>OZ025880.1:4646084-4878584 GCA_964019415.1 Ianthella basta | reverse complement strand
AGTCAGTGTGCAGCAATCTAGCAATTACAACGTCATGGCAAATATTTAGAGCAGCCAACACCTCAATTTTGATGTAGCATCGTTGAAAGCTGATATTGCAATTGCATCCAAAACTGTAACACTTTCTTCACTGGAGATCCTTGAGGACTTCCAGAATGTGAGTATGAAAATCAAAATTTTGAAAGTAGCTATAGGACCAAGTGGAATTTGTATGTCACCCCCTTTAGATCGAGTCAAAGCACATACTGCGACGGCTGGGAACGTTTGGTCGCGATTGGTCGACGCTCGCAGGAGGAGTTCGCGGACAACCGTTGGAGCTCCTCTTTTGTATTGGCAGCATAGGAGCGTGGCCGGAAAACCGTATATTTCAGTCTCCATAGATCCGAGATGGCGGACGGTCGGTTGGAGGTTTTCACCACGCACTCTTGGGCAGCAGCTTCTTCGCTCACATCGCCCCCTTAGATCGAGACCCGGTATGGCGTCCGTAATCTGGGAAAGTTTGGTCTATATTGGTGGCTGTTCGTGGAAGGAGTTCGCAGATAGCCATTTTGCACTTCTCTGCACTGCCTCGAGTCAATGCGCTCGACTGGATGAAGGCCCTTCAGGGTTAACGCTGTGCTGTACTTGCCTGATTCAGTGAAAGAAATAAACTCCCAGCTCATTGTGTATATATGTTCCTGTACACTACAGCTTTCTGTAGTGTGTATTGCACCATAGACTTTTGCTGTGGTTGCATTTGTGCACCTTGCATTTCTTCACTTACCCACTGGCACACCCACCACTGAAGGTAAGCTTTCTTACAACTGCTCCATCACCGCGATGTACTGACTGCCACATTCACATATGGTGAGACAGATAGTGATAGGGTATTTGTACACAATCCTGCCAAAGGTGAGCTAGCGTGGAAGTGCACAACTGCCAGCACTGACTGCCACATACAAATACAGCCAACATCACCATACACATATAATGTCACTTGCTCGAATATAATATTATATACAACCACCACATGCTACCATCCCATGGCACCACTTCCGTGACACCACTACCATCACAGTGCAAGTTGCAATCTGTGCATACAGTATATGCACCAGTACTTCTATTAACAAGGCCACCAGTGCAAGTTGCCAAGAGTAACCACCCTGAGTGCAAGCAGAATGCTTGCGCTAGTTGATGAAAGGAAAATCACCAGCGCAAGTTGCTGGAGGTCAGGGACCGGGCACCAGCAACAATCAGCATCGAATGGCTTCAACTTGTGCCGTTGACTAGCATCAACACTGTACTTGCATTCATATAGTGGTCCCTCACTGCATGCCGATCAATGCTGGTGCCTGGTCCCCTGACTGTCAGCAACTTGTGCTGGTGGTGTTTTATATATATAGATAGCAGCTTATACCATCTGGCTTTGTGGTAAATTTGTACTGATGCATGACAGCACTCTCCATACCATTCAGTACTGCAAACACCTGTAGCCTGTGTGTCACATCAAGGGTGAGCCCAGATGTGGTGCGTAAGCTTGCTCTGTTAAATGTCTCAGTCTGTGGTGTGGGTATGTCAGGTATCAGGGGTGTGAAAGTGGCTTTGAAAATGACTCCAGAAGTGGGTGATGCAGTAAAGTGTAGGAGACACTGCGCTTGCACACATTGAATGTCTGAAGATTTCTAGCAGGTTGAGGCCATATATATATATATATCATCAGAGAATAACAGATAATCAAGGCAGCTTTGTGTAGCCTTCCAGATGTACAAGAGAAGTGCATATGATTGCATCCTGCTTTAATTCATACCAGGCAGCTTCATACTTAGACATGCCGTTGAGGAGGTGTAGTCATACGGTAATCACAACTCTGGAGTTATAACTATAGCTTTGTGGATGTTATTACCATATTTGGATATAATATGCAGATCACGTGTGTAATCCTGTACTTCCTCACTAACCAATGGGGATTTGTAGGGTTTTGGTAGCATCAACAAGCTACCAAAAGGTTTCACAAAAGTGCTTATCACCATGCAAGCGTGTAATTAGTATTATTATACTAAGGTCACAATACTGATTACAATGCAGGAGTGCACATACAGCTGATGACAATGAAATGTTGCAAAAGTCATCTATCTCCTTCTCTTTCCTTGGCTTGGATGAATATACATATATGTTGTACATAACAGACTACTGAAATGAATGTAATACCCCTCGTTGAAAACATAGAAGGAGTCATACCCTCTCTTGTACTAGTTTTCAACTACCTGCTGTGAGATTTACATTTTAGGTTTATGTTTGTCCAAACTGAAGGTGCTAGACTCACTGTCCTATTTCTGGTTAAAATGGGGTACTCAGAGGAACCACCTATTAATTCTCTGCTAAATATTTATCAACACAATTGCAACCACCTTGTTTTCAGCTTGCCAAGCAAACAGTGAGAGAGCTACACACCATTGCAGATTATTTGTTTGATGATGCTGTAGAGGTTCATTGCTGCGTGGTGTATTGTTGCTAGAAGGGGGGAATTACTGGAGCAGATTGCAGCAGGAAACATCAATTCAATAGAACAAGACGTTTTAATCCGAAGATCTTCATCAGTTGTATACAAAGGTGGGTGAGGTACAACTATTTATAAGGCAATATGGCGGGTAAAAAGGGGGGTAACATAAAGTCTGGTGACGTCATAGATGCTATAAGTGAAGGGAGTGACATCATATACAGTAAATTAAAAGGAAGTTAATGTGTGTAATAGGGTCAGGGCAAGAGGAGGAACCAGACAGGGTCAATGTTTATCAATCCAGGTTAGTGGTGTAGGGCGTTCTCTGGATGTGTAGGGCCTCCATTATTCTTCTGTTGGACAGGTTGGTTTCAACTTCCTTGACTGTAGCTGACTCCCACTTCACCTGATGACCTGTGTCCCAGGCATGGACCGCAATGCCGTTCTTCCGGTCATTCTTCTTCACCCAATGTACACATGGTCGCAGTCAATACACAGCACTTCATAGACAACACCCTTCCTCTTCAGCTCAGGTATGAGTTCCTTGACCTTCACCAATGTCTCCCTGAGTTTACCTCTGGAACTGCAGATCACCTTAACGCCAAGAGGGTGACAGACACGCTCAATCTTCTCTGTGATCCCTTGAACATGTGGCATGAACAAAGGCTTCATTGCTGGTCCTTCTGGTGCAGTGGTGATTACAGGGGTTTGTAGGGGTGGGATGCAGATTGAAGAGCAGGGCAGAGAAAGTGTGCCATGAGACTAAACGCCGGTCGGAGCTCAACCATCTCCATTGGGTGTTTTCAGCCAACGGGTACCCAGAACGTTTGTTGAAGCAAACCCTGTCAGAGCATCCCTATTGCCTTATAAATAGTCGTACCTCACCCACCTTTGTATACAACTGATGAAGATCTTCGGATCGAAACGTCTTGTTCTATTGAATTAATGTTTCCTGCTGCGATCTGCTCCAGTAATTACCCCCTTCTATCTGTTTGATATCCACATTGCAAGTAGCTATGCTATTATAAATGTGAAATTAGAAATGGGACAGTTTGGGTGTTTCAATAAATTGGAATTAATACAATGCGCAGCTTAGCTAGTTTCTCTGCAATTTCTAACAAGGATCATCGTGCAGTATAGGCTGCTTTGATTTTGCTATTGGAGACAGACATGTACAAAAACCATAGAGTAATTATTGTGCCCGTGTACTTATCTGCATACATATGAAGTCACCAAAGGCCCATTGCAGGCCAAACTGTACAGCTATGTATACCCAATCCTGACAGCTGATCTTGTGAGCACCAGTAAACAGCTCTTTCAATTCCCACTGCAACATTAACCATTACTGTGTTGCACATGCAAGCGTGGTACAAGTTAGGCTTATGAAAAGCTACAGCTCGTGCAAATGTTTGCTGTGAACCAGCTGCAGTGTCCCAATTCCAGTTCATTATTAGCCACTTTCCATCCAACGTTTTTATATAAAAACTATGCACCACACATTCATTAACTTACCTTGTAATACCTTGATTTGGAGCTACCTGTAATCCTAATAATTTGTTATCCTCAGGGAAAGCAATGGTTATAAACAATAGCGACTTTCCCACTAACTCCACCTTTCCCACTGCTATAACTACACTAGACTTGTCCTATGCTAATGCAGGAGCTTACCTTGAGTAGATACAACTCCAGAGAGGGCCAGAAGAAGGAGGCACAAATGCCAAGTGCATGTCATAGCTACCTCCACAGCTTGACAGCCAATCCCAGTCTCAAACACTAACTAAAGATGAAATGCTGCAAACAGCCACCTTTAGACTGCTGCATGCAGAAATAGCTGTAATACTTTTGCGTGGACATTTGAGAATAGCCATCTAAGTACTGCTATAATTGGGTTATGGCTTCTGGTGCATGGTAATATAATTAGACAGTTTAGGATGGTAAGTTAATCAGTTTAAGTTGCATTTGTAGGATGTCCTTTGTGGGCGTACAGGAGAGACATGTTTGGCTATCTGCGTATGCCTGAATAATAATAAACACAAAGAATACCACCTGCATTACCTATCTCTCTGCAAGTATTGACTGTACATTAATTAACACAATACGAGCAAGCTCCGAGTCGCGTCGCCCAGTGGACAATGCAGGCCATCCATCACCATTTGGGTGATTGCAGCTAGGTGACACTGACTGGGTATAGTGCTGATCTTGTTTGCACTGACGTTGGCCACTGTCATACACTTGCATGCACATATTATAACTATAGCTACACCTATAGACACCATGTTAAAAGAATTGCTTGGTCATGTCTTTCCTTAGCCAATACGACAGTGCCAAACCCAAGCAAGCTCCCTGTCCAATAGCTTACTTCGCCATAGAGAAAGGGCTATCAGCAGCCCAGAACGCTGACAGTTAAAGTACTCAAATAGCGAAACAAATTACCCACGTACCGATAGTCAGAGCAGTTCCCTCGCACCAGACAATAACAGTAAACTTCTGCGCAAGTGTGCGTCGTGCCTAGGAAACCCAAACTGAAGAGCGCGGAGTGTCTAAAAGACGGCTGGTTGCGAAGCACCTGCACACTTAGTCTGGAAACCAGACCCTAAGCGCCCCCCGCGGGGGCCGCTTAGGGTCTGGTCTGAAATTCAGATAACTTTAGTAACAATGGTGCATACTTTGCAAGAGTGTTACTAAATTTAATTCTCATCCAATGTCAAGAACATAAATTTAGCAAATTGTCCGGAGGTAGCAAAACATCATCATTGCTCATGGTTGTGTCAGTATTGATGCAGGTATCGCTGATGGGAACTACAGCGTGACAAATACGAGCTGGAGGGGTCGATTCACTGCTGTGGTCATGTGCACTCTCACCTTTGTACACCTACAGGTGTTAGAAGGAGGGTCAAATAGGTAATCCATGAAGATACAAGGGCATTGGGTGAGACAGTCACTGCACTGGTCTGTGCATGGAATGAGAGACTAACGTTATCTCAGTTGAAGAAATCATTGCTCAGAAAGGGTTGGTTCTCTAATACCAGCTTCACAACAGGGTTGAAAACCTTGCCGACGTTTCGACCAGATGCTCTGGTCTTCTTCAGGGCGAAGATAGGCTAGCGCGAGCACGGATCATATTTATAGCCTAGCATCTCATCATGCGCTGTCACCGGAAGCCACATCAAGGGGTGTCACTGGAAGTTGCGGGATTGCCTTCCTCAAGGCGGCCATCCAACATCCAGGCAGCTCCAGCCCACCATCCCTGTTGAGGGAGGGGTGGTTCAGCCTGATGTGGATTGCCTCCTTGAGCATCAGTTCTTTGGAGGTCCTGGCTTGGTCGATCACTGTTGTCTCCTCCCATTTGATTGGATGGTGGTTCTCCCACGCATGTTCTGCAAGGGCTGACTTCTCCAGTGTCCCCTTCTGACAGGCATCCTGGTGCTCTTTCATTCTTGTCTCGAGCCTCCTCAGTGTCTCCCCAATGTAGATCTCGCCACAGCTGCATGGGACTTGATACACCACCTTGGACTTCTTCTCCAGCGCCAGTGTGTCCTTCACCTTGGTTAGCATGGAACGTAGAGACAGTCCAGACTTGAAGACAACCTTCATGCCGAACTTCCTACAGACCCGTCTGATGTCCTCACTGACTCCTTCTGTGTAGGGAAGCATCACCAGTGGGGGTCTGCGTCCCTCCTCCGGCAGTGGCTCCTCAGTGGTCTCCACATCTCGCCTGGAAGGAATGGATGAGGAGCGGATGAAGTTACTGGGGTAACCATTCTGTCTCAGCACCTCGGTGAGGTGACACTCTTCCTTCTGTAAGTCCTCCTGCTTGGTGGTGATGCTCCTTGCTCTGTCGTACAGACATCTGACCAGCCCTCTTTTGACGTGAGATGGATGGTGGGACCGGAAGTCCAGGTACCGGTTCGTGTGTGTGGGCTTCCTGTAGACAGTGACATCCAAGTTGCCATCACCTTTCCTCTGGAGCAGGGCGTCAAGAAAGGGGAGGCTCCCTTCCTTCTCCACTTCCACAGTGAACTTGATGGATGGCCGCACACTGTCGAGGTGGCTCAGGAGTCCTTCCATTGTGCCCTTCATCACGATGCAGCAGGTGTCATCCACGTACCTCTTCCAGAGGCGGGGTTTGGTTGGGGCGGACCTGAGTGCCAGTTCTTCGAAGAACTCCATGTACAGGTTCGCCACCACTGCTGAGACAGGGGAACCCATTGCTGCACCTTCCCGTTGCTCATAGAACTCTCCTCCGTAGCAGAAATAGGTGGACTTCAAGCACGTCTCAAGCAGTTCTGCAACCCTGTCAGGAGAGAGAGTGGTCCTGTTCACCAGCGTTTCATCCCTTCGCAGTCTGTCACGAATGACCTGAACTGCCTCGTCGATGGGCACGTAGGTGAACAGGGAGGAAACGTCAAAGCTGACCAGCATCTCGTCCTCCTCAACCCTCAGGTCTGACATCACCTCCACAAAGTGCTTGGAGTTCTTCACATGTGAGTCCGTCTTGCCTGCCAAGGGAGAGATGAGAGAGGCGATGTGTTTGGAGACTTGCCGGAGGAGGGACGCAGACCCCCACTGGTGATGCTTCCCTACACAGAAGGAGTCAGTGAGGACATCAGACGGGTCTGTAGGAAGTTCGGCATGAAGGTTGTCTTCAAGTCTGGACTGTCTCTACGTTCCATGCTAACCAAGGTGAAGGACACACTGGCGCTGGAGAAGAAGTCCAAGGTGGTGTATCAAGTCCCATGCAGCTGTGGCGAGATCTACATTGGGGAGACACTGAGGAGGCTCGAGACAAGAATGAAAGAGCACCAGGATGCCTGTCAGAAGGGGACACTGGAGAAGTCAGCCCTTGCAGAACATGCGTGGGAGAACCACCATCCAATCAAATGGGAGGAGACAACAGTGATCGACCAAGCCAGGACCTCCAAAGAACTGATGCTCAAGGAGGCAATCCACATCAGGCTGAACCACCCCTCCCTCAACAGGGATGGTGGGCTGGAGCTGCCTGGATGTTGGATGGCCGCCTTGAGGAAGGCAATCCCGCAACTTCCAGTGACACCCCTTGATGTGGCTTCCGGTGACAGCGCATGATGAGATGCTAGGCTATAAATATGATCCGTGCTCGCGCTAGCCTATCTTCGCCCTGAAGAAGACCAGAGCATCTGGTCGAAACGTCGGCAAGGTTTTCAACCCTGTTGTGAAGCTGGTATTAGAGAACCAACCCTTTCTGATGCCTGAGCCAGCTGAGAAGTCCTCACTTCATGAAATCATTGCTGTTCAGTATAACGAAATGTGAAGTACAACAGACCGATCTTCTTCCTTCCATAAACACAGGGGTCAAGCGATTGGTGCCTCAATGCAACCACTCGCACTCCTCTTTCTCCACAAAATCCACTCTTGATCTAAGCTCCAACTGTAGAGTGAGAAAGCATCCAGGATCCCAAACCCTCTTCCTTCCCACACACACATGCAAAACACACTGTACATATCATGTTCATAATCATACCATCACCAGACTACAGTCCACCTGAACCTGAGCTTCTAACATAGCTTGGAATTTCTCCAACTACACACTGTCCCCTTCCTTCAGTCTCAGCATGAGCATCAGGGTACAATTATACCATGAAAAGTACTCCAGAAAAGCCCCTTTATGTCTGTACTCCCTGTCCAGATTGATCTTGTCCCACTGGTAGCAGACTGAGGTGGAACTTGCTCGGAGAGAGGTACTGGGCAAACCCATCAAAGAAGATGGCCAGGACCCTAGCTAGGCTTGCAGCTGTACATACATGTAGCAGGTGGTTCAAGGAAGGTTTTATAAGATCCTATTGCAAGTACACTTTGCAATTGCACTGTACTTCTCCAGCTACATGCATATGTCCCTGAATTCGAATGGGCTTTTAATTTGGTAATTATATATTATAACTGGGAAAAGACGTCAGTATCTATATCTTTAAACGTATGCACTCACTGCCACTGTACTGCAAACTCAAATTTAATTTAATTTGTGTGCACCTTAGTGTAATGGCCTGTGTTAATTAAAAACACTGTAGGCTTCTATTATAAACCCCTAAAATTAATTTCAAGACATAATAATATAATAACACTGATCAATATTCCTTCATGCTTTTCATATTCCTTCATGCAGGGCAGGCCAAGTGTAGATGCTGTCTTATATATGGCCAGCCTAAGCAATGTGTCCATATTATTAGGCATACATTTCAGCATATATCAGAGCTTGTTCCCCCCGGACTCTACTATTACACATACATCAGTACAAAAGGAAGAAGTGACATTGCCATAATATAATTTACTATAAATTGAGATCAGAATAATAGTATAATCATATACCACAAAGTTCATGCAATTTCTCCATCACAGAAAATAAGGATTATCACTGTTTTGGAGGGGTCATCCATGTCACTGGTTTTCCTTGGTATTCCAGTTTTGGCACATTCCAGTCCGACCACGGCATGGGACACCATCTTCATTATCGTCACTGTCTGAGTCAGAGATCCAGGTCACTTCATGTGGTGTATTCTCTGTAGCAGTGTTCTTAAACCCCATCCAATGTCCAGCACACAAATTCAACAAATTGATCATAGGTAGCAAAATGTCGTCGGCATCATCATCATTGCTCACGGTTGCCTCAATATTGGTGCAGGTATCATTGATGGGAACTACAGAGTGACTGACGCAAGGTTCACTGCTGCGGTCATGTGCACTCTCACTGTTTGTACACCTACAGATGATTGACAGAGACAGAGAGGAACATAAGAGATAAACACTGTGATCTAGGAAACTCATGCAATCTGTGCAGGAAATATTTGTGCGTGTGCATGTGTGTGTGTGTGTGTGTGTGTGTGTGTGTGTGTGTGTGTGTGTGTGTGTGTGTGTGTGTGTGTTTGTGTGTGTGTGTGTGTATGTGTGTGTGTGTGTGTGTGTGTGGTGTATATATGTGCATGCATGCATGCGCACATGTGTGTGCATCCATACTTTTGTATGTTTGCGACTTCGTCTGAAGTTCTCTCAGCAAGGAGCTGGCAAATTTCCTCAATCATGGTGACTGTAGGAAGCGACTGATACCTCTTTGCTGCAGATTTGCCTTGCACAGAAGCTGCCCGTTTCCTCCTAACTGGCATGTTGTGCACAGTTGAAACTGATGGTTCTTCAGCCAAGTGTGGTGTGGAGGGAGGAGTTGGTAAAGCACTGATAATTGAGTCAGTTTGAACAGTGGAGGCGGAGGAAGACTGTTGACAGTGCACCACCTCAGGTGGGCTATTTTGTGGCTCACTGACTGCTACCTCCCTGCTCACTCCTCTTGGTGGGAAGAGAGGCTTCTTTTTTGTCTGGCTATTGCAGAGGAAGATGCCAGTGTTGTCAGAAGGGGTGATGGAAGGGGGGCACTCTGGGTCAAACAGGTCATCAGTGAAGATGAATTGGGCATTGGGTGAGACGGTCACTTCAGTGGTCTGTGTATTGGAATGAGAGAATATCTCAGTAGAAGAAATCAGAAGTATTCAGCCGCACAGTTTTGAGAAGTACAACTGACCAATCTTCTTCTTCTTTCCATAAACACAGGGGCCAAGCGATTGGTGCCTCGATACAACCACTCGTACCCCTCTTTCTCCATAAAATCCTCTCTTGTTCTAAACTGCAACTGCAGAACAAAAAAGCATGATGGAATGCTGCACAGCAATGCACCCACATCCTCATCCTTTCTACACAAGATGCAGAACACACTGCATGTGCCATGATCAATCATGTACCTTCACCAGGCTACAGTCCACCTGGACCACCCGAGCCTCTAGCACTTCTTTGAACCTCTCCATCTGCACTATGTCCCCTTCCTTCAGTCTCAGCATGAGCCGTTGCGGGTACCACAAAAAGTATTCCTTGAAAAACCCTTCCATGTTTTGTATTCCCTGTCCAGAGTGATCTTGTCCCACTGGTAGCAGAGGTGGAGCTTGCTCGGACAGAGGTACTGGGCAAACCCATCAAAGAAGAACACCAGGACCCTGCAGCAGGTGGTTCAAAGAAGAATGGTGCGGGCAACAGTAGTGAAGATTGTTTTCAGTGACTAAAAATAAATTGGTAACCTCAATTTGAAGGACTATGGAATGATCAGCAGTCCAAACAGATTAGTGTACATTTTTAAACAACATTCCTACTGGTTGTGATATCCTTCCCAGCGAATTGTGTCTTTCCTGGACCCTTACAGCAATTCCCATGCACTCATCAAAATGGTGACGAATCACATAGTCAGGCAGAAATAAGTGGCTAAGGTATACATGCTCAGGTTCTGTATGTGCAAGAGATAAATGTACTCTAGAGTAGCTAAGATGACTGTAACTCTCATAACAGAGGTAGTTCATGTTCCTGTTTGCTGCAATCGCTACTGTCATTGTGCAGGATTTTCCTCTGAAGGGACAATCATCCACTGCTGCTAACCTGAAGTACAAAATCCCTGTCCGTATTGGTGCTAGTCTGCTGAAACAGGGCAGAAGCTTTGCTTCCTACTCAATCTTGCTCATGTTGAGGAACCTTTCCCAGTCTACTGTTCAGTATGCTTTCTAATACAGGCGCCCCTTAGAAATAATTCCAGCGCTGAAAGGCGCTTCTTATTAGAACGGCCAAAAATATGCAATGACCAAGGGGTGCTTCAATTAGAAGGGCGCCTAGCACATGTATTAGAGCGGAATAGTTTTCAGTGCCTGCGTACAGAACAGCGCTGCTTTTGTTTCGCGGTGTACTGGCATCGACTGGACTTGGCACTTGTGGGCTCCTCGCAATCAGCAAATACAGGTGCCATCTGGACGTCTTCTTTGTCAACCTGCGCCACTCAGTTCCAGTGGGCGGTTCCTTGGTCTCCCCACTGGTCACTTGACTTGCTTAACCATCTTCTTTCCACGTTCTGTGGACGTAAATGAAGCAGCGACGCGGTTAAAGTATTCCATCAGGGCCACCATTTCGCTGTCTCGCATTCAGCACATGTGATATAGTACAGAATAATATCATATTCCGCTCCAATAATTTAGGCACTCCCTGATATTATTTTCAATGCCCAAGGGTGCTTACAATTGGAATAGAAAAAAACAGGGTACGCCCTAGGGGGCGCTTTAACTGGGGCGGTGCCTATATTAGAAATTATACGGTATTCTGTGTCTTGTAGACGTTAGCATGCCACACAGCTAGCTAGTTAGCTCACTATTTTCCTGGCAAGGCATACAACAAATCCAGAAAAAGAACAACGCAAAAGTGCATTCCTGTTCTTTCTCTGTGCTTGTGCACATACGTATAGCTGCATGGTTTCATTTGGCAGTTGAGGCCAATCCACGCAAAAACTTCTGAGGCCCTTTGCACCACAGGCTTCTTTCAATGATTCCACCAGTTTGGAGAGAATTCTGAGTTCATGCCAACGGTAACTTCATTGTCAACAAGCTCGGAATCATGCAGTGCAGATTCTAACGCTGTTCCTGTTCGTAATCAGGAACCTGACACTGTTTCAGCGAGTGATTTTGTTTCAACCAGTCGTTATCCAACGAGGGTACACTGCCCTCCTGACAGATTGACACACTGATCGTGACTTGTTACTGCATGTTCTTTTTGATTTTCTTGTGTGATTATAAGCTTAGTGGGGAGGAAACATAGTAAGTGTTTCTTTGTAAGTATCTGTTTGCTATTTTCATGTGTACATGGCCTCCCTTATCTTTTGATTTTTTGGGATAGTCTCAGATTTAGTTTGCACGTGAATCTGTGTATGCTAGAGACTTAGTGAGTTGGCAGCGTTTTGTTTGCTGCTTGTATTTTGCTTGTTTCATTGATCATTGAATTGGATTGTTTGTAGCGAGTGCTACCCATTGTTCGTACTAGCAAGTTAGTACATGTTGCATGTTACACAAGGTCTGACAGCTAGACATCTAGTACCCCTAGTGTATGTTTGTACACACCCGCACTCATTCGATGCAAGCCTGGACCTGTAATGTACCTGCATGTACCACACATACAAATCAACTACTAACTTTTTCAACTACACACCAATACACATACCACAGTCATGCATCCTCAAACTGGCACACTGCAAGCATGTGTTATGATGGCAGTATAAAAGTACCTGTAGCCATTCTCTTTGGCTGGTGTCTCTGCTACCACTCCTGAGAACCTGATACCCAGCTCTCCATACCATCCTAGTAATAATCAAATAATACAGGTATAGGTTTCATGTAATCCTTCACAAATGACATGTAATAGACGAACACAGCATGCAGGCACACCACATGCATGAAAAGGCTCATACCAACTTACCCACAACTACATCCTTGATGCAGAGATCATCCATTCTAGCTGGTTTAGCCACAGCTAGCTGGTGCAGTTTCTTTTTGCAATGCATGTGACCGTCACAATTTACTGCAAATAGGGGCTGATTCAGAGCAGAGAACACGTCATATCATCTATCCAAGTTCTACAGTTGGAGTCAAGTGGTTATACTGTGTGCAAAAATTATGCAGGATGCAATAATTATTGTGAATTTGTGATTTAGCTGAGGTTTGTGAAGACCCCTACTATCGTTAGAGATTTGAGGAATACAAACACTTTGCGGAAATAAAATTGTAAAATCCTCATCCAAGATAACATCGTACGAACAATAAAATGCCTAATAGCACTCTTACTGCTATTTGGCATTCTACATTGTTTACATAGTGATGAAGGAATGATGCTGTTGCATGGCTATAGTGTGCATGCAGGTACCCGTACAACAACAAATATAAACTTACAACTTCATCACATCGTGCAACGGTACTAATCCTTTGAATGACACCTGAACAATAGAGAATGCATGGTGCCTTCAAATAATTATACTGTATAATACAATGTTTATGAGCCAGTTTGACTGTTACAATACATCCTATGGCCTGTCCTACAGAACGGACAGAAACAGTTGTGCACTTGATAGGAACACCAGCTGAAATTCTTCTAGATGAGGGGGTACTACTGGATAAGATAATCTTTCTCATTGAAAATCTAGCATACCTTCAAGTAGATGAAGCTTTCAATAATTGCAACAATTTGCCTATCTCGGGCTTTATCGTGGGCAAAATGGTGCAATTATCGAAAGCTTGATCTACTTGACGCTGTGATAGATTGTCCAAAGAAGATAATCATATTCATCATCAGCATGCCTAACATTTCCCATTACATCCTAGTGGTTATGGAATGCACGGGGCAGAGTATGGAATGCATAAACTGAGCACACTTGGCAAAATGTACTTCAATAATGTGCTCAATAAATACGTAAGTAAAAAAGGCATCAAACTGCAGCAGGAAATGCCAGACCTCGCTGTAGGATCAATGTATGGCAACAACAAATAATCTCCACTTTCTCAGCCTTCCAGCTATATACTGGTGGCGTCATTCTCGTTCTGAAGACGAGGATGGTAAAGTGCACTGTTTCAGCCACTTTTTATTGGAAACAGCGGGTACAGTGGGAATGAAGAATATTGCACCAACGCAAGTGCACACATCTATGTACAAGTAACTGTGACCTACTGACCTTCACGCCAGTTGGCCTTCTCTCCTATGCCAAACTTGACCAGGACTGTTGTGCCAACGCTCAGAGTTGGTACCCGGTCCTGTATGACAAAGAATTGAACACAAGTGACAAGATGAATACATATGTACATGCATGCGCAAAATTCACCGAGTATAGTGGGTGAAGGAGGCACAATTAAAGTACCATACACAGCTCTAGAACTAAAATTCAAAAAGACAATATTTTAGCAGCATACAACACACCCTTATACAGATGCAAACAGCACATACATGGCTAGTCCAGCCTGCTGCCCTTGGAGGCAGAGTGGGTCTAGCATGCTACCCTATAGCTAGTGTATGATAAGGCAAACATATGAATAGACCAAGCTGCTACATAGATACTAAAGAAGGCTGGCTAATATTGCATACACATACACGACATTACGGGGTGCCGGTGATTAATGTACAGTTAACTTTGAATATTAGACATAGCCCAATAAAGGAACATGTGCTACCTTCAATACGGAAAAGGGATGTAGACGATAATGTAGTTCTGCCTGCTCAGAAGACCTGTCCACATCAGCCTCTCCCCTATCCACAGTCAGCTCATGACACACTGGTATTTGGTACTGGGGTGGGAGAAGAGAGGGTGAATGATGTACTCATTGTTTCATTTCATACTACATACGGTACGGTGCATGAAAAAGGCAACAATAATTCTGTTTCCCGATTTGCAGTTTTCAAAAATTGACAAATTTATCCGTGAATTTTTGATGGTTAAGCAGTGATCATCACAACGCTTTAACCAGTAGTGGCTACCGTTTAATGGTTAACAGTTCCCACATACATACCAACGCAGCGGCTGCCATTTGTGTTTCAGCGATGGCCAATACTTTGGGCATGAACTTGCAGTATCCATCGAAGTCAAAAGCCTCGAACTCAGATCACTTCGTAGCCTCCATTTTTCAAGTATCAATAAATGACGTCACATCATAATGGCGAGTGGATGGGTGGGAGTCTAGGTATGAGACTATCCAATACTTCTTGGCCGATGCGATAAAGCTCTGCACACCTTGTACTTGGAAAAAGTACTCCGAACAGTCTTTGAGTCCATCTGCTGCTAGGATTTTGATGATTCACCCACTGGACACCTACGCTTGAAACAGAGCTGCACAATCAGCTGTTTGCAGTTAAGAGTGACAAGACCATCCTCCCTTTTTTCACTATTACTGAACACCCAGAATATACCGTCGTACGTGCATTACGATGCCATCACACCAACTGGTTAACTGTGACACATCAACAGTTTCAACGTTTGCCGCTTGTTACCGATTAGAAGGCAAATATTTTACGGTTCTAAGCACCGTACTGTATTACTTCACATTACTACATATCACTGGAGTAACTGCAAACATACGCATTATGTGTGACCGCAGCACTTTGGGATCATGGCACTGAACGTTACATTAGGACAAACAACTTACAGCACTCCCCATGTGTATTAACTCATTAAACACAAATTTGCATGTTCGCACACCAACCCATAATGACGGCATTTATGGGGACAAATGTCCGCTCTCAATGGTCACATTTTCATGCCACAAAAATGCCATTTGAAGGTTTTGGCAACCATGAATCTTTGTAAACAAAGAGTATCCTATTTGAAGTTCGCTACGAAGAATGATTCAAGCTGGTTAATGCTTTGCATATATAGCTTCGTCAGCGTTTAACCTGCACTCTCCGAGTATTCCTAAAGTTTATGTCAAAAGCGTCCTTGGCCGTGTTATTTGGAGTCTCTACGCCAGAGAATCGTCCAAAATGCACTAGACTGCATGAATCTTCCACTTGATAAGGATACGTTCAATATGGCGCTTCCTTGAGCTCTTTCCTTCCAGGACTTTATGGAGTGTGCATTTGTGGAAAGAGAAGGTATGGCACGATTTTGCGCCTACCATGAGGGCAGTATGTTTAATATTGAATAGATATGAAGTTTGAACTATTGCTGAATCAGTATTAAGTTAATGGATGGCATCACTCTTTTCTCCTGCAAATTATGGCTACAAAAGAAGCTCCTTTCAATGCAACAAGAAAACTTGTCTATCGTCATTTGCGGCATGCATGTTTGCAACAAGAAAACTCGTCTATCATTGCTAATGGGTTAAAAGATGGCTTATGGCTGTATGCACGCCCATACCTGCTATTCTTCAACACAGATATGCCTTTATGTGCTGTGGGCAAGACCCATATAAAACCGCCCCACCAGGAGGTTACGCCAAATGCTGATTGTGCAGATTGTTATGCACATACAATGAACATAGTATAATCGTACGTACATATGCACTACATGCATCATCAACTTTTGAAAAGGATGTACTATACATTGGCCAAACTAGTGCATACGCTGTGCATGTCTACAAGTTCAGACTACCAATAAAGAATTGCTCATCCCACTATCAGTAATAACTTTAGCAAATCGACATTCTCATATAGCATCTTACCTGTCCAAAAAGCTCCTTATGTGAAGTGGGCAACTGTTTGGAAGACTGCACCAAAAGCTCTGCACCAACAACAGGATCCTAAGGTATAGAAAGAGACCAGAATACACAATACAACTCCAGTGCAATGACAGACTCAGTGAAGAAACATGCACTAATAACACAGTCTCGCATAGCCAAACACCATTTCACTTTGACTCCACCTCCAAAAAGGAGGGTCTGGGGACATTAGTCCATCAGTTCAGCGCCAAGTCACTGAACTCTGGGCAGAGACTATCTAATGAAGCTCATATATGGGAAAGAGGTTAACCTGAATCCCCCCTTTGTGCTTGCCTGCCATACAGAAGAGTCTACGGCCTTGCAGACCTAGCACAACCAGGCAACAACAAATGAGAGGTGACAGGTTGACCTTTCCAAAAAGCTCCCTAACAGATACTGATTGTTGTCTTACGGTAGTTAGCAGTTTGATCCTCCTCCTCCTCCTCCTCCGATGTGCAGCTACCATGGCTGGTGAGAGTGGGACAGTTACTACAAGCCCTTTGTCCGGCACTCTCTCAGGAAGCAGATCCACTCTACCTGACACACCCGTGTCAGATGGCTAGAATGACAAAGGGGGACATGAAAACAATACATTGAACACTTCAATCTTTCCACAGGTGTATTCACATGAGCATATGCACACATAAACATGTACATGTATATGGCTAACACAATGCTCTAATACTCTGTCCAGAAAGTTACTATAGGCATGGTGAGTTCAGTTCTGATAGTAGACTCCTTTGGATGATTGAGCACATCAATTGGCAAGTCACTTTGTTATTAGGCAGCGACGTTTCGCTCATTATGGGCTTGTCAAGCATGCAAAACAATATTGTATGAGTTGTTGATTTAGTTTTGTATACCTGATGAAGCCCACGATGAAACAAACGTTAATACCAAACTTATCCACAGTTCTGTATGTGTCTATGTTCACCTGCACAAAAGACTTATTGGATGGACTGTCTGTGTCTGAAGTACCACTTTGTGCATCACTGGGGAAGGTAAGCTGTCGACTTGGAGGGGCTGTGGGGCTATCTTCACTGGAATTGGGTCCCTCTACAGGTCTCATCAAAGTTATCGGTGCCATTGACTGCAACATTGTTTTTGTGTGAACTAAACTTGCTGCATCTGAGAAGAGAAGAAAGCATGTACATAAATGCATGCATGCAATATATAGTAATCAGTATTATGCTACCTGAAAATTGTTAAGATTAATTATTGTCGCTTAAAGGTTAAGGAACAGCGAACCGCTAAAAGTTAAAAGTTAGAAATAATGGTTAGCTAGTTATTTAAGGTAGTAGGGAAGGCTAAAGTGATGAAATCTGCACAGTTTTTGGTACAGATGTTGACATCTAATATGCACATCTGAAATTTGAAGCAGATCACTACTTCCCTGCTCGAGTTATTGGAGACGTTGAGGACGGAGATGGGAGATGTTCCATTAAAGGTGACAGGTAATTTATTGATGAGACAAGTATTTATTGATAGTACAAACGGGTATTTCCGACCCTTCTCGGCTGCATTCTGTACTCCACGCTGGATCAGGAATCTGTTCGAGTTGATCTACTCGTCTCCAGCACCAGAGGTGCTTTCTAACTAGTAGCAAGAACTAAGCCGAAACAACTTTAGTCCAAATTTCGGCTCGACCACGTTACTCTCGCTCTGCCTCTTCATCATCCTACCACGTTTTCGTGGCTTTTTGTCCAGAATTGAAGGAGTATATCTCAGACAACGAAAATGTGCAAAATCTATAGTAGGCCACCTGGAAAATCGCACTCGCCAGCAAGTTATTGCAAAATTTGCAACTTTTAAATGAATAAAATAACTCTGCAACAAAATAGGAAATGGTGGTGGCCTGCCATAGATTTGTGCACACATGCATGTAAATTGTGTATGCTGAGTTTGGTTCTTCTCAGCCATTCAGGGCACAACTAGATAGAGTTTCCCTGAAGCTACTTGACCCAGAAAAAGGTGAATATTTTTCACTTCAGAAAATCTCAATAAGGAAAAACGAAACAAAATTATCATAATTTTCTCTATGCACCGTACCGTATGATCTAAAGCAGGCAGAAGCAACTCATATCTGAAGACAACTGTGACAGAAAGCTGCAAAATTTACTAGAAATTGCATCGATTATTGATGAAAGAAATCAACTTGGCAACAAGATCTGCTCTACCAGATCACCTCATTGAGTAGGATAACGCTCCAAGAACTCTCACATACAGGTACACATACATTAAGTATATAAATGAGGTCACGGTGCCTGACTCTCTTGGTATGTATCTGCACACAATCAAATCATCTTTATCAAACAATGTAGCAATGTTTTACTCATGTGAAATAGAATGTCAGTTCAGGCATTAATTTACCTTCCATTGCTTGCTTCTGTGCTGCATGCTCGGCAAAGTAGGCCTTGATGTGTGGAAGAATCAACCTCAGCACCTTCGTCACTTCTTGCTGGGCTGATGTCTGGGCCTCCAGTACCCGGCAGATGGTGTCTCCATTCCTTGCCAGGCGCTCCAATATCTGAAACAACTCAACTGACCTGTTTGCAATGTCGGAGGCTGACTGTGCAGTAGACTCTCTAGCAGCGCCTTCAGTCACTCCCAGGACTGAGCTCAGTGACTCCACTACATTCACCCTGCAATGAAGAATGACACATTTGGGAATCTTCGTATAACTATATGTGATGCCCAACCTTCCAGTTTACAGTGGTTTCACAATTTCTAGTCCTGATGGACATTTGTGCATTGCACTTGATCATGTGAGTAAAGTATTGGAATAGGGTCACACGTGCTTCGAACTACGTGCACACATAGATCAAAGCACATGCAAGCCCATAGTTCATATACTTTACACACATGATCAAGTACAATGCATAAATGTCAATCGGGACTAGAAATTGTGAAACCACTGTACACACAGGTGCTGTGCCCGTTGTAGAGAGTCCTATCAGTTAATTAATCAAAATCATTTTCCCTTATTTAGGCTGCTGCTAGTCTGATATGACACCTGTGGGAAAGTATACGCAATATCTTCGTTGCCATGGCAACCACACGCTGAGATTTCTCATATCAGGATAAGAGCCCTAGGCTAATGAGTTGACATTGTCAATATCAACCAGGTCAAAGGTTAGCTACATGTAACCAGTGAAAAATCAATTCGCAATTAATATTACTGCATTTAGCTTCAACTTTGCATGGCTTTGGGAGAGTCTGCAAAGCAGTGAAAAGGGAGCGAAATACCTCCCTCCATCACGCTGCAACCAATGCATGCAAGCTAACAACATAAAGTGGTCTGTAGAGATTAATCATGTACGCAACTCGCACAGTGCACAATTGAGAAACAGCAAGTATGCACACCAATTCGCATGCAGGAGGCACTTAAACTCACTGCGGCAATGAGAAAGCACTGCTTCAAGAAGAGAAAGTCGACCAGCAAAGACAAAGAACCTCAAAGACTGAGAATGTCATACAAAGTCTCAATCACTTCAGTGAGTCCTTAGTGTTGCTCCAGTAGCTAATTTCAAGCAAAACATCACAGCAATTGCGAATTCAAGAAAACAATTAAGGCAGCTTCTTGAGAGCCACCATCCTGGAAGAAGCCCACCTTTTGAAAATAAGCCTACGTCGTTGAAAGCAATCATACCAGAGCCAAATGGGCGCTTATAGTGGGCTGTCATGGCAATGAGAGATATAAGTGTTATATACATGGAAACATATGTACATGCTCTCTCAAAGACATGGACGAGAGGAAAAGGACATGGATGGAGGGTACACAGATACCTACAAGTGCTTTACAGCACACCCGCAGTCATTGCAGCAGCTAGGGTTCTGTTGTGGCAGAAGGCAGTTCGCTCGACAGCACTACGCACACCGTCTGGAGAAAATTTTGAAGGGTAACTGTGCGTGCTTAAGCTTTAAACGCTATAGACCGTTAACAAACGTTTGCGTGCAGAATTCGTGAGTCTCACCAAGTTCTACGTCGCTCCTGTCACTTCTCTAAGATAGGGAACTGAAGTCCTTCAACGGGGCGGCCATGATTAAAAGCGTCGTGTGAACCAAGTCGCCGAGCTGTTGGGTGTTATCCCACTGCTTCCTGTACGTCATAGACCAGAGGTAATGTGGTTGCCCGTTCTACAACTTACGAAGGCAGAAGACGCCTATGCTCCGCACGGAGCATAGGCGTCTTCTGTTATACTGTTATACATACTGTTCAGTTATACTACCTCAGTTTACGTATTATAATAAACCGACATACATACATATAGACCACCGGAAGCGTGACACGCAGCCATACAACAAAATGTCAAAACTATAACAATAACTGCCTGCAGCAGCCCCCAAAACACTCATGGGGCTCTGTCCCAACTCAAAATACTTGCTCCCTCCGGTCGCTGTGTTATCAATAATAGCTATTGCAACTAATTTTGAGTAATCATAGATTATCTAAACTACGCAACGTAGTTTAGATAATCTATGGTGTAATTCATCAACACACTTGTGAGCACAAGTGATTGAAGCGTATACACACACACACATGCAAACATACGTACATGCTGTCTAAAAGACATGGATGAGGGGAGAGGGGCATGGATCGATGCCCCCCAAATGGCGGCATGCAGCCAGCTCGTTTGTTTGGTGTGCAACCGAAGGTATAGCTACGCAGATACGTTGTAGTCCTGCCCCTATCCACTCCAGGCGAATTCGTACAGCAAATTTCGTTCGGCTTCCACTTCACCAGTGTCGATTTACCGTTCAGCGCACAGAAGCGCCGGCCGGGCCATGCACTATTGAAAGCACTTAGCTAACCTCCCAAGTCACGCAAACGGTCTGCTCTTAACTCACATGATACGTACGTCTCAGCACGCGTGCTTTGCTACCTCACGCTCCCTCGCTCCGAGACTGTACAATGCAGTGCGCTTGGAAGAGCATCTGACCGAACTGAGTGCCTTTAGGAATAGCCTATGGCTAAAGGCTCCCCAGTCTAATCATTAATTCTTGATCAGAGGCCGATCCAGCCAATCCTTAAGGTGGGGCTGAGTGCTGTGTATTAGTATTGCGCAATCACATTATGACGTTTTAAAATGGCAGCGGGCTGCCAGAATTAAAAAAGCACTTAAGATCCCTGTGCAGCCACACCACTCTATTAAGCTTAAACCAGCTCCTATAAGGTTATTTAGATGATTTAGGCCATTATATCCTGTTGGATATACACCTTACTAAAATATGCTAAGAAAAATATTTCAGATCTGGACCAAGGAGAGAGCTCAAGCCCCCAAAGCCTCCCCTGGATTCGCCCCTACTGATACCTTATACCTGACCGAAGCTGCTTCTAAAGCAGAAACAGGAAACGGTCCTGGGCGCACTTCCGGTCTGAAACTAGCTAATTAACACTCCTCACTCAAAACACGGTAGCTAGCTAGCTACCTGCTGCACACAACAGGAGTGAGACAGGAGATATGCCACCCAAACAGGACACATTCAATATTCTATACAAATAGGTACTGTACACAAGTTTAAAAGTTTGCATCTGACTGCACAACCAAGCACTCCCAACTGCAGTGCAGGTTCATGATCTGCAAGACTAGCTAGCTGGTACTGAAAAATGGTTTCCTCCATGGGGCAAATATACTGTTAACTTAATAAGGCAGTTGACCGGACCCACATACTTGTCTTGGTAGGTAGTAATAATAGTGTGTGTTCTGAGTATTAATCTAAATAATTATGATCGACACTCAGAAACACACAGTCTGATGTAGCCAGATGGGTGGCTGGGCTATGTGAGACTAGCTACTGTTTCGAAAACTTGGTCAAATCCACAAGGTCCTACCTTTGAGGTGGAGTTAGTGTGCATCCACTACAATGTTGAGCTTTTTTCAGTGCATGCAGACAGTAGCCTTCTCAGAGCTCTCAGACACATGGTAGGGTGCTGATAGAACTGGGCCAGCTGGTCTACGTAATACTAGCCAGGTGTATTGATAGGGTTAGATTAGCTACTCATACTTGCCATAGCTGCACAGATTTGTTTCTGATAAGTAAAGATTTCTAGACTACACTAATAGTGAGACACATGCCATGAAAGATGATCAATACAATAACGTCTTTAGCTTAGCAGGTGCACCCACCCACCCTGGCAGTGTGGGCATGAGCATCTTCACAGTGAGTCGGTTTTCACAATGACCCCCCACACCTCTACAAAGTGAGCAAGGTGATTCTCCTCAATCAGGCAAGAAGTCAATAGAAGCAAGGAATTAAACTTGCACAAGATAAGCATGCACCATGTCAGTCTTGCTCATTCTGGTGGTTGGAGACAGCTTAATTGTACACAAATGGACATAGCTTCCAAGTATAGTGCAGCAACGGCAACAAGACAAGGCTGTGGTGTATGCCTTTTCCTCACACTCACCAGGACCATGCTCATGTGTGTACAGCTAGAGCATGGTGGAAGGGCAGGCCCCCTTCTGTACTTAATGAGGTGCATTTTTTGGAGTTAACATGTGATCCTTGTATATCATGTTGCCACTCTCTTGCCCCGCAAAAACTGTGCGCGATGTGAATTAAGGCGAGTATATAGTGTGTGCATGGTATGCAGTGTGTGTGCTCGGTATGAGACACAAGAGTGGTATGTGATTGCATTAGAAATAGGAACTCACAGTATTTGCGCACAGTCTAAAGTCTCATAACTACAAAGATATTGATCGATGAACATGCAAAACTGCATGGTCAGTAATCCACAGACATGCGAAAGAAACCAACACATTATACAATACGACACCAAGTTAACAGCTGGCCTTGGAGGAATGTACAACACACAGTTATGGCTGCACTAAGTACATCGCCTCAGGTTTGTTCAGCCGAAACTATTCACCTACTTTAAAGTACCCTTGCCTTTCTGATGCTAGGAGATTAAAGGCCAGTCCTAATCCAGAACAGTATATTAAATTCCTGCCCAACCCCACAGTGGTATACATAGCCACTCCTGCACACAAGCTTGGCTGTATGTAACCAAGACAACCGAATAGTCTCTATCTTGCATGACATAGATCACGCCCTGTAAGAGACAGAATCCAGAAGTGACTGAGAAGGATGGGGGAGGTTACTGCATAGTGCACACACCTATTAGACACACTAATATAACATACAGAGATGTGAGATCCTATGTAGCAGACACTGCAGAATCCACTCACTATATAGGGCAGCAAAGGTACAGTGGAAAGGGAGGGAATATAGTTTTAAATTTGCATTTTATCAACTGTCACTGGTGCAAGGACAAAGCCCTTATTTGGGTTTGTGTGACTCTACAGTGATCAGTTGATGGCTAGGGTATTCAAAGAACATTGAATGTGGTGAAAAAAGAACACAAGGTGTGGTGAGAGACAACATGAACTGCGATGGGGAAAGAAAAAGAAATGTGATATAGGTGACCTCATGCAGTAGCTTGCATGGCTTTGAATTCGATCAGGCCGTCATTAGCCTTTTATATATAAAAGGCTAATGGCCTGATTAGAAACAGCTAGTGCATGCATATATATATATATACTTCAATCTATTAAATCCCTAAATTCTGAGACATTTATTATATAATACAGATCACACTTTTCATTAATATTCCTTGAGCCGTGCATGTGCATGCATAATTATGCCAATTAAGTGTAAAATTAATGCTGTCACATTTATATGACCTAAGCAATGTGTCCATTCTTGTAATTATGTTATACAATACATTGCAGCATAATATTCATAATTATCAGAAATTCTTCCCCTCGAGCCCGGCCTCATGCACTATCAAAGTCAGGTACAATTGCACATATATCAGTACAAAAGGAAGAAATGATAAGAAGTGATATTGCCACAATCAGAATAACAGTATGGCTATATTACACAAAGTTAACGCAATTCTAGTGCTACAAGAAGTAAGGATTATCACTGTTTGGGAGGGGTCATCCATGTCACTAGTTTGACATTCCAGTCGTGTCACTTTCCATACTGACCATGGCATGGGACACTGTCTTCATCATCGTCTGAGTCAGAGATCCAGATGACTTCATGTGGTGTATTTTCTGTAACAGTGTTCCTAAATCTTATCCGATGTCGAGCACACAAATTCAACAAATTGATCTGAGGTAGCAAAATGTCGTCGTCATCATTACTCACGGTTGCCTTAATATCAGTGCAGCTATCATTGATGGAAACTACAGAGTGACTGACGCAAGGTTCATTGCTGTGGTCATGTGCACTCTCACTGTTTGTACACCTACAGATGATTGACAGAGACAGAGAGGATCATAAGAGAAAAACATTGTGATCCAGGAAACTGATCCAGGAAACTCATGCACTCATGTACAGGAAATACTTGTGCGTGTGCATGTGCGCGCGCGCGTGTGTAGTGTGTCAGTGGGTGGGTGTGCACGCGTGTGTGGTGTATATATGTGCCTGCATGCATGCAAACACATGTGTGCATCCATACATTTGTATGTTTGTTACTTCATCTGAAGTTCTCTCAGCAAGGAGCTGGCAAATTTCTTCAATCATGGTGACTTGAGGAAGCGACTGATACCTCTTTGCTGCAGATTTGCCTTGCACAGAAGCTGCCCGTTTCCTCCTAACTGGCAGGTTGTGCACAGTTGAAACTGATGGTTCTTCAGCCAAGTGTGGTGTGGAGGGAGGAGTTGGTAATGCACTGATAATAGAGTCAGTTTGAACAGTGGAGGCCAAGGAAGACTGTTGACAGTGCACCACCTCAGGTGGGCTATTTTGTATCTCACTGACTGCTACCTCCCTGGTCACTCCTCTTGGTGGGGAGAGAGGCTCCTTTTCTGTCTGGCTACTGCAGAGGAAGATGCCAGTGTTGTCAGAAGGGGTGATGGAAGGGGGGCACTCTGGGTCAAACAGGTCATCAGTGAAGGTGAATTGGGCATTGGGTGAGACGGTCACTTTAGTGGTCTGTGTATTGGAATGAGAGAATATCTCAGTAGAAGAAATCAGAAGTATTCAGCTGCACAGCTTTGAGAATTACAACTGACCAATCTTCTTCTTCTTTCCATAAACACAGGGGCCAAGCGATTGGTGCCTCGATACAACCACTCGTACCCCTCTTTCGCCATAAAATCCTCTCTTGTTCTAAACTGCAACTGCAGAACAAAAAGCATGATGGAATGCTGCACAGCAATGCACCCACATCCTCATCCTTTCTACACAAGATGCAGAACACACTGCATGTGCCATGATCAATCATGTACTGTACCTTCACCAGGCTACAGTCCACCTGGACCACCCGAGCCTCTAGCACTTCTTTGAACCTCTCCACCTGCACTATGTCCCCTTCCTTCAGTCTCAGCATGAGCCGTTGCGGGTACCATAAAAAGTATTCTTTGAAAAACCCTTCCATGTTTTTGTATTCCCTGTCCAGAGTGATCTTGTCCCACTGGTAGCAGAGGTGGAGCTTGCTCGGACAGAGGTACTGGGCAAACCCATCAAAGAAGAACACCAGGACCCTGCAGCAGGTGGTTCAAGGAAGAATGGTGTGGGCAACAGTAGTGAAGATTGTTATCAGTGACTCAAAATAAATAGGTAACCTCAATTTGAAGGACTATGGAATGATTGATTGGTGCACATTTGCACCAATTTGTTTAGACTGCTGATCACTAGAGAAAACATGTACTGCACCAAAGGTGTACAACATGCAGTTACAACTAAAGAGGTAGTACAGAATGAGGTTTATCACTACTAGCAAGAAAGCCCGCCTTTGGTGGGCTTTGCTGCTCCAGCCCCCCCCCCCCAACGGCTGTTCCACAATAGCTACTCTACAATGGCCAGGCAATGCCAGTGTGACTTATGATGGTGTGGGTATGTCAGCTGGTAGGCCGCAACCATGCATGCTGCAGGTGATGCCATGTGTAGCTAGCAAGACGTGGACAGGTAGCAGGAACCCAAAATAAGTGGAATCATGCATGCACTGACAATAGATATGGAACAATGTAATGTTTGGAAACAAAGGAAGCAAAGAACAGTATACTCAAAGGTGGAAGAAGAGTATTAAACTGCAGTAAGGGGCAGAAGAAAGGAGTTGTCAAAGAACAATGGCATGTAAAATTATACAAAGCGCAAGACTTCACTGTAAACAACATTCCTACCGGTCGTGATCTCCTTCCCAGCGAATTGTCTTTCCTGGACCCTTACGACAATCCCCATGCACTCATCAAAATGGTGAAGTACATACTGTATAGCGGGAAAATTTTGCGAGGTTTAATGTTTGCAATTTTCGCGATTTGACCAAATTCGCGTAATTTTCCTTCGCAAATTTTCTCCACACCAATCATTATAATTATATGCAAACGTCATAATAAGATGGCCGCCGCGTAGCGCAGAAGTGGATTTAGCCATTTAAGTGCTATCTTACTGTTCCATGCTCAAAGATTCCTTTCAACTAAGTAGTTTGCTAGCCAAGGAGATCTATTGAAGGTTGAAAATCGTGAAATTAAAACAGCAAAATGTTTGGTTTTAAACAAAATTGCAAAATTTTCTTATGCGAAATTTTCCCGCTATACGGTAGTCAGGCAGAAATAAGTGGCTAAGGTATACATGCTCAGGTTCTGTATGTGCAAGAGATAAATGTACTCTAGAGTAGCTAAGATGACTGTAACTCTCACAACAGAGGTAGTTCATGTTACTGTTTTACTGCAATCGCTAAAGTCAGCTAAAGTCAGGGGGGAAAGCCCACAAGACAACTGGTGGCCAACGTCCTTCTTCAAGGCCTCCGACAAACAAATGGGTTGGTGCTGAGGAGCCTGAAGCAGAGGAAGACGAAGTTGTGTATGGAGATAGACAACGGTGAATCTTTATCTATCATTTCAGATGTCCAGAGGAAGGATTTGTTTCCGGATGTCACATTGCAGAAGTCCTCGGTGCCACTTTTTGAACACCTACACCAAGGAACGCATCCCTGTCCTGGGACAGCTGAATGTCAAGGTACGCTATGGTCAGCAACAGACCAACCTGTTCTTAGTAGTTGTGGGAGGTGATGGTCCATGCCTCCTGGGTTGGAACTGGCTGAGTTACATTCGGTTGGATTGGCCGAATCTAGATTGAGACATTGAGACCCGGTGAAGTCGTGCTCAGCATGCCAGTCTGAGAGACAAGCTCCCCCAGAGGCTCCCATGCATCCATGGTCCTGGCCATCCAAGCCCTGGCAGCGAGTACACGTTGATTTTGCAGGGTCGTTCCTGAGCAAGATGTACTTCCTAGCAGTTGATGGCTACTCCAAATGGCCGGAGGTATTTGAGATGAGTCAGACCTCAACTGCCAAAACCGTTGCTCTTCTGAGACATTTGTTTCCTTAGTATGGTATTCCAGATCAGATTGTATCCAACAATGGACCTCAGTTTACCTCTGACGATTTGGCCGTTTTCATGAAGTCAAACGGTGTCAAGCATCTTCGTTGTTCGCCATACCACCCAGCATCGAATGGGGTGGTAGAAAGGTTTGTCAGGACTTTTAAACAAGCAATGCGTGCAGGTGAACATGACGGATTGACACCTCAGCATCAGTTGGAGAACTTCCTCCTTACCTATCATTCAACTCCCCATGCAACCATAAAAGTGGCTCATTGCATACTCTTTTAGGCAGACATGTTTGCACCAGATTTGACTTGGGCAAGCAGAACTTGGAATGCAGGGTTTGTGAGAAGCAAGCAAGTCAGAAGCAACATGACTAACATGTTCATCAAACAGAGTTCGCCGTTGGTCGAGTGTCATGGTTTGAAACCTGCCTGGGTGCTAGGAAAGATCACTCAGCAGTTGGGTCCATTGACTTATGTTGTGAGTGTCACTGATGGCTAGACATGGAAGCGCCACATTGATCACTGGCGGAATCTGGGCTGTGACAATCCTAGTTCCTTGGTTGACTTACGTACCAAAGATTCCACCAGTTTGGAAGAGAATTCTGAGTTCACGCCAACGGTAACTTTACCATCGTCAACAAGCTCAGAATCATGCAGTGCAGATTCTAATGCTGTTCCTGTTCGTAATCAGGAACCTGACACTGTTTCAGCGAGTGATTCTGTTTCAACCAGTCGTTATCCAACGAGGGTACACTGCCCTCCCGACAGATTGACACACTGATTTGTTACTGCATGTTCTTTTTGATTTTCTTGTGTGATTATAAGCTTAGTGGAGAGGAACCGTAGTAAGTGTTTCTTTGTAAGTATCTGTTTGCTATTTTCATGTGTACGTGACCTCCCTTAGCTTTTGATTTTTGGGATAGTCTCAGTTTTAGTTTGCACGTGAATCTGTGTATGCTAGAGACTTAGTGAGTTGGCAGCGTTTTGTTTGCTGCTTGTATTTTGCTTGTTTCATTGATCATTGAATCGAGTGCTACCCATTGTTCGTACTAGCAAGTTAGTACATGTTGCATGTTACACAAGGTCTGACAGCTAGACATCTAGTAACCCTAGTGTATGTTTGTACACACCCGCACTCATTCGATGCAAGCCTGGACCTGTAATGTACCTGCATGTACCACACATACAAATTAACTACTAACTTTTTCAACTACACACCAATACACATACCACAGTCATGCATCCTCAAACTGACACACTGCAAGCATGTGTTATGGTGGCAGTATGAAAGTACCTGTAGCCATTCTCTTTGGCTGGTGTCTCTGCTACCACTCCTGAGAACCTGATACCCAGCTCTCCATACCATCCTAGTAATAATAATCAAATAATACAGGTATATGTTTCATGTAATCCTTCACAAATGACATGTAATAGACGAACACAGCATGCAGGCACACACATCCATGAAAAGGCTCATACCAACTTACCCACAACTACATCCTTGATGCAGAGATCATCCATTCTGGCTGGTTTAGCCACAGCTAGCTGGTGCAGTTTCTTATTGCAATGCACGTGACCATCACAATTTACTGTAAATAGGGGCTGATTCAGAGCAGAGAACACGTCATATCATCTATTCAAGTTCTACAGCTGGAGTCAAGTGGCTAAACTGTGTGTACAAAATTATGCAGGATGCAATAATTATTGTGAATTTGTGATTTAGTTGAGGTTTGTGAAGACCCCTACTATCGTTAGAGATTTGAGGAATACAAACACTTTGTGGAAATAAAATTGCAAAAACCTCGTCCAAGATAACATCGTATGAACAATAAAATGCCTAATAGCCATCTTACTGCTATTTGGCATTTTACAGTAGGCACAGAAAAATGTTTCCACTTTGAAGCGAACTTCGCAAAAAAAACTTCGCTTGAAGTTCGCCCCAACTTCGCTCGAAGTTCGCCCCAACTTCGCTCGAAGTCCGCCCCAACTTCGCTCGAAGTTCGCCCCAACTTCGCTCGAAGTTCGCCCCAACTTTGCTTGAAGTTCGTTTGCTTAAAGTTCACTTCAACTTCGCTCGAACTTCGTTCGCTCAAAGTTCCCACAACATGGCTCAAATTTTGATACAACTTCGCTCGAACTCTGATCAAATTTAGCTCAAATTTTGATCCAACATTAGGCCTGGTGAACGTACGTAAGCTTGGTCCAATGACGTTGCGTGACCAACTACAAAGTTTGCAAAATTTCGGGTGCTAACAGGAGGAATTTTACACGAGCTGGAGGTGCAATCTGTTCGCTCCAACTTTGCTCGGAGTTCGCTCCAACTTCGCTTGAAGTTCGCGAAGAACAAACTTCGCATGGTAACATTTTTTCTGTGCCTACCGTACATTGCTTAGTGATGAAGGAATGATGCTGTTGCATGGTTATAGTGTGCATGCAGGTACCCGTACAACAACAAATATAAACTTACAACTTCACTGCATCGTGCAACGGCACTAATCCTCTGAATGACACCTGAAAAACAGAGAATACATAGCGCCTTCAAATAATTATACTGTATAATAAAATGTTTTACGAGCCAGTTTGACTGTTACGGTACTTCCTATGGCCTGTCCTACAGAATGGACAGAAACAGTTGTGCACTTGATAGGAGCACCAGCTGAAGTTCTTCTGGATGAGGGGGTACTTTCATACATTACAACAGAATCCAGTGGATAGGATAATCTTAATCATTGGAAATCTAGCATACCTTCAAGTAGATGAAGCTTTCAATAATTGCAACATATTGCCTATCTTGGGCTTCATCGTGGGCAAAATGGTGTAATTATTGAAAGCTTGATCTACTTGACGCTGTGATAGATTGTCCAAAGAAGATAAACATATTCATCATCAGCATGCCTAACATTTTCCATCAGATCCTAGTGGCTATGGAATGCACTTCCAGTTCTATACTGGCGGTGCCATTCTTGTTTTGAAGACGAGGATGGTAATGGGCCAAAAAGCACACTGCTTCAAGCCACTTTTTATTGGAAACAGCGGGTACAGTGGGAATGAAGAATATTGCACCAACACAAGTGCACACATCTACGTATGTACAAGTAACTGTGATCTACTGACCTTCACGCCAGTTGGCCTTCTCTCCTATGCCAAACTTGACCAGGACTGCTGTGCCAACGCTCAGAGTTGGTACCCGGTCCTGTATGACAAAGAATTGGACACAAGTGACAAGATGCATACATATGTACATGCATGCGCAAAATTCACATGAGTATAGTGGGTGAAGGAGCCACAATTAAAGTACTATACACAGTTCTAGAACTAAAATTCAAAAAGACAACATTCCAGCAGCATACAACACACCCTTTTACAGATGCTAACAGGGCATACATGGCTAGTCCAGCCTGCTGCCTTTGGAGGCAGAGTGGGTCTAACATGCTATTCTAGTGTATGATAAGGCAAACATATGAATAGACCAAGCTTCTACATAGATACTAAAGAAGGCTGGCTAATATTGCATACACACACATGACATTGGGGGGGGCGGTGATTAATGTACGGTTAACTTTGAATATTAGACTTAGCCCAATAAAGGAACATGTGCTACCTTCAATACAGAAAAGGGATGTAGACGATAGTGTAGTTCTGCCTGCTCAGAAGACCTGTCCACATCAGCCTCTCCCCTATCCACAGTCAGCTCATGACACACTGGTATTTGGTACTGGGGTGGGAGAAAAGAGGGTGAATGATGTACTCATTGTTTCATTTCATACTACAAACAGTAAGGTGCATGGAAAATGTAATGATAATTCTGTTTTTCAATGCGCGGTTTTTGAAAAATCGACAAATTTATCTATGAATTTTTGATCGTTAAGCAGTGATCATCACGACGCCTTAACCGGTAGCAGTTACTATTTAATGGTTAACAGATAGCACATACATACCCATGTAGCGGCTGCCATTTGTGTTTCAGCGATGGTCAATACTTTGGGCGTGAACTTACCGCATCCACTGAAGTCAAACGCCTTGAACTCAGACTGCTTTGTAGCCTCCATTTTTCAAGTATCAATAAATGGCGTCACATCATACTGGCTGACGGATGGGTGAGAGTCTAGGTATGAGACTATCCAACGCTTCTTGGCAGACGCAATAGAGCTCCGCGCATCTTGTACTCCAAACAGTCTTTGAGTCCATCTGCTGCTAGGACTTAGATGATTCACCCACAGGACACTTTCGCTTGAAAAAGAGCTGCACGATCAGCTGTTTGCAGTTAAGAGTGACAAGACCATCCTCTCTTTTTTCGCTATCACTGAACACCCAAAATATACCGTTGTACATGTATTATGATGCCATTGCATCAACTGGTTAACCATGACACACTAACAGTTAGCGTTTCATCGTTTGCCACTTGTTGCCGATTAGAAGGCAAAAATTTTATGGTTAGCGTTACTTTTTCCGTGCACCATACCGTATTACTTCACATTACTACATATCACTGGAGTAACTGCAAACATACACATTATGTGTGACCGCAGCACTTTGGGATCATGGCACTGAAAGTTACAAAAGGACAAACAACTTACAGCACTCCCCATGTGTATTAACTCATTAAACACGAATTTGAATGTTCGCACACCAACCCATAATGACGGCATTTATGGGGACAAATGTCCACTCTCAATGGTCACATTTTCATGCCACAAAAATGCCCTTTTGAAGGTTTTGGCAACCATGAATTATTGTAAATGGAAAGTATCCTATTTGAAGTTCACTACGAAGAACGATTCAAGCTGGTTAATGCTTTGCATATATAGCTTCGTCAGTGTTTAACCTGCAGTCTCCTAGTATTCCTAAAGTTTATGTCGAAAGAGTCCTTGGCCGTGTTATTTGGAGCCTCTACGTTGGCAAATTGTCCGAAATGCACTAGACTGCATGAACCTTCCACCTGAGAAGGATTTGTTCAACATGGCGCTTCCTTGAGCTCTATTCTTCCACAACTTTATGGAGTGTGCATCTGTGGAAGGAGAGGGTATGGCACGATTTCGCGCCTACCACAAAGGCCGTATTTTTAATATTGAACAGATACAAAGTTTGAACTAGTGCTGAATCAGTATTATGTTAACAGATGGTGTCGCTCATTTCTCCTGCAAATTATGGAAGCTCCTTCCAATGCAACAAGAAAACTTGTCTATCGTCATTTGTGGCATGCATGTTTGCAATGAGAAAACTTGTCTATCGTTACTAATAGGTTAAAAGATAGCTACGCACACCCATACCTGCTATTCTTCCACACAAATATGCCTTTATGTGCTGTGAGCAAGACCCGTATAAAACCGCCCCACCAGGAGTTTACGCCGAATGCTGATGGTTCAGATTGTTATACACATACAATGAACATAGTATAATCGTATGTACATATGCACTACATCCATACTCCATCAACTTTTGAATAGAATGTACTATACATTGGCCAAACTAGTACATACACTGTGTACATGTCTACAAGTTCAGACTACGAGTGCAGAATTGTTCATCCCACCAATCAGCACGTCATTAATGTCTTTAGCAAATCGACATTCTCATATAGCATCTTACCTGTCCAAAAAGCTCCTTTTGTGAAGTAGGCAACTGTTTGGAAGACTGCACCAAAAGCTCTGCTTCGACAACAGGATCCTAAGGTATAGGAAGTAGACCAGAAACACAATACAACTTCAGCGCAATGACAAACTCTGTGAAGAAGCATGTGCACTAATAACACAGTCTCGCATAGCGAAACGCCATTTCACTTTGATTCCGCCTCCACAAAAGAGGGTGTGGGGACATTACGCCATCATGTCAGTCCCAGGTCACTGAACTCTGGGCCAAGGGTATCTAATGAAGCTCATATATGGGGAGCGGTTAACCTGAATCTCCTCTCTGTGCTTGTCTCGCCATAGAAGGGTTGAACAAATACTCTATATTAGTAAGTTTGACTATTTGTTGCTTCCAATGAACGAATACTCGAATATTCATTCAACCAGAAGTGACTACCAAATATGGTCGTCTTCTGTGGAGCGATTACCGAAAATGGGAGGAGACAGTCAGATGAAGAGCAGAATGGGCAAATTTGACCTAACATAAAGTGTTTTTCTGCTGTCTCTGCATAATCCATAAAAGATAGGTGTTTCGTTCTGTAGATATCGACTGATTCATGAACGAAACGAGTTTTATAAGGTTGGTGGCCATTTGGATGACGTCATTAAGCGTCACCAATATTCAAACAAATAACATTATCCTTCGAATATTAGGCTATCAAACGAATATTCGACTATTCAGTTACTCGTTCGACCCTTATTAGAAACACAGTCAGACCTAGCACATCCAGGCAACCACAAATGAGACATAACAGGTTGACCCCCTCCCTTCCACGCCCCATATGGGCTTCATTAACCCATTAGCCGTGGAATTTAAATCGCGCGCGCTGTCACGAGTGGCGTAATTAAAATGGCAGCGCACCGCATGTTCGCACCTGCTGGAGCCTTCTCTTGCCCAGAGAGGCGGTGAACAATTGGTCGCAGCCTGAAGCTATGTTCCAGGAAGGTCGTCGATCATTCTCGTGCCCTTCCAAAGATCTTCACGGAAAATGATGTCCTCCATTCCTTCTTCTTCCGCATTCAGCAAAGCCAAGACTTGCAGCCCAGTCAAACGGGACTTTGAAGGCTCTTCAGCCATCCTATTTTAGGGTTATTTGAAGTATTCATTGTAGTAGCCGCTTTCACTGCGTTGTTATCAGTGCGAATGTGAAGTTCGCTTACCTTCTGTTGACGAAGACGCCCGAAAAATTCGCGTACTGTTCAGAAGCAGCTTGTGCGCAACACATGCAACCTGGAGACTAGGTAAGGGCGTTGACAGAAAGCTCTGGCACCGGTTCGGGTACACAGAAAGCAACATTCCGTTCGGAGGCTCCTCGACTAAGATATTGCTTGAAATTCGGGCGAGTCCAATATGACGCTAAAAGGAGTCATCCGTGGTTACGCGCAAACTCATTCATGACACCTTTTGGCGTCATCCGCGGTTAAAGGGTTAAAATAGTGAGGTCTGTACTTCAGCTACTGGTTGGTGCAACTGCAGACATGCCCTAGACTGTCTTTTGTGGAGGCAGAGCCGACACAAAATAGCAGTTGGCTACACCACTAACAGGAACATGGTGGAACTCGTGGTGCAAGTGTAAGATAGAGGTATTGATTGTCGTCTTACAGTAGTTAGCAGTTTGATCCTCCTCCTCCTCCTCCTCCAATGTGCAGCTACCATGGCTGGTGAGAGTGGGACAGTTACTACAAGCCCTTTGTCCGGCACTCTCTCAGGAAGCAGATCCACTCTACCTGACACACCCGTGTCACATGGCTAGAATGACAAAGGGGGACATGAAAGCAATACATTGAACACTTCAATCTTTCCACAGGTGTATTCACATGAGCATATGCACACATAAACATGTACATGTATATGGCTAACACAATGCTCTAATACTCTGTCCAGAAAGTTACTATAGGCATGATGAGTTCAGTTCTGATAGTAGATTCCTTTGGATGATTGAGCACATCAATTGGCAAGTCACTTTGTAATTAGGCAGCAATATTTCTCCCATTATGGGCCTTGTCAAGCATGCAAAACAATATTGTATGAGTTGTTGATTTAGTTTTGTATATCTGATGAAGCCCACGATGAAACAAACATTGATACCAAACTTACTAAGCATCTTGGCATGCTCGATTATACAAAGGAACAGTCTACTAGCAGAACTGAAACACTCTGTAGTCTGTACACAGTTTGTAAATTTCATATCATAATGCCATATACACACGTGTCCATAACACAGCTCTGTATGTCAATGTTCACCTGCACGGAAGACTGATTGGATGGACTGTCTATGTCTGAAGTACCACTTAGTGTATCACTGGGGAAGGTAAGCTGTCGACTTGGAGGGGCTGTGGGGCTATCTTCACTGGAATTGAGTCCCTCTACAAATCTCATCAAAATTAACGGTGGCGTTGACTGCAACATTGGTTTTGGGCGCACTAAACTTGTTGCATCTGAGAAGAGAAAAAAGCATGTGCATAAATGCACACACAGTATATAGTAATCAGTACAAGTTAGGACATTCGGGTGGAGAACCTACACCAAATGGCAGATTAAGTATCATGTTAGCTATTAGTGTTAGGGCTCACTTCACTCACTCTCTCAAATGGGTGGTTTGAAAGCCAGCTGGGTGCATGCTAGCATGCATATATAGTCTTTATGGAATTTGAAGGGTACATGTCACAGTAAGTGATGATGAGTGTCTGTTGAATAGGAATGACATACTTTGGCCAACTGGGAGTATCACAATGGGAAGTAACAACAGAAAACATCAAGATCCCGAAGACAACTGTGACAGAAAGTAGCACAATTACAAGCGTGATCCTATAAAGAGAAATTCACTGATAATCGCAGTGATATTTCTAAGATGTAAGAAGCTTTACAAGATCTGCTCCTACTGAATGCACTCTACCAGATCACCTCTTTGAGCAGGACAGCACTCCAAGACATCTTACATACAGGTACACAAACATTAACCCTGCAACTTTGCATCCTTCACCCAGTATATGTAGTTAAAATGCCAGAAAGCGGAGTTCGAATCACACAAGCACATATGGATGAACACAAAAAAGGTAGACGGTGAGAATGGCGAGTGTCCGCATGTAGTAAAGCCTAGAGAGCCTGCTTCTGTTGATTCTACCACCACTGCAATTCGCACGAGAGTCTACAGAGTCCTTTAAGAAAGCTAGTTCACTTGAAGGTTGTATAGCCAAAAAATCACCTCTTAAACTGCGCTAACGTTTATGATGAGTAAACTCGGCATTCACGCTTATGTCCCGGGCTACATAACTTGTCGCATTTACTCGTCATTCACGCCTAAAGGGTTAAGTATATATATGAGGTCAACAGGGGTCAGCAATCAAATGATTGCCTGACTCTGTTTTGTATGTATCTGCACACAATCAATTCATCTGCATGAAACAATGTAGCAATGAGCCTCAAAGATACAAGTATATGGTACTACAACATTCAATTGCACAATCATTAATAACTATTTGGCCTCTGCATGCAGCTACTGACAGGTTAACAATGAACATTATTCATATAATACATGCAACAATTGTGTTCAGTCAGTAAGGTACATACAAGTAATCCTCATACTCCAGTCACGGTGAAATAGGCAGACTTGCTTTACATGTGAGATAAGATGTCAGTTCAGGTATTGATTTACCTTCCAGTGCTTGCTTCTGTGCAGCCTGGTCAGCAAAGTAGGCCTTGATGTGTGGGAGAATCAACCTCAGCACCTTCGTCACTTCTTGCTGGGCTGATGTCTGGGTCTCCAGTACCCGGCAGATGGTGTCTCCATTCCTTGCCAGGCGCTCCAATATCTGAAAAAACTCAACAGCCCTGTTAGCAATGTCAGAGACTGACTGTGCAGTAAAGTCCTTAGCAGTGTCTTCAGTCACTCCCAGGACTGAGCTCAGTGACTCTACTACATTCATCCTGCAATGAAAATGACACGTTTAGATCTTTGTATCACTATACATACACACCCAAACTCACAGTTACACACAGGTGCTGTGCCCATTGTAGGGAATTCGAATCAATCAAATCAATTTTCCCTATGTATAGGCTGCTGGCAATTACAGAGACATGGGAGCAGTAGGCTACATGAGGTATGACACCTGTGGGAAGTATAATATATGCAATATATGCAATAGATATTTAGAAGAGCTAATCCGAGTGTACATATGCATGTAACTTAGTACAGTACTTTTTTGGGTTGCAATTGGTTATTGGCTATCAATTATTGACCTAGTGATGGCATTTTGGTGCGACCTTTAGTATAGCCAATTCTGTTGGTGAACGGTGTAAAAGAGATTCAGGGTATGTGAAGGTGGGTGACTGGAGTCACCGACTGATGGTGATTTGACAGTTTTCTCAGTGGGCTGGAGCATATGTTTCAGAAAATCTTTGCACAAGATTGGTACAAGTCTGTTTAAACCCGCACTGTCTGTTCACTTATTCTGAAAGCGTTTCCTATTGGTACTAAAACATCCCTATCATTCTCAGCCTTAAATCGTCCAAATATAATTTAGACTGGCCTATGTCATGCCAAATTTGGACCCCCCATAATTAGGCCCCCAGCAGAACTGAAACAGCAACCGAAATGGTTCCCCTTCTGCTAAAATCACCAACGCCAGGGCAGATTGACGACGGTCAGATTTGCTGTGTACTGGTACCCTGACGTCTTTCCCAAGTTGGGACGCATTCTCAATCCAGGATAACATGTTTCGTTCAATGAAAAGGCAATTTCGCTCCTAGGATGGGCACTTTGGTTTGATTTATAGGCGATTTCGTTCGATTAGTAGACAATATTGTTCAATGAATAAACGATTTCAGCTGACATGTCTTCGCTACGCGCTCAAGATCTACCACAACAGCGAATATCGGGAGACGAAAGGGATTTTGTCACTACGGTGGAACCATTACGGCTGCCATTTTCTGCCGTTGTTGGCCCGGCAATGCCGGATGGCTTCTGTCGCACCAGAGACAGCAGAGGCCAGAGCCTTGCGCCTACAGCACCGGCGAGAAAGGGAGAGGGCACATTGTGCTTCAGAAACCGATGAGGCCAGAGAGCAGCAATTGGCAAACAGGCGCATTCATGATAGAAATAGAAAAGCCGCACAAACTACAGAACAGTGAGAGGCCAGACTCCAACAGCAGCGCGACACACAGGCTGCAGAAACTGCAGAGCAACGAGCGGCCCGACTTGAACAGCTTAGTGCTAACCAGTGCAACAGACTGACTGCAGAAACTACAGGGGAACGCATTTGGGACATGTCCATATGTAAACATATGGCTTCCGTGCGGGCTGATTTCGACCTTTCGTATTCTCTACCCTTTCTCTGCCAGATTGGGCCCGAATTGTGCAAACTTGGCATCAATCTGAACCCCTGTCCTTGTACTACAAACGTGTGCTTACAAATAGTGAATAATCGTTCTCTTTTTCGAGATATATTGCCGTTAGTGACTACGGTAAAATAGCACAAATCGTCGTCATGGCAAGTGAGAAAGAGGCTGAATTAGAAACGAAGGGTATGGACCAATAGGCAATCAATCACTCTAACTTTTCCATGTGAGCGCTTTTCCTAACTAAATCCGCTGCAAAGTTACATCAATAAACGTAACTTCTCTCCCACTCCCCAAAAGTTGCGCACCTTATAACTCTTCGCAGAAGCATCTGATCGAAAGCGCTCACATGGAAAAGTTAGATCTATTTCTTGCCTTTCGTAATCAACCTTCGTCGCGCGTCAGTGCCACAAGCTCACTTGCCACACGAAGATTTGCTGAGAAGACTCGTTGCCAGCTTCACTGGCAGCCATTGTCACGTGACTTCCCCGTGACACACTGTTAAAATGTCGTAACACTTGGAGTGGAGCTTCGGCGAATGACAGCGTAACCGTATTAAAGCCATGCGTAAATGTCTAGCTGCCAGCAGGAATGACTAGCTTCGCGATTAAAGCAGATTTGTGCTTCGATTTCCGCGTTGTTGTACAATTCGTCTTGCAAATCATGCGCACATCACACGCTGTCACATGCGTAACCATGGTAACGCCGAAGAATGTGATGAAACCGCACGGTTCACGCTAAAATAAACAAATTGGGCTAGCAGCGGTCATGTTCCACATGTGAACACGAGGCCCGACTTGAGCAGCTCAGTGCTACCCATTGCGATAGACCACACCTCCCACTGTTCGAACAGCAGTCAGTGCGGGCGAAGATGCGTTCTTTTCATTCACAATTGGATAGAATTACACACTCACGATGCTCTACCTGCTCTGAGGCATTCCTTAGCCTTAAACTTCGCTCACAGTCTGAGTGTGTTCTTTGTAGCCAGGACAAGCACATGCCAAAGCTATACTCATGTGGAAACAACATGGATCCTGACCCAGTCCCACCACAACTGCTGGTTAGTTAATTGCATTCACTTCCCATGCATTCATTGCATGCAAGCATATATCTGCATGTGTCTCACTTGATTGTATTGCCTTCTGACTACTGTCTATTTTCTTATAACATACAGCTGACACTTCACTGTATGATGTAATGTCTGTTTACTACAAGGTCACTCATATTTTACACAGAGTCTTCCTTTTTTACATTCCATGTCATAGTTATACTTCCAGTACTAGTGCCATACTTATAAATAAATTTACTTGTTTCATTTGCACGTTGCATTCCATTGCAGGGCTTAACGTAAATAGAGGAGATGTTAATTTCGCCTATTTTGCCCATCATGACACTGTACCGTTTACCTCATGGGCAGTATGGCTACACTGGACATGTCATTAACTTACCTCAGGACACTTCTTCATTTGCATTTGCAAACAGCCTGCCACGGCTACCCAGTCAACTTGACATCATAGTTATACGCAGAGAAGGAGAAGCACAATCTCATCGTGACTTTCGTGTCAGAAGGTCTGTAGTGCTACATGCACTACAATGGTTACTCAGGAACAATTTCTACTATTGTAACATTCACATAGACAGTAATGCCTTTTCACTGCTCCCAGAAGATGGTGACCTGTCGGGGTTGTGCTCTGTGCGAGTCAACTATCCTGATCACGACCAGCCAGTGGCAAGCTCTGAAGTTCTTGACCCCTATGATGCCCATCTAGCACGCACATTCATCCCCATCACTGCTCGGAAGTTGACAGAGCAAGAAACAGTCAGGCACGCAGTAGAGGAGCAGCATCCCCTACAGCCACCCGCCAATTCCCCAATGATAACATGGCCTCCAACTGGTACAGCTTCGATAAATGAGTTTACTACAGAAGGATACATCTCCTGTGCCTTCCCAACACTATTGCCAACTGGTAGTGCCGACTTTCTAGCTCCACGAACACACAGTGCCACAGTTGGCAACTACTTTAAACATCTCTTCATGTATGAGGATGGCCGCTTTGCCAGACACCCCCGTTTTAGATACTTTGCCCTCAACACTGAGATGCGCTGGCGAGCTCTCCAGATAGGTCGCATCTACATTCGCCAGCACCCTCACGATGCTCAGTTGTCAGTGGAAGAGCTGCGTGACATAGTTGATCGTGAAGGAGAAGCATTCTCCAACCAGGTCCTTCACTACGCCTCCAGTCTACATGGGACCAGACAGTATTGGTTCAAGCAACGGAGTCGCCTAATCGCCATGGCGGACACCCTTGGCCTACCTACTATCTTTTTTACACACAGTGCAGCTGATCTGTACTGACCAGAGCTGGCACGCCTCATCTGCCCTGATCAACCTTCTTCTGCTTCTAGCCGCTCAAAAGCAGTCATTGAAAATCCAGCCATTGCAGATTGGTTCTTTCATCATCGGATCAAGAAGTTCATGAACAGTTTCTATGTTGGTGTGCTTGGTGCTACTGACTACTGGTTCCGGTTTGAGTGGCAACACCGTGGTAGCCCTCATGTTCACGGACTGGCTTGGTTGCCAGATGCACCTGATGTACAGCAGCTCTTGCTATCACCTCATGATGATGTTGCTCAGACTGCACGATGAAAGATTATCCACTATGTTGATAGACTGATAAGCACTATCAACCCAGCCATTCCTCCTGATGGAACTGATGCTGACCATGCTCCCCGACCATCCAGGCTACATACTCACATTTGTAATCAGTCCTACTCTGATATTGTGGATTTCAACCAAGACCTTGCTGAACTTGTTGCCACATGCCCAACACCACACTCGTTGCTCAACTACTTATTGCCTGTGGAGTCGTGGTGGTGTTCAGTCCTGTCGCTTTGGCTACCCAAAACAATTGCAGGCACACACAGCTGTTGTCACAGGGCAAGGTCTGGAGCCCGAAGTCTTGACTGCACAGAATGATAGTGTCTTAAACAACTTCAACCCTGTTCAGCTCTCTGCATGGCTCGCAAATGTAGACATACAGTACTGTATCTCCCTTAACAAGGTTATTCAGTACTGCGCAAAGTATGCCACAAAACGTAAACCGCATTCCCAGACACTGAAGAATATTTTCAGCAGTCCAAACTCTGAACAACAACAGCACCTCACTCAAGGCAGTACAAAGGCTCTTGATCAACAGTGTTGGAGAAAGGGATTATTTAGCCCAAGAGACATGCCACTTACTATTACAGCTGCCATTGTTTAGGGCATCATGTAATTTTGTCATCCTCAGCCTGGATGGCTCTCGCGTAATGGAGAATCACCTGGACAATCATCACCCTACTACAGCACTGAGTATTCTGGATCACTACATTGCTCGTCCTACAACCCCTCCTTTCAATGAGATTACACTGCTGCACTTTGCTCAGCATTACTCTATGCCAAGGACACCTGTTTCTCAGGCGTCGCTTGGACAGAAGAGGGTCATTGTCATTCCACGTCCATATTGCTCGCCTGATCCTGATGGCCCCAAATATGAACAGTACTGCCAACAGAAACTGATGCTACACAAATTTCCATCACATTCAAGAGTTTAAGGCTGATCTTTCAAGTTATGCTGCCGCATATGCCATCTTCCTACAGTCCGCTGATATTCCTTCTTCACTTGAAGATGACATGTACAGACTTCAGTAGCACCAGCAGCACTCTTAAGAAGAAGACAATGCTGAGGTGTGTATTCACATTGCATTCTTTTTCACTTTCCAGTTTACCAGTGCCACTGCAGTGTTGTGCTCCTGTGATTTTCTCATCTGTCAGTTTCGCCTTGAAATAATTCACTTTACTCAAATGCCTGCTAACTTTCACTGGGCTCAATTCTGTCACTACACCATGTACAGTAACGCTTTCTGAGCACATTTCAATCTCTGATACATCTATTTCTTTCAGCTTCCTCTTGATACCTGCCATTCTTCAAAATACTACTCCTTCACTTCTAGATCTTGATCTTCCTCTCACCTTGATTTCAGTCTCACTAACATACCCTACATCACACCTTTGCACATTCTTTACTAATTACCCATACCATAGACACCCATTGTCACATAATCACACTCTTTGTGTACAATATACACCCATCACATCCCAACATATTCGCAATGCAGCAAATCATTCTATCCACGTGCATAGGGCTTCACAACATGGTAGCTACAACAGTCAAGAAACTTGCATCATAGATGCTCCAAGCCACTGCTACTTGATTACTTATGTTTGCATGTATCGCATTCCATGGCCCTGCATACCCTAACTATGTTAGGTCTTGCCGCTCATATATGCTGCACGCTCAGGCTCGCCCCATAATGCCTTGCATTTGTCTATAGTTATATGCCTCTGCAAACTTGCAGGCAGTTAATACTCCATCATTTAAAACCAATCAAGGAGTGTGCAATCCAGACACTTATCATAACTTAGACTGTTAAATGCATTAACTCATTTTGCACTTGTAGTTGCTAATGATATGTAAATTTAAGTCTGCAAAATATCGCAAGAAACATGGACTAAATTTCACTACTGCTTCATGTCGCACAGGTAGATGATAGCATCTGGTTGCCAAGTTAGAACTCTCTCTTTCAGCGCCGACTTCTGACGATACCCTACCAACCCCCAACTTACCCTTAACAGCTGTCCACGGTTAACAGCTATCTCAGCAGCAGCACGTACGGACGTATACAGCACTACCGAAAATCGCTGCCTATGGGATTCCCGCAAGCTTGTTGAAGCCATTATGCTACAGCGCCTGCGGGACCCCTTTCAATGCAACATTCATGACTGCCAGTTCTCATCTACCAGACCTTTCCTTCTCTATGTAGCTCGTTGCCCCTAAAATGGCGGCATGAACCCAGCTGTTCAGTTTGGCGTGCATCCGAAGGTACAGTCACGTAGAGACGCTGTGGACCTCCCTATCCACTTCAGGCGAAACCGTACAGCAAATTTCGTTCGGCTTCCACTTCACCAGTGTCGATTCACCGTGCAGCGCACAGAAGCGCCGGCCGGGCCATGCACTATTGAAAGCACTTAGCTAACCTCCCAAGTCACGCAAGTGGTCTGCTCTTAACTCACATGATACGTACGTCTCAGTACGCGTACTTTGCTACCTCACGCTCCCTCGCTCCGAGACTGTACAATGCAGTGCGCTTGGAAGGACATCTGACCGAACCACCCCAAAGAGTAAACGGAACCAGTAGTGTGAGGTGTCGTTTATAAACAAGATGTACTTCCGGTCTGAGACTGACCAATTAACACTCCTCACTTAAAACGCAATACCTGCATGCACACAACAGGAGGTAGACAGTACTCCGGACGGATGTGCCGCCCTAACAGGCACATTCCATATTCTGTTTATACAAAAAGATAGTAGACACAAGTCTAACACTTGTACCTGACTGCACAACTAACCACGTACTCCCAAATGCAATGCAGGTTCGAAATCCACAAGACTATAATACTAAAAAACTTAGCTCTAAAACTGCACTGGGGCATATGCAACTGACCAGAGCCACATACTTGTCTTGGCAGGTAACAATAATACTGAGCCTCCTGAGTGTTAGTCTGAATATAACAGGGCTTGGAAACACACAGTCTCACATAGAAAGCAGCCGGGCTATGTGAGACTGGTATTAAACCTTGGTCAAGGTCCTACCTTTGAGGTGGAGTTAGTGTGCATCTAATGCAATGTTGAGCTGTTATCATGTGCAGACAGTAGTCTCCTCAGTGCCCTCAGACACAGGGTTCAGTGATAGAGGCGGATCAACTAGTCATACATGCCATAGCTGCACAGACTTAGGTTACGCCAATAAAGAGGTGAATGCAACTGAGGTGGAAGATGATCAATAACAACAATGTCTTCAGCTTACCAGAACACACCCATGCAATGTTGATGTGAGCAACTTCACATCAAGTCACTTTTCACCACGACTCCCCACAACTCCATAAAGTGAGCAAATGATTCTCCTCAATCAGGCAAGAAGCCAATAGAAACAAGGAATCAACTTTCACAAAATAAACATGCACCATGTCAAGTCTTGCTCACAGTTGAAGACAGCTGTACACATAGCTTCCATAGAGTGTAGCAATTGCAAGAAGACAAACTTGTGGTGCATGCCTTCTCCTCATGCTCACCAGGACATGACCTGCCCTTGTGTACATAACATTGTGAAGGGGAAGACCCTCTTCTGTACTTGCATGATTAGGTGTGTGACCACTTGTGTTCATGCCAGTGACATACCGTATATGCTTTAACTTTTGCGGTTCGCGATTTTTCACGTCTTTCGTGTTTTTACTTTCGTGGTTGCAGAGTCTCCAGCAAGAGAAATAATGCCTTGTGTAAGTTTTTGCCGGCGAAACTTTTGCGGATGGTTGCTGATCCGCCAAAATCGCGAAAGTTAAAGCGTATACGGTATCAGTGAAGATTAGGTGACTGTGTAGATGTGGGTTTGGAAGTGAAATGACTTGCAGTGAAAGGTGGCTTGCAACATGGTAGTCTTGAATGACATTGAACTTAAGGCTTACCTCTGACCTTCGACCTCACTTTGTGGTCCAGGATATTACAGTTACCTGCCAAAGTGAGGCTAAACTTCAGAGGTGAGTCATGAGTTCAATGACATTTATTTGTGACAGCTGATTCACAAAGTACCAAAAGGCCAGTTTGAAATCAACTGTTGAAAGTACAAGTGCATTCATTCATGGATATAAAACTGCACACATGCAGAAATGCATCGCATCATTCCTGATCAAGGGAATGCATTGTGCCGTTAACACTTGATCCCTGCCTGTTGCCTAGCTCTCTCTTTCCCTGGAAAAACTGTGTGTGGATGTGATGTTGTGGTGTATGGCATGTGTTAGGTGCGCGACACAAGGATGGTATATGGGTGCATAAGAGATAGGAACTCTAATCCACAGGCATACCGAAGAAAACTAGCACACATGTAACATGCACACAATATGAAAATACACACACTGATTAAAATACAACACCAACAGGTGTCCTGGGAAGAATGCACAGCACACCGACATGGCAGTACTAGGCACATCACTTCAGGCCTATTCAGTCGCAATACTTCATCTATGTACTTTAAAGTACCTTTACCTTTCTGATGCCAGAAAAGGCCAGTCCAAATCCAGGACAGTCCTTTAGGCTCCTGCCCATCCACAGTGGCAGCCGCTCCTGCACAGTAGCTCGGCTGTAACGGTGGTCCACTAGCAAGACAACTGCATAGTCATTTGCATGACGTATAGCACGCCCTGTACAAGACAGAATCCAGAAGTGTGGCAAGAGAGAGTGTGAAGCAAAGAAGTGACTGGGAAGGATGGGGGAAGTTACTGCATAGTGCACGCATACATCTATTACACACGCTAACATACAGATATGTGAGATCCTATGTAGCACACACAGAATCCACACATTAGGGCACACACAGGATCCACACACTAGTGCAGCAAAAATACAGGGGAGGGGGAGTGAAATGTTTTCGCACAGTGCCAACAGTCACTTGTGAAAGGATAAAACCTTTACCTGGGTTGATGTGACTCTACAGTGATCGGTTGATAGCATTGGATGTGCGAGAGAGAATATGAAGTGCAATGAAGAAGAAAATAAGAAATGTGCTAGTAGATGGAATGCTCTCGGATAGCTTGGATTCAGAGAATACAGGAAGGGACAAGAAGAGATAGATGGCAAGCAGGATAGGGATGCAAAGAACTTGTCTTCTTTCTTGCAGCCTTATTCATTGATTACATCAAACAGCATCCCATATTAGCCATGCCAATGCACATGACAATATTAAATGACATACACAGAATCATGCACAAACACCATACCAATGATGCAATGTTTGCTGTTACACAGAGGTATGCAAAAAGAGGAGTAAACAAGAATACTTGTGGTCATACAGCTGCCCAGAGAGCCATCCGATATGCCTAATCTTGCTCTCCCACAGGAAGTGTTTGACAGTCAAGTGGAAAGACTACTATCAATCTCATGTCCACGCCTGGCATAAACAACCAACCACACAACCACAGGAGTGTTAACAGCTCCCATCACCAACAGTCAGGGTAAACACATCATCCCACATAGTCTGGCTTGCTAGACCATCCCATAAGCACCAGGTAGTTGTGGAAGGGAAGTTTGTTTAGCAGCACTCTTTCTTAATCCATTTACATTTTTCTGACTAACCAGATGAGTTTGCTGACTATGAAGGAGGTGCAAGGGTACGCAGTACTGCTTGAAGCAAGTTTGCTCATGCAATGAATGGTCATTGCTGTTGTCTCTGTGTTGGTTCCTTAGAGCAGCCATACTACTTGGTTAAGTAAGGCTCACGAATAACAGCTGATGAGGTCTTCTTGCAGCTTGTGGCATTCAAACTGCAGCGCAGAAGTCAGTAAGAATGGAGCTCCATGCCTCTGTAAGGCTTGTTGCAACCTGGCTATGCGGTTGAAGAATAGCAATGACGATCTTGATAGAAGAAGAGCATACCTGTAGAACAGCTAGTGAAATCCAGAGTTTTTTCTGGTTTAAAGTGTCCTTTCTGATGACGACACTCCTGAGGGTTCCTTCTGCTGCGAGGCGAGAGCTCCAACATTTGCAAAGCTTTCAAAGCGAATTCCATTGTTCCTTCAAATCCTTCCTCCATCTTCATTCCAGGTGTTACAACAATTCAAAGGTGTGAACTAATCCAGAGTGCTGCAAGACCCACCCTTCCTTTCCAGGCCTACTGGCCTGGAATGGGCACTTACAGGGTGTTCTAGCAAGCCAGACTACATCCCACATGGCCAATAGGACCATAACAATACTGGAAAGGTCAGTCTATATAATATTAGCACACTAGGCATAGGCCATATATAGAACACCCAAGACCATGTTGCAACCCTTGGTTACAGTGACCTTTGACCTCCAACTGGTGCCATGCAGTTATCAAAACAATTGGGTTTCATTGCTGATGGAATCTGAGATTAGCCTTTGACTCATTGTATACACCTGATTGCCATGGCAACAAGCTGGGAAAGGGAGGGGGTTGTAACTGTGAATGATTGAGAACTGGTTTACATCAAATCTTGATCATATCAATTATTGTTGGACCACCCATATACATATGGTCATTTGTCAAGTTGGTAAACCATTCTGATATTGACAGTATGGTTAGTCTGACATAGCCTAGACACCTTCCAGTCCTCTTCTAGTCCAGCCAACTTTGGACCCACGTATGGTGAAAGCGCCGAATCGCTGGGGGCGGGAAGGAAAAACATGGGTCCAGCAACAGTGACTTTGGATTGTGCAATCCTTAAAATATGGCGCTTGACATCGACAACTTCTCCAATTGAAATAATGATGCCCAGGCTTAAGAAAATGCGATAGACTTACAACGCTCCTGGTATACAATATCATATTATCAGAATCTGCGACGGTCCATCTCCATTCGCCATTCGCCCGTGCTATACATTACAACAAGCTATGAATACTGTTGACCAAGATTTTGGTCTAAACGATATCATTGGTCGAACATTGCACAATCCAAAGCCACTGTTGCTGGACCCACGCTTTTCTTTCCCGCCCCCAGCGCTTTGGTGCTTTTACCATACGTGGGTCCAAAGCTGGCTGGACTAAGTCCTCTACTAGATGCCATTTTAAACCAGTCTAAAAGGTGGTCTGGGGAACCCTGTAAAACTCAGAATGGCAGGAAGGGAATGGGAAATGGGGAATTCCATATACATTGTATTTTAAGCGAAATATCAACCTTACTGCACTAGCAGAGTGGCCCACCTTCGGCGAGCTACAGCGCCCGTCACCTGTCCCCGATGCCTTCAGCAACCATGTTACTGCTACAGCTCAAAATGATGATTATCGGTTTAAATTCGAACTTGACGACAGCAAATCAAATCTGGTAAAACCCGGAAGTCAACTGGAACAATAATTAGAAAATGGCCGTCGTCTGTGAAGGAAAAAGCAGAAATGGACGGATAACTCTCTGCAGACCGCAAGACGGGCGACATGAACCCCGCTATAACCTGACCCCCAGCACCCCCAGCGAGTTTGAGGATGATTGAGCAAGAAACATGCGCACGTATCACGAACACACACACACACACACAGACAGACAATTTCGACTTTATATATTAGATGTAAGCGAACATACCCGCCCTTCGGGAGGGTCTCTCCGCGTGCTAAGCGCAGGTCGGCCAGATGTGACATCACATTCTTATGGCGGTATTGAATACTGTAAGTACGTTGTCAAGGGCTGCAACAGTAGTTTAAAATGGTGGGTTCTCAGTCTATCGCAAGCCAGTGAGTCGGTCCCTTGCCAATTTTGAACTACCTGTACAGGTAGCAATGGTAGAGCTTACTTCAAACGTTTGCTGACAACGAATAAGATCCTCCGTAACCGAAAGTCCTAGAGACAAAAATAGTTAAAAATGGCATCTTGGCCCGCGGAAAAAAGGAAGCGCTTTCTTTGGCTGCAGGGCAGCTAGGTGAACGGCACTCCTCTAAGCTCACATCCCCCCACTCCCTTAGCTGGCATGGCTCGTATCAAGTACGCCAATGATCGGTAGTGGAAGGGCGGGTCGATAATGTTAAAAATGGCATATCGGCCCACAGAGAATTGACGAAGGACAATTCGCTCTTCGGCTGCAAGGTAGCTAGGCGAACGGCACCCCACTAAGTACATGGCCCCCGACCCCTCAACTGGCACGAAATGTCTCGAGCTGATTCCCTGCAAGACACAGATTTTGTGGCTGACCAAACATACATAAAAATTCTAGATCCTGCGAATTATCGTAAGATTAACAATGTAATGAAAAGGGTACTGATTGTGCATGTAAAATGGCTAGTTTGGAGGGGGCTGGTGGACGTGACAGCAGGGGAAGTGGCAGCTTAGTGGTAGCCCTCCAAAACTTCCTTTCAGTTAGTATACATGGAGGGGATTGGTGCATGTGACAGCAGGGGCAGTGATATATTATTAGCAAGCCTGAACTGGTTTACATTGGTACACCAAAATGTGTGTCTTTAAAACACGAAATACGGAATAGCGGAATAATAGAATACAGAATAACTGAATAGCGGAATAAGGGAATATCATGTTAAAATGGCAGACGACTCGTACGCGAACAAGTGTCGCTGGCGTGAGTTTCTGCCTAGAAAGGTTTGAAGTTCGAACAAAGCGAAGGGAAATGGGTATATTGACAAGTTTTCGTAGGTGGTTCGCACAGAAACATTTCTTCGAATGAAAACAGCGACTAATCGCAGTTTCCTCGCAGATGAACTCGAGAAAGTCACCTAACAACCCACCATAGGCTCCACCTCTAATTTAAATAACCAGGCGACCATTTGTCAAAACAAAAACACGAATTACCCTTCCAAATGGCCATTTGCAGAATTTTCATCCTGCAAAATTAGAGCTTACATGGTAGCTCCCAGACTGCCTTTTTGGTGGGTGGGGTCTACAAATGGCCATCTCGCTATGCAAAACTACACACACATTACCATAATCACTCACCAATGGACTGGTTCACTGCTTTCATGCAGAGGTTCTCATAGTGAACCTGTCCCCCTTTCCGGCCTTGAGCATCAGGGGCCTGCAGGTATGTGATATGAATATAGCTTGCTAGTTTGTTTACACAAGAGTGCATACATTCCTCTGTGTGTGGGGAGGGGGGGGGGGGCACTTAGCCAACTCTTGGCAGCGGTATTACAGTGTGTGTGTGTGTGTGTGTGTGTGTGTGTGTGTGTGTGTGTGTGTGTGTGTGTGTGTGTGTGTGTGTGTGTGTGTGTGTGTGTCTGAGTGAGTGCCTTACAACTGTCTTGTCAAGGTACTTCATCTTCTCTTCCAACTCTGGAGACTTCAAGTTGGGATAAGGCAGCCCAACCATGATGATGCACCTTAGTACACAGCAGAGAGAGACAATTACAAGTCATACACATAGCAATTGATCTGACAGTGAGAAGGTGACAGTAGGACAGTCGAAACATGAGTATTATGTATGTAAGCAAACACAGACAATGAGCAGGGGGAAGGAGGGAGGGAGGGAGAACGAATGAGGGAGGAAGGAGGAAAGGACGGAGGAGGACAAAGGGAAGAGGGAAGGAGGAGGGATGGAGAGGACAGAGGGGAGGTGAGGTAGGGAGCAAAAGGACAAGGCAATACAGGATGGGGGAAGTTGACAGAGAGAGGGAAGAGGGTAGAGAGGACTGAATGAAGAAAGGATGTTAAGGTGAAGAGTGACAGAAACGAGTGTGAGAGATGACCAAGGAAGAGGGAAGGGTGGGAAAAGTAGAAGTGCAGGAAGGGACATGGTGTAGTGAAACTAGTGATTGCAGGGTGACTTCAATTTTCATTCTACTATTGTGTACGTACCTTCCAAGTTCATCAGAGAAGTTGATGCCTTCACTCATCTTCCCTCCCACCACGCTAAGGAGGAGAGCTCCGTTGAGTCCTGTGGTGTTACCTGCATTAGACTGTCCATATACAGAGCAAGAAAGCAGTTACTGCATTGACTGACCACCCAGTACTACGCATGTGATGTGTGATGGACACAACAAACTGTGAACAAGATAGGATTCCAAACTGGCGCCTGTGTACATAGCTAGTTGTATGTGTAGATTATAAGCAGCATGCCACATTGGCTTCTGGGATGCTGTCTGTATTGAGCTTGGACAGCAGAGAACTGGAAAAGTGGATTGCAGCCAGAAATCACCCGAAAATCCACCATTGCCAGGAAGCTGCATATGGCCTATGTCTCCGAATAAGGTACTGACTACCATACCATACACTACAGTAGGTTGGCTCATCATGGTGCATAAGAGTGTGTATTGGGATATTATATAGTACCTTGGCACATCTTGCATACTGAGCTAGTACTGTGTCCAGTTGGGATGCAAGTTTGGGCTCCCTGAATACCTAGTCAAATGGAAACACATTACTACCTCAGCGGATTGTCAGCTTAAATGGGAAAAGCATAGCAAAGAGGTAAAGACATGTCATGAGGGTCAGTAAGGGCTGGAATGGACCGCTCTATACGTACTATACATTTCAGTAGTAGAGCAAGGAATTAGAGCATCCATTCATACCTGCTTCTTCTTGCCGATGCTGTCCAAGATGCCAGTTTGCTGCCAATAAGAAAAGACTTTTCTTTCGTGCTCATAAGAGGGGAAGAAGCACACCAGGCCACCTGGTACAATGGAGCACAGGTTGACAACAGAGCGACCCAGTTCAGTCAGCTGAAGAGGAACAAAAGAAAGTAGTGTCAGCATTGGAGAAACGTATCAACAATATACAATATCTCATTGCTCACTTCTGGAAAATGAGACCAGTATGAAATGCACTGAATTCTATTTGACAAGAATCCTCACTACTGTTGCACTGCCACACAGTGCACCATCCATTTCTTCACATTACCTCCCTCCTCCAACCACTCTTTCACACTCATTGCACCTCCCCTCTCACTGTACCTGTTCAGGAGAGTCTCTGGACCTGAAGGTGAAGTCAAACTGTACCCCGGAGGGTCCCTTGGAGAGGCAGAGGGCCAGCAAGTTCTCCTCAGGGATGACATGGCCACAGGAGAACTCTCTAACAGATGTCTGCGGCACTCCAAGAGAGAACAACAGCTGCTCCTTGAATTCAGACACCTAGGGTGAGGGTGGAGTGGGTGGGCGGGGCAGGATAGAGTAAGAGTGAAGTGGGGTGGACTTGGGTGGGGTGGCATGCTGGAAAAGGGTGTAGGTGTGCAGTACGTACTACAGTACTGACAAGTGACAGTGTATGTTGTACAGACCACTGCTGATGGAGAAGTGTACAGCGTATAGAGCTACCACACACACACGCACACACAGCCCACAAACATGATATTCATGCAATCTGGTTGCACTGCTTACCGGTTGCATGGTCCCTCCAGCTACAATAACTGATCTGCACTCCTTTACAACCTCAGCAAAGTGCACTGCCGGGTTCAGTAACAAGAACCGAAGACAGGAGCTGTGCAGGTCACCAGTGAGTGTAACAGACACACGTCCATTCTCATCCATGTTGGTCAGAGCGAAGATGAAAGCCTCAATCTGGATCAGTGGGGAGGAGCGTGATTGCTGCTCCTGCTGCTGATGGTGAGGTGCGGTGGTAGTGGTGAGACTGTCTGAAGAGTTGGAACTGCTAGGTTGGGAGTGAGGATGAGCAACTGGAAGTGAGGATGTTGCCATAACTGTTGACACCGACTCAAAGTACTTGTCCACAAACCCATTCAACTACAGTAAGAGACATCAGCAGGCAATGGCACAGAAGGTGGATGAGGACACAGGGAGAGAACACAACCAACGTACATACAGTTTCATGGTACAGCACAGACAATCAGTACTACGTAAAACACACAGTGAGGTACTAGCACTACTCAAGTGCACACAAAGCATACATGCATCTATACGCTGGTAATGTTAAACTAGATAACAGTAAAGAGAGGCTCAATACTATGGTACAGAGTACATGAGAATGGGGAATTCTAGAGCCAATTGCACAGGAGTATATCAATAACCAGCAGGGTGTTTCACCATTGTGTCTTCTTCAACTGATATGGAGGATATCAATAGCCAACAGGGTGTTTCACCATTGTGCCTCCTTCAGCTGATAAGATAACCTCTTACAGAAGAGTTGCACCCAGCATACAAACACCACACATTACACTTTGAAGTCCACTCTTTGATACATGCAGTTTACTGTATGCTGTGTACAGTTACAAAGACAACAGTATGGCTGTCCAAGGTACATATGCTGATCAGTGAACCAACCCACTTTTTGTGAAATCCGGCTTCTTTCACAGTAAGTCAATATCTGGGAAACAATGAAAGAGCTGCTATAGTCAAAACACACAGAGTCTAACTATGGAGATGATATACGTACATGCAATACGATTGTTCTCTGTGAGCTAGATGATACCCCGTTTACATGGCTTTAGTGGACATTACTTCACAAAATGCCAGTCTTCATAAGAGACACTCACTTTAAAGAGGTTCAGGTTGTCAATTCCGGCATCAAACAGGAAGTCGTTTAATTTGTAGAGTCTCTGGAACTCAGCAGACTGACTGGCTCCTGCTGGTGGGCACCCTGTAACATTGGCCACAAGTGATTACTCAAGTGGGCAGTACTAACAACAGCATTACCATGACTGTGTAATGTGTATAAAATAATGTTCTAAAATGGCAGACACAGCATGGTGCAAACGTACATATATATGTACAGTGTAGCTAATCTGGATGATGGGCAATGTTACACTAATGATTATCATTACTCCAAAAACCTGAATATTATTAAAGCGCTAAGTACTGTAGTTGCTGTCTCTTTCTGTCATGAAAAAGGACAGGCCTGGAGCAGATGAGGGTGAGTGGTCATAAGCCCGGCCCAACTGTTGGAGTGGCATGTGCTGGAGGCTCACTTTTCAAACACTTTAAAAATCCTTCCAGAATCTGCAATATCTGTGTCACATACATGAGGTTCTTGGCCTTTAACCTCTCCCTGCAGGTGACATGGCACAGAGCAGCAGCGGGGATAAGGAAGACATAAACAGTGGAACAAATCACTGAAACTTTTGAAACAAGGCAAAACTACCAGTCAAGCACAAACCTGAATCTGTCTCTGTACTGAGTGAGTTGAGAGAACGCTTTGGCAACCTAATAGAGAAGTATGGGCAACTCAAATGGTTCCCACCCCTCGCTGGTCCCACATCCACCCACCCTTTGCATCATTACATCAAACCACACCCACCCCATTGACACTACATCACACAGCACTACAGCTACAGTGCTTGACAATACAAAGTTAACATTTCAATCAATTGTGCTTGTGCGTATACAAGAGTCACGGCAATCTACATATAGTGAGTCCAAACTGGTGCTGATACAAGATGCAACTGGTGGTGTGACAATGAATGATGAAACAGTTGGGCATTTGCTACGTATATACTGTTTGCATGAAACTGCTGCAGAAACATTTGTTTCCATCACAAAATGATGATGCTAGCCAATCGGCCTATGTCTCGGTATCACTATGCGCCACCCTCATGTGTGTGCCAATTCTGTGTGGCTAGCAAGGATGACATTGGCATTCATGGCTTTCATCGCAGTAAGAACTTTGTCTCCCACCACTGCTACTCTACAGTAAACGAGGACATCAAGAGACCTTCGGAGAGAGCAATTTTGCAAAAACTTTTGCTGCCTACCGGGAGCCAGTGGGAATATACAGGTCAGATGGACAGTGGCAGGATGGTGCTACTACTGTGACATGGCAAAGAGGCTGTATATCCTCATCTGGGATGTCACCTGCCTAGATACCTTTGCACCATCCCATCAGCAGCTAGCTCTCAGAGAAGCAGGTGCTGTGGCAGGTCAAGCAAAACAATCGAAGGTAGGGAAGTGCATGAAACTAGCTGCCACACAGCACTCTGTCACTGTGGCAGTCGAGACAACAGGAATATTGGGCAGATCGAAGTACAACCTTTCCTCTTGGAGCTTGACTGACACATCATAGTCTTGTCACGCCACTACCAAGTACAGTAGCTGTCCAGAGGGTCAATCTGCCACAGTGATGGGCACATCCCCAGTTGGCCATGCATGGCTTTTCCATAGAGTCATCTTACACACTCTTAAGACAACCCCTTTAGTCCCTATTTAAAATATATTTCAACTCAAAGAACCACGGCTGGTGTAAGTACCCCATAATATCTGGCACCTCCAGCATTTGTGAACACTCACAACTTCTCCACCCTCTGGGAATATTACACCAACCAGCCTTCTACACCAATGGTGTCTCAGGAGGCTGGGGGGCATCACGCCCTATTAATGGCAACCAGTGATCACAGCCTTCCCCCGCTAGTCATCCTACAAAGATGGTAGAGCCACAGACAGCTGTTTCGCCCTAGTTGGGGCTCATCAGTGTGGCGTACTGAAGGATGGTAGGATGACTAGCTACTCTTGTGTCCACCACTAGTGAAACACTTGTGGTTTCGACAAGAGCGAATACTAATGGGGGAAGGCTGCAAGTCACACTTTTGTGTCCACTTGCCACTTGTGGTTGCCATTAATAGGGCGTGATGCCCCCAAGCCTCCTGAGACACCATTGGTGTAGGAGGCTGGTTGGTGTAATATTCCCAGTGATTAATCTCTGTCAATCAAACCTCAGCAGTGGACCAACTGCTACAAACTGTCCTCTTCTCCACCCTCCACAGCCAAGCATGCCTGCACCAGTACCAGCATCCCATGCTACACGGCAAGTCCTATCTACTAGTACTCCTGCCAATGACAAGGGTCCCATGTACATGCAGAATGTGCACTTGCTTACCAAATTTACCAAAGGGGTTAGAAATGAAGATAGAAACCATCTTAAACACACTAGTACAGAGTCCAATGTGACCATTGCGCAGTGATTAGGCACAGGGTGGCCAATTCAATTTCATTGTGTATAAACTAATTTGAAAATTCCTGCAGGCACCTTGAATTAGTAGGGTGCTCAAGCAGTATCTACAGTACAGTTGTACCAGTTGAAGTATCTCCTGCTATCATAAAGAGGGACAGAGATCAGGTTGGCAGCATCAAGTCGAGAGTCATTCACAAGACACAAAGAGACAAAACATCCCAAGATAGGCCAAGAGCAGAACAGAGAGCAAATGGAGTGGCAAGGTGTACAAGCCAGTGAGGTCGGTCTGCAATCTGCCTGTATGTCCTACCTAGCACTCCTACCATTGAGTCGTGAGCAAATGTGTCCACATTAGCACAAGCTGCAGTGCCTTGCAAGTTGCAAACCGATGAGGCTAGTTCACAATTTGTTTCCGGCCCATCCTGTTCCACAGAGCACTGGATCAAGCCACTTTACAGCAGAATCAAGAGATGCGCTGACTGTGGGCACCCTTCTACTCATGAAGCATGTGCCAACCTCAGCGTGGCTGTGACAGGATACATATTTACCGACACTCCCCTTTAAGACAAACCATACCAAAGACAACAACTATTCATTTACATCTGTTCCTGTTGTGTATTCACAGAAAGCTCCCTCACTTTACCCTTCAAGGTTGTCGGCAACTTCAGCTTTGGCCAGAACAAGGAAGCAAGCTTTTCTCTAGCATCAAACATCTCAATTGTTTATTGACCAGGAATGGCCACTGTTCTAGACCCATTCATTCTTCCGTCTAAACTGCTCTCTACCATACAATGGAAACAATGGAAAAAGTTGTTCCATACTTCCAACGTTTCATTCTATGGAACGCATAAATAATATTGTAACACACTGATTCCTCTGTTGTGGACATGAAACCACTTGCACCCATCATCATTTACGCTAAAACCACATGCCCAATTTCCCCCATCCCCATCCACCACACACGCAGTTCGCATTACCACTGTGCTTGGTTAGAGCAGACAGAATACCTGCATCCCTGTGACCTGTACTGAGTGGATGTTGCTGATAGTGTCCAGAAGGTTGTGTGCCTCGTCAATGATGACTACATTCCCTTTGAGAGAAATCCCCACAGCTTTTCTAGTGGGAGCATGCAACAGTGTATTGTAGGGCACCACGATAAGCTGATGGGAGATGGAGAGGAAAGGGAGTGTAGAGGGTATGAGGACAGAAAGGGGTAGACAAGGGGGGAGGGAGTGGGGGGAGGAGAGAGAATGGAGAGATATAGAGGTAAGTTGTCAGGGAATGGTAGGAAAAGAGAAAAGGGGAGGAGGGTGTTTATGAAGGTGTCATACGTATATGGAACAGCAAATGCCTAATAGCATGGTAAAGAATAACTGTATGGCTGAGTGGATGAACGCGTGCACTGGCTGAACAAATAGCTACAAGACACTTTTCTTAGCTACTGTACACATTATACACACCATTCTCTGCCTCACCTACGTACCTCAGCCAGCCTCACTGCCCTGCGACTGCCGTAGTAGGGACACGCCCCCAGCCCCTTTCCCTTTGCCACTAGCTGCTCAATGTCCTGCACCTCTGCCAGTGCCAGCCCACTCAGGTCATCCAACTGATCCGGCTTGTAGTGAGGGCAGCCAGATTGAGGGGAGCGCCTGGGCCTCTTGGCAGCACCTCCAGAGTCAGCAACTGCAGTCAGGGGCGAGGGTATGTAATCAGGAGTACAGCTAGACCATGTACACACATATACGTACATATGTACACATACGTGTATGTAGTACTTGCAACCCCACAACCCAATTCCAGCCTAGTCATGAGCACGAGACGTCTCATACGTACCTACCTACGTAGTCTAGTGTGCTAGACCATCTCCGCTTGGGGCACTAGATAATGGATGTAACCAAGCTAAGCTCACTAGCAGAGAGGGTCTAGCATGCTAGACTGGTGGCTGCCCTGCAGAGAAATATTCGGTTTGAGGCTACTCCTGCTCCTAACACACATGCACAAACAACAACAGTGCAAACACAAACAGGAGGACATTGCCCAGAAGCCTGGCAACAAGGATTCCACAGTAGAATTCTGAGCAAGGAGGAATATATCCATTAGGAATCTGGGCAAACAGCTCAGCTATGCCACCAGCTACAACAAACTAAATAAAGACCACACTCCTCAATCACAGTCTGAGCGCACACACGTGTACACATACACACACACACACACCTTACTCATTCAACTCCACACCAATGCACACATCTCTGACAGAATCAAACCAACCTTTCTTTTTATTCTTCCTCAGTTCCAGGCACCGCTCGTTGATGAGGTTGGAGGAACCAAGTTGCCGCACCTTCTCATTAATGCACATGCTCTGCATGGGGGCAGGGAGAGAGAGGGAGGGGAAGGAGAATACGGGAAAGGAGAGGAAGAGGGAGAAGAGTGGGGGGAGGAGGGAAAGGAAGAAGAGTTAGGGAATAGAGAAGGAGAGGGAGGAGATGTAGGGTGTGAGTGCAAGAGGGACAGTAGGTTGCAGTGGCGTGGAGGAGGTACTTATGCTGCAACACAGTTTGTGAAATGATGAGAAATAAAATAAATGCTAGAATTGTAGGCCCCTACACACCTACTATGTGTACAACTCACACACACTCACTCACCTGTCGTGAGGCAAGGGCAACCAAACGGACTGTGCTACCATAGGGACTCTTCTTGACTTCTTGCACAAACTGAGAGAGCTGTGAATGAGTGCGACTGCAGTAGAAGATCTTGCAGTTCCAATCTGCTTCAAGGTCAATATCAGCATCATCAAGCCTTCGAGGGAAGGGGGTGGGCAGTGTTTGTAAATAGTACACACCCAAAGGAGAACAGGCAAGCATTTGGATAACAACACAGAAGCACATCTACTGTATCAAAATTCAAATACCCCACACACCACCACGTACAGTTCGTAAGACCACACAAATGCTCACATTTCTCCACACTGTTCATCTTCCTCATCTCCACTACAGTACTCCTGCAGCACAATGTCTGCATCATCCTCTTCACCGTTCCTTGCTTCAGCTACTCTGTCCACCTCCTGTGAAGGTGACTCACCAACATCTTCTGAACCGTCTCTCTAGTAAACAGAAAGGGGAATGAAGGAGACATGTGGAGTGTGGCCCATTACTAATGTGGACTATTTGCAAGCTCAATACCTCTTCACCTTCCCTCTACTCACACATCCTCTCCACCCTCCCTCTACTCACCATCCTCTTCACCCTCCCTTTACCCACCATCCTCTTCACCCTCCCTCTACTCACCATCCTCTTCATCCTCCCTCTACTGACCATCCTCTTCACCCTCCCTCTACCCACCATCCTCTTCACCCTCCCTCTACCCACCATCCTCTTCACCCTCCCTCTACTCACCATTCTCTTCATCCTCCCTCTACTCACCATCCTCCTCACCCTCCCTCTACTCACCATCCTCTTCATCCTCCCTCTACTGACCATCCTCTTCACCATCCCTCTACTCACCATCCTCCTCACCCTCTCTCTACTCACCATCCTCTTCATTTTCCCTCTGCTCTTGACACTTCTCCATTTCAGCTCCTCAAATTGTGCTTCCTGCTTGGCTTTCTGCTCCAAATATCTCTTTGTAAAGCAGTTCAGATCAATCATTATAAAGCAATGTGCACCACAATGTTGGTTATGGTATGCCCACACACACACACACACATGCACACACACACACACACACACACACACACACACATGCACACACACATGCACACACACACACACGCACGCACACACACACACACACACACACACACACACACGAACACACACACACACACACACACACACACACACACACACACACACACACACACGGACACACACACACACACGGACACACACACACACACACACACACACACACACGGACACACACACACACCCACACACACCCACACCCACACACACCCACACACACACACACACACACGGACACACACACACACACGGACACACACACACACACACACACACACACACACACACACACACACACACACACACGGACACACACACACACACACACACACACACACAATCTGGTTACAGCCAGCTATTGCTAACTTTCCAAAGCTAGTGTTCCTCAAAACTAAACACCAAAACTAAACACTAGCCATGACATCAGACACCTATGCACTCAACCATGCAATCATCACACCACACACATCAACATTACACACATCAGTCTAGCCACAGTGTTTAGGGTCTAACTGACCTTTAGCCTGTCTGCTTCATCTTGTTGTGCTTTGAGCTCATCATAGTCAGTCAGCCAGTCTGGCTCTACAGGGGTCAGATGATGAAATGAGACACTGTGGAAGGGAGTCACAATACTACTGTGGGGGTTAATGGTTAAGGGTTAACCCAGGTTAATTGACCTTGAGGCCATTTCAGGTCCAAACCTGACTGGCAGTCGCACTGGCCTGCGGGCACATGCAGGTCAGCTCACAGGGCTATTGTTGCTGGCCGGCATGGGTCACGTGCGTTGTTGTCTGCCCCATGTGGGTAGGCAGTTCCCCGTTGGGGGCGGTAGCCGTGCATCACGTTGGCCTACGAGACGCTACGACACGTTGCTTCCCCACCCTTTGTGTTGCCCTCTCTCTTAGCTCTGGTCTGGTTAGGTGGCGGTGGTCTCTGCTTTCTCTGGTAGGTCCTCTTTGACTTACCATGATCCTGTGCTTGGGCTCAGCAGGGTAACTCCCTTGGCTCACCCAAGCGGCAACCCAGGCATGTGACTGGGTGGGCGGAGTCAACGGGCCTCGCATCACATGACTTGGTGGCCGGAGTCTCCAGGTCCGCGTCAACGCTGGGATGGGCCACCAGGGATCATGTGTTGGTTGGCTGGGGAAGTCCTCGGTCTCGTGACGTGTGGGCGGAGTTACCGCGCCCCACGGGAGGGGCAGCGCTGGGCCCAGCACTGCCGCCAGCCCTGGTAGGTGGAGTAAGGTAGGTGGTTGTGGCGCCACGGTCACTCCCGGGTGAGTCAATTAAACAGCCTTAACATTGATCCACTGTGACTCTAGTCTGGCCTGCTATCCCCTACTCCTGTCCCAGATTGGCGAGAGGGGGAGAAAGTCAAGGACAGCAGGCCAGGCTAGGTACAGTTAAGAATACTGTGGCCTGAGATGGCTGCGCACTGGAGTTGAACCACAGTCCATATAATGCACATACACTGTATTGTAGATTACGTATAACCTACACCTTTATCGTGGCCATTGTGGAATCATGAGCAGATCACAGAAATGGAAAGCCGACGGAAGGGACTCCTGTGGTCCCATGCAATACCTAATAGTTACCACGTCCAATCGTAGACACACATAGGGGTAGTTACCACCCGCAGACCTTTGAAACGGCAGGGCACGAAAGACGACGCCACCTTTCTTTCACGCTCTTTGCCGTTTTAAAAGGTCTACGAATGGTTACGGCCCCTATTGTGCACATGATATGGACAACTGACTCAAAATGGTCACTACACCATGCATCATGGATGTGAGTCCGCAGTGTGCAGTCAACAGCACTTGCACTCAAACATTGCTCACCATCTGTGCCTGCTGCCTTCTTTGCTGCCATCTTTCCACAGCTATCCACAGCCCTACACAATCCGCACAGTGCATATCACACCAGGGACCACCACATACAATTACTCAATACACACAGTGCATGCAGACCACAATCCACCACATACTGTATCTGCCCCTAAACAACACAGGAGTAGTCCAGCTACTAGACCTTACACAGTGCTGAACTTCTTCAAGGGGGGGAAAAATTGAGGGGTGGCCATACTGTATGTTGACAGGGGGCGGGGCAAGATTATGGCAAGGGGAAAGGACCCAAACCACAACATAACAAGATGTTGGGTCCAGCAGCTAAAGAGTATAATGTGGGAAGTGATGAACAATAAGTGCATCTCTCCTTCATTTTGACCACTAAACTACTGCAGTTAACTGTATAAATTCCGTTACTGTTCCTAAGTAACTAGTATAAAATACTGTTGCTCACAGTGGGCAGTTTGTTTTGGTAGTTTGCTCTGGTGGTTTGTTTGGTCAATTGCTTGCTGGCTTTCCTGGCTTGTTTAGCTACATTGTCGCAATAGAGTAGGATGGGAGCAGTTGAGTTTGGTGGTACCATTTCCGTTACTGTTCACTGTCCTCACTGGTGGCTTACTCCGCCTGGGTTATCTCGCTTGGCCAATGTGTTTAGCACACTTGGCCAGTGTAAGCTCAGTTGGCTAATGTGCTTAGCACGCTTGGATTTTAGCATTAGGGTTAGGGCTGGTTTTATTTTTAGTGTCTTCTATACATTTAGTCATCCTATATTGAGGCCATGCATTCATACAGGCATGTGATTGCCCTAGGTGAAGTTGCGTAGGCTGCGCTGACTGCTGTCCATGAAGTGACGGCATCAGATCTCCGAGATTTAGCCCACTTAGTACAAAACGTGGGCAACAACATGCTTTTGAAGGGCTTCATCAGCTGTTCACATTGACCTTACCTGTGAGAACCAGTGCTACTGACAAACTGCTTCATCCTGTCCTCCTCTCTTCGCTTGTGATCCTCCAGCCACCTCAGAGCACCACATATAAGGCTCATAGATTTTCCCTAAGAAGACAGTAGTCCATAAATTAATTCAGTGTGTGATTGAACTAAGCAAAAGCTGTTGCACAGGCTTCAGGCAACCCTACCGTTCCAGTCGGGCTCTCCAGAATTCCACAGCACCTGTCCTCCAAATCTCTGTAAAGGGATTTCATGAAGTCAACTTGAATATCATAGGGCTGGAAGGGAAACGCGAAGGAATCCGGAGTGGCCAAAGGCCTTTCTTGTCCAGCAGCCATTTATGTATCAGCTGAGCGTTTCTGTCCAACTTTGCCGCCAAATTTTGAGGTTGTCATGGTGATGATTGGGCAGCGCCAAAACCCCGCCCACCAACGCATTCGTTGTGGCGATATTTGCCGTGTGAGTGCGTAGAGAAGTATCCGGGTAGATTTTGTCCCAACAAACATTGTGATTCAGAAGGCACTCTAGTTACCCAAGGTGCGAGGAGGGGAAGCTTGTCATACTGTGAGTAATGTCGTACATTGTTTGTTGAACTGAGGAGAAAGTAGCACGTTCATACATTTGTAAAGCTTAACGAAGCCCTCAAGCCTTTTCACTGTTCTTTCAGTAGTTTTAAATTCGACTGTATGCATGTTAGACTACCCTTAGCCCTTAAGTGTCTGAATATCTACATGCCATTATGCCGACAAAGTGTATGTAGACCTTTGGGCCACCTCAGTTACACCGCATGCCCCACCTTGCATGCACACCAGTGACGCAGGTAAGACTGGCGAGTGAGAAAACATGTTAGGCTTTTCGCGCACCAGTTGCACCTGGGTAGGACGCTTACATTTCATGACCCTTACTATTTGGTGGTAATTGTAGTCACGCTTTATGTACTCTGTCAAAGCACAGGTCACAGCGACAGCATACCTGCCATTATTCCACACTGCCAAAGTGTATCTCAATCGTCCTGTCATCCCAAGTTACTGTATTGTTTATGTTCCAGTACTGATAGCCCCAGGTTCGTCTTACTAACCAGCTAGGCCACCTCTGACCTATATTTCTTGGCACTTGCTGCATAACATGGAATGACTTTAGTCTTGTACCCGACCCAGTCTGCAAAATAGTATCTGGCAGACAGGGTCAGGTGTGAATGAGAGTAGAACAGCTCAAAGTGGGTCTGGGCTACGGCTGACTAGTGCCTCCCCACGTTAGCACCGCCCCATTACATATATATCACCCTTTCTTTCCCCCTCCCATGCCTACAGGCTGTTGCACGCTAGCCGTCCAGCATGTTCTACGCCTTCTTGCTCCTGGGAAAGAAGGGCCCTCTGGCCAAGGTGTGGCTGGCAGCCCATTGGGAAAAGAAACTGACCAAAGCCAATGTGTTTGAGACAGATGTTGAGTCATCAGTGGATAGAATCAAGGCCCCTCCTGTGAAGATTTCCCTACGAACCTCTGGGCACCTTCTGCTCGGGCTGTCTCGGATCTACCTACGGAAGGCAAAGTACCTATTTCAAGATTGCAATGAAGTCTTTATGAAGATTCGAATGGCCTTCCGACCTGGTGTGGTTGACTTGTCACCGCAGACCCGTGAGGCAGATCCACAGGTCATCACTCTTCCTGATCTCTTTAGGGACTTTGAAAATGCTGTTGCTGACCTCAAGTGAGCATGTGCCACACACAGTAGTATGTTGTACTGTAGGTATGTATGAAAGCATGCATAAGGGGGCTATTGTGTCTTTCTAAGGCTGATAGTATACATTGGCATCTTGTCCTAGTGTAGTACTAATACCTGCCAATTAAGCAATTGGCCAATGAGGCAACTTTGATAGCATGCTCATTTTAGTGTGTTTTTGTTCTTTTTGTACAAGTGATTAGTGTATGTTTGTTTCTTGTGTTATACAGTGATGTTAACATGGAGAGTGAGTTTGCGATTCCTGAGTCGCGGTTGAGAGAGATTACAATGCCAGACGACAGCCATCAGAACTTGGATCGATTGGACAACCTCATGGATATGGGAGGTGGTTTTGGGGAAGGTGACGGTGACTTGGAGCTGAGCAGTCTCGAAGTATTGCGTGATGCCATTGCACCTCAGGAGTCCTTGCTGCATGAGAGTAGGGACCGGCCAGAGCTTGAGATGAGCAAAACCAGGGCAAACAAGAGCGACACTAGTATGCTGTCCATAGAGAAGGGACCAGTCAATGGCCGTGACTCGTTTGGCCTGGGGTTTGGAGACATGGATGGTGGGTTTGGCCCTGGGGACAATGCTGGGCTCACAAGTCTTGAGGACCTTGGCGCTGGGTTGCCTTCGATTGATGACACTGCTGATCTGCTAGGCATTGATGAGTCAAGACAGGATGTTGCAGCAAATGCCATGGAAACTGATCAACTGCCTTCTGACAAGCTGGAAGGAGAAGAAAAGAGGAGTGAAAGTGGGTCTGCTATGACAGACTTCACTCTGGCGTCACTTGATGTGAGCACAGTGGCATTCAAGAAGCCGAGACCACCGGGAGAAGACGGGCAGTTGCCACCAGCCAAGAAGCGCAAGTCAACTGTAAATCAGAGCATTTCTGCAGATGCAGAGGTGAAACTGAGCACAAATGAGATTCGCTCTTGGTTCCAAGATCAAACTGACATTGAGGTGGACATCATTTCTGCGCCGTCAAGCAGAATTGCCCTTCTCCCTCGATTTTCAACTGACCACAAGCTTGCAGAAGCAAGTAATGAGTGTGCTGATGAAGAACTTGCTTCCTTGCTCCGCAAGAATTGCATGGAAGGAAAGAAGGAGGCATCCGACGTAGCAGATGCCGACCTGTCTATGGTAGATGACGTCCTGAGAGACGTTGGACCTGGAGATGAGCACTTTTCAATGAGCGACATGGATAACCTAACCTTGGAGCCCCTGCAGCCTGGGAGAGACTCTACTGCCAACCTTACAGAAGAGGAAGCTGGACAACACACACGAGAGTCATTTGCAGGATTTGGAGACATGGGATTGGACACGTTTGACCACCACACTATGGATGACCCGCTAGGCGGGATCGAGTTGCCTGCCCTTGAGGAAGAGCCTGCAATCAATGGGGAGGAGGAGCCAGGAGACACAGGGCCAAAGGAGGACGAGCAGCCTGATGAATATGAAAGGCGTCGATGGAACAAGAAGACCCAGGCTGTCCTGAGTAGAATTGATTGTGTCTTTGGGAAGCAAGGCAAGGAAGTTCCTTTCAAGAAACTCCTAGAGAGCTCTTCTCGAAAGCAGGCAGCCACACAGTTCTTCTCCCTCCTCCTCCTCACCACCCGGGGCACCATCAAGCTGCAACAAAGCCAGCCCTACGGCGATATCCGGATAGCCAAGGGGTCTGCATACCAAGCGTGCTTGAGCTAAACTCCTGGTGTCACTGTATTAGAACTCACCCTTATTCTTACTGTTACCTCTCACCGTTTGCACCTCTCATCAGCCTTATCTGACAAGTACAGGTTTTGTGATCTTGTAACTATGCATGGTCCTACACAGTGCTTTAAACTAACACAGAAAGGCTTTTTAACAGCAAGGTACCCCTAACTACTACGTACATATATATTCTATGTGACCTTTTAGTCTCCTTTTCTCAGTCACTTTTGTCATATTTCAGCTATTGCACGAACATAGTACCCACTATGACTACAGTGCTTGCACTATTGTTACCATTGACTGTATCGTTGAATGCAAAGTGTTATTGACCTTTGGTGTTGTGACCTGTGATGCTACATAACCTTCAAGCATGCAGTGGGCATGTACGTGTGCAATTGCATAGGGGGTGGAGGGCTATATACTACATATCTCGTGTGTGTCCATACAGTAATTGTACCCCATTGCCATGGCACTGGTGCTGATGTTCAGCTTTCGTCAAGGAGCTCCGGATCCAGCCACTCCACATTTTGCTATTGACTTTCCACCTTGCCAATTTGAAGGCGCAGTTCATCCTGCTGCCATAGCAAAGGGTACAAATTGTAGGTATAACCCACTACCTCGGACTTCCGACAAAATACAATTACTTGATCAGCCTAGAGTATTGTATTTCCTACAGTCCTCAGAGAGTGGATTATAACTACTACCAAGAGTAGCTATTACTTGCTAACTTCAGTACTAGTCCACAATATTCATTCTTCGATATCACATTCTATGACCACCTCTTGCTCGAGTCTAGCTGGCATTTACATTTTGTCCCGTCGATCAGAATTGTGTCTCGTAGGAAGCATTGCCTTCTTAACAACTTTGCTATATAATGTTGATGCAAGGCTAATGGCTACAAACTGGAACAGTTCCAATTTCCTAGGATGCACAGTACTGTCACTACTGGAAATTATTCAAGAAAACAAGCCAACTTCCTATAGGCACTGGTTCCAAAATTGTGGTCACAAACATGCCACTGCCCTACAAGTGAAAGCTGTTGTTTAAACAACGTACAGGAAATTGTGCAATCTTTGCAACAAAAGAAGTGGTTTCAGTCACGTGCACCCCCACAAAGGGATATACACTAGCGGTACTACGTCACCTGTTTGGAGGGATTTCATTGGTGAACGTGATCAACCGCTTTTCGGTTTGCGTTGCAAAGATTCCACAATCTCCTGTAATAAGAGCTGGCTGTGGTAATGTGCAGTGCGGTTGCTATGGTTGCAGCCTGCACAATCAGCCACCAGGACAGGATGTGACGTCACAATAAGATGGCCGCCACGTAGCGAAGACAGCACTTATCGATTAAGTGCTAATTTACTAGTCTGTACTTCATACAATTGTCATTAGTACCCTTCATCCAATAACCAGTGAACATGGGAGTGCTTTGGGGAATATTGGTCTAGTTTTAGGCTGAAAAATCTGATCGGTCACATCAAGAGTAGATAAGAGTAGATACGAGATGAAGAGTATGCAACCGCGTATCCCTGCGTTTTTCTAAAATGACGTTGCAACACGTCACACATGATAACGCTACTTAATTTTCTGATGTAATGGATGAATACTATTAACTCGATCCGCCAGTCTGTACGTACTCGGCATCGATTGCGCAGCTCTTCGGTTTGTTAGTCGGGAGTTTCAACGGTGTCCAGGACCAGCTGGTTGACACTGGTCTCTTCCCTGAATAGATCGAGCCTAGAATTTTATGCGTAGCCACCGTGAAACTCGGAGGACAGCGCTGCGGAGCTGTGGATGGCAGCGCTGTGACCCACATCCACGCTTGCTGTCCTGGTCCTTCCTCGCGGCCGCTGCAGAGGTGTCCTGGACATTGTTGCAACTCCCGACTAATAAACCGAAGGGCTCGCAATCGTTGCCGAGTACATCAGACTGGCAGATCAAATTAATAGTATTCATCCATTACATCAGAATATTAAGTAGCGTTACCATGCCCACGTGTGACGTGTTGCTGCGTCATTTTAAAATGCTGTTACGGGTCGTATACGCGGTTGCACACTCTCTTCTCTTATCTACTCTTGGTAGATAAGAGTAGATAAGATATTATGTACTCTTGGTCACGATTACTGACCACTTGAAACAATGCACGGTCATTCAACTATATCGCTCGGAAATTGACCGATGACTGACCGATATTTCGACCTCTGCTGCATATCTCGTGTGTGTCCATACAGTAATTGTACCTCATTGCCATGGAACTGGTGCTGATGTTAAGCTTTCATCGAGGAGCTCCAGCAACTCCACATCTTGCAATTGACTGTACATCTTCTCGCCAATTTGAAGGCGCAGTTCATTCTGCTGCCATAGCAAGGGGTACAAATTGTAGTCATATCCCACTACCTTACATGGACTTCTGGCAAAATACAATTACTCGATCAGCCTAGCGCATATATTTTGTATTTCCCTACAGTCCTCAGAAAGTGGGTTATAACTACTACTTGCTAACTTCAGTACTAGTCCACAATATTCTCCTGGCCGCCTGAAGTGTAAACCTGAGACCCATGTCATGCACGCCATATAGTATATACAGTAAATGTGTCTTACATGGCTGGGGGAAAGCTAGTCATTCTTCGATATCACATTCTATGGCCACCTCTTGCTCAAGCCTAGCTGGCATGGCATATATTCCTAACTTCTCTCGTTCCTTCCCATTGCTTTAGGCACACACTCTGTATTGCCTCAAGAGACATGCATGCAAGGATTATAATAGCATATGCATTGACCAGTGCACAGAAAATCAACTTGCTGCATCGTGCACACAATACATAAAGTGACGCAGGGACTCACTATTCAAAATACAAGTCAGACAGCAAGGGGTTTAAAAATAAAGTACCAAAATTGATGTCTTTGATGGAATATACATTTTTTTACAAAATACTAATGCGTGTACATGGATGACATATGTAATGCTACTGCTAAGATCATGACAGATCTTTCTCAGTTTGCTTGACTTGCCTCGAGGTTGCCCCCCAAGCCCATGTGAAAACAGTATTCACAGATCCCAGACAGCCCATTCCAACATGCTTCATCACCGAGTAGGCCCTGTACATGACGGCTGGTTTAGGCTGCCCACCATTGATGTACTTAGTACACAGAATCCCAGTATGATAGCCATCCTGTAGTTCATAGTAATTGCTGATATGTTCTTGTACTTGAAATCCGTGTTTATGGTAAAAAGACAAGGCTGGGGCATTTGATGCCAGCACATGGAGGTATAATACTTTAGCGTGGATCTCTCTCGAAGACATCCAGTGCAAGAGGTGAGTTAACAGCTTTGTGGCATATCCTTTACTGCGGTGAGATTGGGTGACTCCTAGAATAGACAGGTACACAGCTTTCAAGTTAGGATGAAAACAGGAGGTGTCAAGTGACACTCCCTCTTGTTCTGCTTCCTGTATACTTTGTATCTCAACTACAAGTAAGGCTATTAATTCGTTCAAGGAATATATGCCAAATGGGATCCTTCCTCTTCCTAAGGATGACGGATCCTTGGACTTGAAGGTCTTTTTGTACCACGATTGTGGGTAGCGTATGGGAAAGCATTCTTCGCATAAAGCCTTGGCCCTTTCAATGTCCTCTTTCCCCAGAATTACAATGTCTTGTTCCAACTCAACTTCTGCCGCCATTTTCTTACTAATGTAGTGCAAGAATTATTATGCGTTTTACCGCATGGTATAAAATGTACATTTATATGGTGTTGTTTAATCTATCTTTTAGGCTTAGAGAGCTTCAAAAAATCACGAAGATTGCTTCTCGTCTGTGGAAATCGCTTCGCGTGAACAAGGTAGAGGGTGCCATTTTGTTTATATACGCGCCATATTGTTCAAAGGTACGCGGTGAATTTGGAATGGGAATCGGTTTGGAATCGCTATATATGGTGCTGTATTTCGCGCGCCGCTGAACAGAGTACCTTCACTATCCTCAGTACATCTGCCTTGCTCACCGCTGTACCTAGCAACAGGGTACCCTGCAAGTCTCTGCAAAGTGTGAAGAAGAAACGTATGCCATGCACAGACCAACTCAGTGAATAGCGGCTCGGAGGACACGGGACAATGTGAGTTGTGCACTCGCGCCGAGACACGCACACACCGCGAGCACAGAACAGCATAGAAGAGTTAAACTGTGAGCGAAGTTTCGCTCGTGCCTGCAATTATTTAAAATATAGCTCATTTGAGTGATAGAATGGTTTCTGAACGGCGGTTCATTGTATTAGGTATCAGGCTGCATTGAGAGACTACGCTCAGCCTTCTTCCATTTCGTGATTTGTTCTCTGACCGATTTTGGGTGGACTCTTACTGGCTAGAGCGACTGTGGCCTTTTTCAGGACTATTCCAGCACACTGAAAGAGAAAGGCTGTCGTTCCCTTCCTGAATAAGGTCACACCCCTATGATGTCCTAGACTACTCAGTGTACAGTGCTTTGATAATGTGGTAGAGGCTCATGCTACGTTGTCTAGCAGGTTTATGAGGCGTTGATGAGCATTCACGTAGCTAAAAAGGAAAGTTCAAGTAAAACGTTTCGACCACGAGGGTCTTCATCAGTTACAAAACTGATGAAGACCCTCGTGGTCGAAACGTTTTACTTGAACTTTCCTTTTTAGCTACGTGAATGCTCATCAACGCCTCATAAACCTACAGTGCTTTGGCCACATCTTTTACATAGCACGTAACTGTAGCACCTGACCCCATGCTTATGTAAAACAGCATTAAGTGTATTTGGCAAGCAATGTCCCATTTATACAGTAATAGCTTGGTAAGGTGTCACGAAAACGTATCTTGCATGTGTGTGTGAGAGAGAGAGTAGAGAGGAGGTTTCTTCAGAAGAGGTCAACTCCATGATCTCAGTATGGAAAAATTATGTTATAATCAGATTGGTGTTGGACAACAGTTAATGGCAATGTGACAGTGTTTCCAGAAAACTGGAGAGATTCTGGGATGTGTAGCGTCCCCTAAAACCATACCCAAGTAGAAGTTTAGAAACGGGGGCAGAGCATTGTCTGGTAGACAGAAATAGCTGAATGGTTTAGTTCCTAGTGCTACGTATTTCAACACTCGAACCGTTTCTGAGTGGCATACATAGCTAAGGGTTAGCTATGAGACTGTAGTAAACGGCTGTCTGTTCATGAGCTACTTGCATACTTAATGTCTGCAAATGAAGTAGCTAGCAAGTAGAGACACTCACACTTGTTGCACTAATTGTAATGCCATACAGGTGCCTTGTGCAATTTGTGAACACCTTCAAGTGTGTATTCATAGCTCAGATGCTTATGTATGTGTAAACGGTTTAATGCTCGTTTGGATGAAATTTATTGATGAGTAACTATGTTGGTATTCATATTCACACACTTCAGTTACACCTTCAGTAAATGTGTGCTCGTGAGTGTGATGTTTACTCCTCAGCATGTAAACAAGATCAGACTTTTAGATTGCAGCATACTATGGTAGACCATCCCTTGTTGCAGAGACAGTGATATGATCCTCGGCACTGCATGGTACACACTGGCTATTCTTCTTGTACAAATCTCCAATACAGTTCTTGGGCAATTACACATGAAGGCCGCAGTGATGCCCTCACTCTCCAACTACTGATTGCACTGGAATTTAAATGTAGCTAGCGAAATGTGATTGTCCTCTTGTACTCAGTCTGTGATGCTTGAGAATAGACTGCATTTGAATGAGCGACACTATAGAATGCATGTTTGTAGTTTTGGAGCTCCTAGCCCTTTCTTCCCAGTAGAACTGTGAAGACTCTTCTGCCATGTGCACCTTTTCTAACATATCTTGTGTGGATGATGCAAATGAAGTGATATGTCAATATTGGGGGGGGGGGGGGGGGGAGTGCTGGTGGTTCTGGAGCTGTGACACATGGTTCAGGATCCATGATTATGGGATGTTTCAAGCTCAAGCCCAGACCATGGCAGAAAGTTTTCAGTTGCAGAAACCCCCTGACAACAAACATCCCCACTGAACAAATAACAATCTGACTTACTGTATGAGTGTCTAATATGTTGTTTGTACTGTATGTATGTGTTGTGGTGACTGGAAGTGTAGCCTTTTGGCTATAAGTTCCCCACATTAAATAAGATCATTTATTATAATTATTATTGTCACATTGCAAGTGCGAGTCATCATGCACCACCAACGTAAAATGATCGATACTTGTGAAGAGTACTGTCTTTGCCTTTAAAAAGCAGACTATATTCATAGGTAGTAAAGACAGCAATGGTACAAGTCCTTATCATATCTGCAGGTCAGCATACGATTCCCTTTTGACTGTGCTTGGTTTATCAGAAGAGACAGCTCAGGACTTTACTGTCCAAACGGCTTCTGACATTGCAGACCGGTCAGTGGAGCTCTGCCAGATCTTGGAACGCCTTGCAAAGGACGGAGATGCCATCTGCCAGGCACTGGAGTCTCGGACCATTGCGCAAGGAGATATCAGCGGGGGACAAAGCTCTGTCAGATTGCTCAAGACAATCCTACCACACATCAAGATGTACTATGCTGGACGGGTGGGCCAGGGTGTGGTGCAAGATGGTGAAGTTTCAAGCACTGAGTGCCCTGCCACCTCTAATGAAAGCAAGGCATCCTCATCCTCTCATGATTTTCCCACCTCTCAGGAATCGTCTAGTGATAACATGCTTTCTCAGCCTTCCGATCATGTCCCCAGCACATTGGAGCAACCCGCAGTTGCAATCCATAACCCGCTGACATCCTGTACTTCAACAATGGCATCTCAGCAATCTTGTCAGCCTGCTTTGGAAAGGGAGAGGAAAATCACATCTCAGTCTGAAAATGATGCGTCTAGTTCTGACCAAGTGACACAATCTCTCCTCTTTTCCCATTCACCACTCGTATCAGCTACATTGGCTGACAGCTCAGAGGTGCTAGCATCCAAGACTGTCAGTAAGGCCTCTAGCGTAGCTATTGAAATGGTTCCTAATGTGAGTGAGGCAGTCACACTGCTGCAACCCAGCGAACCAGCTAGCAACAGACCTGAGTTGGCACCGACCACACCTGCGGCTAGCACACAAGCACCCACCACTATTGTGGCGCACACATGTCTGGCTCAGCCCATTGCCGCTCCCTATGCAGCACACATGGCGCTTCCTCCTCCACATGCTTCAGCACACATGGCATCGATGAACCCACCCAGTGCAGCAAGGGGTCAAGCAGTGGCCTTGCCTCAATCTCCACCTCCAGCTCCATGGTTATCTGATGCTCAAATTTCCCAGTATGCGCCGTCTGCACAGTCTGATGCAGCATTGAATGTGAGGCAGGGTTTCAGTGTTAGGCCACGGTGGCCCAGTGCTCAATATGTACCACTTCCTTCTCAGCCACAACTTGCCGGCCAGCACCAATATTACCCTCTGGGAATCAATGCTGTTGCTCCAAATGTCCTCCAATCTACCACGAATCGGTTCAGGAATCCGTCTAGTGCCAATCTCTTCAACATGGTTGCACAACCTCCACAAGGTGGGATGTACCTTAGAGAGCCACCTCATGCAGCAACAGGACAGGCTGTGCCACCTCTGTCTAGCAGAAAACGGTTTGCTCCGGTATTGCCTGTGATGCCATTGGTTATGACACCTACCCTCTTTCCTGGCAGGAAAGAGGACAGGATGCCTTTGGGCTCTTTGCGTTGCACAGCTTTGTCTTCCGTGCCAGAACAAGGAAAACAATTGGCTGCTCAGAACCTCGTCTACCCACACCAGGGACACCCTCCGCCACGCCAACAGCACCTGGCAGCTGTAATACAGCCCCACCATGAGCTTACCCAGCCTGGGCGGCATCGTGCACTGAGTACCATGTACCCCTCACAACCTCACTCCCAATCAACCAGATCCACTCAAGATGACACTGTAGAATTGACTCCAGTGCCACAGAACCTAATGATGAGTAATCATCCATTCATCACCGTCAGGCAGATCCCCGTTGGTTCTGCTGTACAGCCGTCATCATATGGCCATATCACTGCAGTCGCTACTATACCACCAGACACAGAAAAAGTACCAAAATCACAGAGTGTGACACAGCCATCAGTCAACCACGATCAGTCACCAGCAGTAGAGTGTGTACCACTTTGTGTTGACCCTCCATTGGAACTGCTGACAGAAGCTGGTGGCTCTGTCAAACAACAGGAGGAACGGTGCAGTGAGGAGCGTGACCGTGGGAAGCAACATGCTCCTTGTTCTCAGAGTGGACCAGCCAGTACCACCACACTCTCTGTTGAGGAGCCTTCCAAGAGCCAGTGTACAACGAATGCCACACCACAATTGCCTGTGTCTTTTACAGCTCCTACTAATGGTCCATCCAGGGTGAATGCCGGTGAGAATGAACTAGTCAAGATAGGCCACATGGCTTGCCTTTCATCTCCTGAACACCATCCCAGAAATCCAGCCAGCAAAAGAGATGATGGTGTTGGTGTCGCAGCCCCGCAACTGCAGGTGCAAGGCCCCATAGCTTCAGCATCTGAGGTACATGTACTAGCTTCTGGCTCTGTTCGGTCCCCACCTTGTGCTGATCCAATGGAGGTGCCTCAGGCTGTGCCAGCACACACACCCATTTGCCAGGAGCCTGCAACAGATTCAAGTGGTTGCCCTTTAGCTGATGTACCTGTCCACTTAACAGTGGACACTCTTGTTGAGCATGCAGATGAACATTCTACCCAATCAAAAGTCGACTCAGCTGTCCAGACTGCACCTCAAGCTAGTCACCTTTCTGTGGAACCAACCGTCCATTGCCCAATTACCAGAACTGGCCAACTACCAGTGGATCCAACCATCCAGCCTACAGCTCATCCGATTGTTCACCCTCCACCGGAAACAACCATCCAATCTTCAACAGATGCTGCCATTCATCTGCCAGTAGATGCAGCTGTCTGCCTTCCCAAGGTTCCGACTGTACATGCTCCTTTGGATCCAACTGACCTTCCAACAGATCGAACTGTCTGCCCTCCAATGAGGCAAAGTACCTGCCCTCTATCTACCAATTCCAAGGGTAATGAAGGAACAATTCTGAATGGACGATTGTCCTTTGTCGCATTGATAAAGCAGCATGCACTGTTACACCTTGCAGCTCTTGCTAGCTTGTCCAAGAGTGAGACTGGGAGATTGGCCACCGAAAAGGAGATGGCTGCATTTTTCAATTCACCAATGGACACAACCTCCATTGAGATGAGTGAAGGACCTGAATCAATGGAATCAGGCACTACAGGCACTTCTGTTACCAGTCAGGTATGGTCTGTGTAGTTGCATGTACGTATACTGTATCACTGTGTAATTGAGTGCGGACATTTTCCACACTTTTCACTTTATTATACATTTCGACCAGTGGTAAGATTATATGAAACATACTTATGCAATTAGCTAGAGTACTGACAGTAGTGATATATAGTATTGTTATGAATTAAAGTCCAAAGTTCACTGGTGCAGAGTTTGAATTACAGTGTGTATATCTTTTTCTGTGTAAACAGCTAGTTATGTGTCCTCCTCCCTTGCTGTCTAGTGATGCTAGACATGTTGCCCATTTTAATCCCTGTATTCACTTGTGATCAGACATTTGGCATGCCTGTAGGCTGATCGGAAGATGTTAGGGTTCTTTTCCAGTCAATGTGGAACACAATGTTATACTACGTATGAGTGCTTCTGAGCAGTATTAAACCAAACTGTATTACAAGCCTAGGGATTAAAAGTAACATGGAATTACAAATTTGTGAGAATAATGGTATTTATAGAAGTTCTCAGTAGCAAGTGGAACTCATCCAGTGCTGTGGGGGATTTGTCCGAACCCCTGATCCCCCCAGCTTATGGGCCTGGTCGGGCACATATGAACTTTGTGTTTGAGGCAGTGGCTAGCCGTCTGTCTCTCCCAATGCAGCAGCCATTACTGCTTATGTATTCACTCACCCTTGTCCATAGAGTGTAACTGCATTCAAGTCAACTGCTTCAGAAGGTAACAGGCATCAGGAGAATCCCTCATTGAGCTCTTCCCAATGCCAAACACCGTCCCGCCCCAAGTCTTCCCAGTCTGCTGAGTCTAGGGTGGCTCTTGTGGGCAGTCCTCAAGCTAAAGGCAAACAGGCGAAGCTGAAGCGCCGTCATCGACCTCCCCCTCTCATAAAGACATCAAAGCGGAAGCTGCCTAGAGAGGTTAGTTCAATAGTCTGGTCTTCTTTCCAAGAACACTGTACCTCCTTTTCAGCAGTGCTCTTAGCGAATTTTTACTACATTGGGTTTTTGACCACCATTTTAATCCTCATTAGTTGCACTGGGCGTGTTGTGTCAATCTGTCCTTCTACAGTATGTATGAGCCATAACCTACTGGTGTTCACTTTGAGCTTGGTAGCTACAGTGCATGTTGTCACATCAATCCTGTTCCTTGTGTGCAGGACCGAGTACCACCTCTGAGTGTGGGTACAGCAGTCCTGATCAAATTTGGCATTGGAGAGAAGGCCACCTGGAGGGAAGGTGAGTGCAACCTTGCCATATGTTAGACTAACCACTTGTCCCTATTTCCATTCCAACTTCTACTTGGGGATAATAGACCTGTTGTGTTTTTCTCATGACGTTGCAGAAGAAAATGAGTTCCATATGCTGTGTGCGAGTCACAAGGACTAATTGCTAAGCATAGAGATGCCAAGCTATGCATAGCGATTGGCCCACATGATGGAATGCCCGATTTATTTTGCAACAAAGTCGCTGTAACACTGGCATGGAAGCTGATTTCTTCCCTGATGTCACAATCCTTGTAACTACAGCCAATTTGGAAGTAATTTTATGGTATAGGGAGTACGGTGCTAGGCGTAGAAGGTAACCACATACAGCAGCAGATTGGCTAGGAAGTCCCACCTAGATTGAGTAGCAGAAGCAAGATATGCATGCTTATTGGATGGGCAGGATGTGGTAGACAGCCTACTTACATGGGTTAGATCGATTATTTCCAGAGTCAAACATTCATGTTGGACTGCTCTGATAGCAGTCATTGAGCTACATGGTAGATAAGCTCAGTGTGTTGGATGTCCAATTTACTGACAACCTCTTGCAAGACTGGCAAATCATCCTCCGTGTTGGTAATTCAGCAATTCTATCCCTAGACTAGTGCCCTTGAAGAGCGCTATCCCGCAAGGCAGTGGCTCTCAACAAGCAGCTGAACTGATCCCCTGGCATGCTTGCTGAACTCCTTCGTTCTAGCTATGGACTGCCAATGTTACTGTCACAGGATTGACTCTTCAATCTCATCGATGTTACATGATTTCATGTGCCAGAGGTCAGCGCCTTCAACCCCAATTTTACTAGGCCCTGTTTTCCCTGAGTAGAAATCGGGGTGGAAAATATGGACTGGGTACATGGCTGATATGCATGCACTGTATGTGTGGTTGGTTGACTGTTTTCCATGCAGACTGTGTCATGCTAACACATGTACATATAGCCTACTGTGATGGTGTATTGGAATCTTTCACTCTCTTCAGGTATAATAACAGGCACTGGTAGCAGTGGAAAGAAACATGTAAGTGTGTGTGTGTGTGTGTGTGTGTGTGTGTGTGTGTGTGTGTGTGTGTGTGTGTGTGTGTGTGTGTGTGTGTGTGTGTGTGTGTGTGTGTGTGTGTGTGTGTGTGTGTGTGTGTGTGTGTGCACTGTATCCTGTTGCTTGGCTAAGGATGTACATTCGCTGAAACGCTCCTTTGCTTACCAGTCTTTGTGTGACTGTTACAGCAAAAATGTAAGCACCTTAATGAAACTATTACATACTCCACTAGTAATAGTTTTTCTGAAGGGAAGTTGCCTCAGATAGGCTGTATCATGAAGGTGGATAGCTTGGTGAATTCTTCTGTTAAACGTGTGCATTTCCCTTTTGACTTTAATAGCGTGGTTTCATGGTGGCAAGCGAAGGCAAGCCTTGTTATCATTGCAAAGCATTACATCAGCTGGCAGTGGCTGAACCAGCCAAAGGAGACGACTTGCGTATCAAGGATTCAGTAGTGGGTAGGTTAAGTACACACAAGCATGTGCTGTTTTAGTCTAGCACACTAGACCTTCTCTGCTTGGGGCACTTAGGCAGAGAGGTTCTAGCATGCTGGACTAGTGATGTGTGTGCTTGCTTTTCTGTGCTAGTCTACGTACTTATGTCCTTTAGTGAAGGAATTCATGGTTTGTACCTGCATCTGTTGTGCACTAGGCTGGTACGGTGACCTGGGAATCAGGTTCTCAGGGGTAGTTGCAGAGACACCAGTCAAGGAGAATGGGTACAGGTACGTATGTATTGACATCACAACTCATGTGGTGTTTCTGCATTCTGTACACATCAACAAAGGGTGATATGTAGTGGATGGTGTCAGCTGTGAGCTCGTTTTGGTGCCATGGCTTGTGAATGTCACAGTTCTCACAGTTTATGGGCCAAAGAAGTGGCTGCTAGAATACAGAGTGCGGTGCCAGTTTCAGTTTCTTGAAATCGTATTATTTAACTGAGTCAAAGTCAAAGTGATTTCTTGTATCGAAACAGCCACATGTGATGGAGTACTGCAACAGCCATTTCACATGAGCACGAAGTTGTGTATCATCCTGTAAAGCAAACCCTTGATTTGGATGGGTGGGCCTCTGGAGCAACAACAAATGGAAGATGTCCAATATTTTGTGCAGTTTCATTTCAACTACTGATGTAATACAATTTCCTACCACAAGCACTAATTTGCTTACTTTATGTACCATACCGTGTACCTCACTTTGAAAGGCACTTTAAGGGAGCTGATATTCTCCTCTCCCTCCACCCCCCCCTCCCCCTCCTTCCTCTCCCCTCTCCTCCCCCTCCCCCTCCTCCCCTCTCCCCCCTCCCCCTCCCCCCCCTCCCTCCCCCTCCCCCACTCTTTCCCCCCTCTCCCTCCCTCCTCCCCCTCCCCCTCCCCCTCCCTCCCCCTCCCTTCCTCTCCCCCTTTCCTCCTCCCCTTCCACCCTCCACCCCTCCCCTCCTCCCCCTCCCCCTCCCCCTCCCCTCCTCCCTTCTCCCCCTTCCCCCTCCCCCCTTCCCTCCTCCCCCTCCCCCTTCCCCTTCCCTCCTCCCCCTCCCCCTCCTCCCCCTCCTCACTGCAGGGTTCTAGTGTTCTTTGTTGATGGGTTTGCGCAATACCTGTCACCAAGCCAGCTGCACCTCTCTTACCAATGGGACAGGATAATTGTTGACAGAGAGTACAGCAAAGGCATGATGTCATTTGTACACAGGTACTTTTCAGGGTACCCAAAACGTCTTATGCTGAGGTTGAAGGAGGGGGACAGTGTGCAGTTGGAGAGATTTCAAGGGGTGCTGGAAGCTCGGGTGGTTCAGGTGGACTGCAGCATGGTGAAGGTACGTATACTTATAAGCACTCGTGTACACTGTGTGAATGTAGGGTATACCGTAATTCGGGAAATTTTCGTGTTCGGAAATTTTCGTGTGATAAATTTTTGTGTGAGAGTATTTTTGTGGTCTGTGGCAACCACGAAAATATTTCAACAACGAAAATTCTTCGCGTAATATATATCAAGTCAATGCCAGAGCCAAGCAGAACTGGTCTACCGCGCTTTGATCTGCAAGGGAAGCACTGTTACGTCTCCACCCGGTCCATCTCTCCTCTTCCGTTGTACTTCTCGAACCTACGCAGCCTTAATCGATCGTACAGTTGTTTCGCGTATGATTCTCTTCAACTGTCGTGAAAAGTCCCTTGCTGCTGCAGCCACACCGTGTTGTGAAGCGTACCTTCCAGTGGCAGCGCGATCCCAGGGACTGTAACGGTTGTATGCGCCACGTTTCAGAGTGACGGTGACGGTTTCTCCTCTCTTACCTCAACTTCTGAATCCAAGGCTGCCTGCAACTCTTGGTTCACACGAGCGATTGCTTGACGTGGTACTGCGGACGATTGAGCCTCTGGGGTCCGGTAAACCGTCTGTACGCTGCAGGTACCGCACTAGAGCCATTTTAACCCGCGCTCAGCTGTTGGCGTGACCGTTTTGTATGTATAAAGAACGCGTTGTTAACAATATTTCGTGTGATAAATTTTCGTGGTTTGAGCCAACCTCGAAAATATTTTAATAACGAAAATTTTCCGAATTACGGTATTATACATGTGTGTGTATAAGATGTGAAGTGAGAGGTGTATCTTCTTTGAATTATCACAACACCTCGGATGAAGATGGAGGAAGTGTTTGAAGGAATAGTGGAATTCGCTTTAAAGGCTTTGCAAATGTCGGAGCTGGCTCTCACCTTGAAGCAGAAGGAAACCCTCAGGAGCATTGTCATCAGAATGGACACTTCAAACCAGAAAAGACTTTTGATTTCACTAGCTGTTCATGTAGGGATGCTCTTCTTCTTTCAAGATTGTCATAGCTACAGTATCTACATGTGTACGTACAGTACATTCTTCAGCCGCATAACCAGGTTGCAACAAGCCTTACAGAGGCACAAAGCTCCATTCTTACCGACTTTCGCACTGCAGTTGAATGCCACGAGCTGCAAGAAAACCTCACCAGCTGTTATTCGGGAGCCTTACTTTACCAAGTACTAGTAGTAGTACAGCTACTCTAAGGAACCAACTGGTAGACAGACAGCAATGACCTCTCATTGCCTCTCATTGCGGGAGCAAATCTGCTTTGAGCAGTGCTATGTAAGCTTGTCACTCCTATGAATACTATTACCCAAGAATCTGGGCAAAGTTTATCTGATTGGTCAGAAAGGTGTGAACTAATTTAGAGTGCTGCTAGACATATTTGGTGCTCATGGGAGGATCTAGCAAGCCAAACTGTGTTTACTGTGATGAGTATCTATGCTGTGACTAATTATTATAGGAACTGTGTACATTCCTGTGGTTGTGTGGTTGGTTGTTTGTTGTGCAGTCTTTGTGCTTGCTGTTTAGTGTGCCTCCTCTATTATGTCTATGTATTATTCTGTACCTGTGTGTGTCCCGTCTACAGTTGCAGTTCACAGCAAGAGAGAGCTCAGAGGAAGAAGAAAACTACGAGTGGCTGTACAGAGGAAGTACTCGCTTGATACCTTTGTGCATGGAAGTTGAAAGAAGAAAGGTAAGTCCATTACTTCTTGCAAGTTGAATTGGCCTAAAGTGATATGTTACCTGCAGCATTCAATGAGGGCCACTGCTGTTTCTTATTCATAACCAATTCTTTGCCTTTCCTCACCTAGCCTCCCACCATCTGCTTACAGATTAATAGCAGCGTGGCACCCTGCTCAGAGTACACTTTCACGGATGACCTATTTGACCCAGAGTGCCCCCCATCCAGCACCCCTCCAGACAACACTGGCATCTTCCCCTGCAGTGGTCAGGCTCCAGGAAAGGAGCAATTCACTGTGGAAAATGTAGCCAAGTTGTCAGCTGTCAGTGTATTGCAACGAAGGTCGTCAGAGCTGCAGCGTCATCTGTCCGCCCCATCTCCCAGTTCTCCTTCGGTTGATCCCAATGTCAATGGGTTGCCAATTCCTCCCCCTATACTGCACACAGGCAAAGAAGCCTTGTCTTTTGGAGTAAAGAGAGCAGTATCAGTAGATGGTTATTCCAAGGCAAAGAGAGCACGATCACTCTCCACTGATGTTGAGAGCACCATTGGCAACACAGTCAGTGATGTGGAAGATGACGACAATGATAGTGTGTTTCAGGCTACATCTCGTGCCCGGTGTGCAAAGAAATCTAAGCCAGCTGTGAGGTCATCCTCCGTGGACCTACCATCACACCGTCACCTTCAACAACAATCAGCTACCCCAGCAGCCTCCTCCGCTGCTCCACCACAGGGAAGTGAAGGGGATGACACGTTTTTGTCAAAGGAATATGTTGCCAAACACTTTCCACCTCCAGGTGTGTTACTAGAATGTCTTTTTCATTTTATTTTCATGGAACTCAATAAGCACCGAACATCACACGTACACGTACAATTGTTACATAAACAAGGTTGAGTGCATAGCCTCAGGTATTGTATTGCATACTTTTAGTTGAATTAATACTTTTTGTGTTAACAGCCAGTAAATGTTGATTTGCTTTAAAAATGTAGCGTCCTACTGACTCTCCTTTCCACTTCCCTCTACTTTCTTCTTGCCTCATTCATCATTGTACACCTCCAATAGCGTCAGTCTCAGAAGGCAGTGTGACAACTGTGACACTGCCCTGTACATTACAACTTTATTGTTCCCTTCTTGCAGAGTTTGATCACAGGTGTGGTCCACCATGCAAGGAAGATGTCTCTCTGCCTGATGACTACTTGCTCTACCACTCCCTGGTCTTCCCTCTCATGCTCAAATGGAGAAGGTATGTACATGCATCCACACACACATACGCACACACACATACACACACGTGTGCACCCAACGGTATGGGACTATTTGAACTTTATTTTTGATTCATCATTCATTACTGCACTGGCTCTATAACATTCTTCATTGTATACTTCCTGTATTGCTTTTGATAAGTATTCTATAAAATTGTGCTGTACATCTGTGCTTTGAAGGCTGTGCCTCACCTCCATCTCTAGATGCAAGCAGATGTATCGCAAGGGTAACAGACAGGCGTCTTCTTCCAGCCACCTGTACTATGTAGCTCCATGTGGGATAAGACTGGTAAGTGACCCTCTCTCTTACTCACAGAACACTTCACCTTTAGTATTCCAAGTTAAAGGAAGGAAAATGTAAAAGCAATAGAATTGGTATGGGGTGCATCCTTCCTTGGGTCATGCCCACTGTCAAACTGTAGGAACATAATATTACACAATCCAGGATGAGGTCCAATAACAACAACTGACAATTGCACAATTTGACATGATGTAGTGCTCAAAGTAAAGGTTTGTATTGCTAGGCTGTGAATAAAATCTTCCAAAGAACACCAGTAACTCCATCACAGCGCTCAAGACCTGGTGGTTCCAGGTGGGAGGGAACCTTGGTAGAAGTCAATGATGGTGATGCTGGTACAAGCCTTTTGGATCTTTGGATGTTTCAACCCTGAGGGTGGTCGTCAGCAGGTTGAAGTGCCACAGAAGAGGCCCGTCCTTTTATCGGGTTTGGACCTCCTGCCATAGCACTTCCGGTCACATGACTATGAAAGTGCTACATCAGCAGATCCAATCCATATAATATAAGGATGGACATCCTCCTTGGCACTTCAACTTGCTGATGGCCACACTGAGGTTCGAAATGTCCAAGATGAAGAACTTACAACAGACTGTGTTTCAATGCTCCTAAATATGAAAGGTTTGTACCAGCATCATCTTGAATCAGCGCAGTCCGAAATTCTTTTGTCAGTGATGGTGTATGACATCTCTCTAAGTGGTATATGATACCCCTAGCTTCATCAAAGCAGCTTAGTCCCTGCATTGGTAAGCATCAACCTCCAAACCATAGAGACTTTGTCTCCTTCAGGAGGTGGCTAATTGTCATCCCTGAGACCGTAAGGCTTCAGCTTCTAAAGATATCACTGAGAACAAAGTACATTGAATTTTCAAAGTTTCCAATTCTCAAACATGTCACTGTAAAAAACCTGGCACTCCCATTTGGTTTTGAATCTCACTTGCTATGTTTTTGTTACCCTCATTACCGTGTACTTGGAAATTTTCGCGAATTGCCAGTTGAACTGAAAATTTTGCCTTTTTGTTTTCGTGAATGGGGACCTGACTATTTATATTAGTTATATAGCCAATGCATTTGTATTAATTTGAATTCAAAGAAGATGGTGGCATCGTACGGTTTTGCAAGTTGTGTGCACGGATATCGCATATATCAAGAGATATGGACGGCGACAGAGGGAGAAACATTGTTATGCAGCAGGGAGACCCGTAGCAGATAGGATCCTTTTGCCATGGCCGTGATGAAGAGCGGTGAAATCATAGGACACGATACGAGGTAGCTAGCTAGCTAAGCGTCTCCCAAACACAGTACGAGATAGCTAATAGTGCGTGCTGTGCAGTGCCATGTTAATGTGTAACTACACGTACAAGACAGGCAAGCTTTTACGGTATCATGTACACGATATGAACAAATGGGAAGTGTTCGCGAATTATATATTCGCGAAGGTGACGTCATTTGCGAAATTTGCAAAAATTTTGTCTCGCGAATATTTCCAAGTACACAGTAGAGTCTGTCCCTACTTTGTATTCTTTTGCTGAATCATTTTGTTGCTGAAAACCAGTCTAATCAGGACTTTTGTTCATTCCTCTCTTCCTTTCGTTCATGTGCTCATGAATTCACACATGTGTGCGCTGTACGTACATACTCATTCATATGTACTTGCACACACACATAATCTGTAGAAAACACTCCAAGAGGTTGAAAACCAATGTAAGTTCTTCAGCACTAGTCTTCGATGTATGCTTGTGTGAGTGTGTGTACTAGATTTGTGTCATACTTAGCTGGATTTGACCAAGCTGCTCCGCACTTGAGCAATATTGCTTACCATCATGTCTTCACTCTCTCCTTCACTTCTCTCTCCTATTCCCCTCTTACCCCTCCTCTTCCACTCCTTTACACTTGTCTTCTCCTCTCTTCACTCCACCTTCCTTCATACAGTATGTGCCATGGAAGAAGACAGACTCACTGTGGACATGTTCAGCTTTGATGTCACCATCTCAGTGAATTTCAAGCCAATTGAGAGACCTCCTGTAAGGAGTTACAAAATAAGATCTTGTGGTGCATGCTTCCAACCTTCTTTACCTACACATAAAGTAACTACCTGTACAGTAAGACGTTACTGCATGACGCTTCAGTGTCAGTCAGTAACACTGCCTGACGCTTTGCAATGTGCTTCTTATTGTTTACCTCTGTGTACTCCTTCTTCTTTTCCTGTACAATGGGCTCTCTGCCTCCCCCTCTCTCTCCCTCTTTATCCCTCTCTTCTCCCTCTCCCCCTCTCTCTGTCTTCGTGTAGACTGCCCAGTTCTACAATGAAGACCTCTCTGGAGGACTGGACATGGTACCCTTGCCTGTGAGTGTGCCATAGTTTAGTGCTAGTGAACACTCCACAGTGTGCCTTTGTGCTGTGGGTAGTTCGTGTGGGTGTTGTTAGTGTGCAGTCATTGGATGCACTAAAGTGGAGGCAGTGTGTCCTGGTTAATGGACATCACTTGCACAATTTCTCTTAGGAATGAATGAGCGTTGTTCATTGTGCTGTTGTTAATCTACACATTTATCACATCACTTGTGCAATATGTACATGAATTACTGGATATACAGTATACATTAATGCTGTTGTCCATGAGATCACTCAGAAGACCCGTTCATACTGAGTACATTAGTCCCCTGTATACATGTAGCTATTGTGCTACTCATCTCTCCCATTCTTTTATATGCACTCACACCCATACACGCATGCATGCATGCGAACACACACATGCATGCATGCACACTCTGCTAACAGTGCATCAATGAACTGGATACCGAAGCTCCTCCTGCTTTTGAGTATGCAGCCATGAGGAGGTGTGGTCCAGGGGTGGATATTGGCTCCTCTAAGGACTTTCTTGTTTCTTGTACCTGTGGCAGTGGCCACTGCGCAAAGGAAGGCTGCCTGTGCAGCAAGCTGTCAATGGAGGAGGCACAGAGGACAAGAGTGCATGACCTCATGAATCCTCTTCATATAGCAGAGGTAGGATACACTCATCGCCGACTGCTGACAGAGAGGATTGCAGCGTGAGTTCATGAGTCATGACATGGGCTACATGCATGTGCACAAGTACACACATACATACATACATGCACACACCAACATGCACTGTACATCACTAATCACACACACACACACACACACACACACACACACACACACACATGCACGCGCACACACACGCACACACACACACACACACACACACACACACACACACACACACACACACACACACACATACATAACACTCGAGTCTCTGTGTACTGTGCTAACTAGTAGCAGTTTACAAGAAGTTAATATACATGTATACTATTTTATTTGTTAGTTGAAAGGTGTTACTGTTTATTCCAATAGTTACATATTGTACAAGTCATACAGTATACTCTGATTTTCTTAGCACTAGCTGTACATTTCTGACACACCAATTGACAGTGTAGTTTAACTCTCATCTCCTGTAACATTAATTTATTGCGTTTTCTTTGCAGTATATTTGAATGCAATGATGGCTGTCAGTGCAGCAGCTCCTGTGGCAACAGGGTTATCCAATCAAAGATGAGACCAAGATTACAAGTATTCAAAACTGCTGACAGGGGCTGGGGTGTGCGCTGCCTTGATGACCTTCCAAAGGGAACATTCTTGGCACATTATGCAGGAATAATCTTAACAGACAAGGATGCGGATGAGGTGTGCATGCATGACATTATTGATGTGACTGTACAAGTCATCATTGTGTGATGTGTATGCAGTATACAGTGTGTCACATCCCAATTCAAAATGGAGATACACTCACTCCAAAATAATGAACCTGCCTTGAAGCCATATGCTACTCCCTTTAATGCCCTAGCTGTCAGGAGGGAATGAAATGTATTGTTTACAACACTTGCATGTAAAGTTGCGTCGATATTCGGATTGGCAGTCGGTATTGAGCGAAATTGGGTCTCTGTAACCTTATCGGTAATCTTTTTTTCCCTTCGTCCTCTACCGATTATGTCACCTCGAGCATATGACGTTTGCAAGTAAAGTGTTATGTCGAGTGGTTATGTTGTTGCGGTGCTTGCCATTGGTTTGTTCTGGGTCTGTGGCGCATGGAATTGCCAGGAAGGAAGATGTCACCAGCGTGGGACTACTTCTCTGTCGACATGGACTTCAACTTCGTAGTGTGCCAGGCCTGCAACAAGTAGGTATCTGCACGGCGGTAGGAATTGCAGGAGTTGGATGGGATTATACGATGGTGCAGCATCTGAAGGACAAGCGCGCAGGCTCAACTCCACAGAGAGTTTCAATAGAAGGTCGAGGTGCAGAATGCATCGACTTTTATCAAGTAGTCCAGCACCTTTCTGGTAAATATTGCTTTGAGCCTGAAACTGGAGATTGTGCATGAATCTGTAGTATTAATGATGCATGCGCACAGCATATTCACAGGAGGACTGGTAAGATGATTGCACTTGATTGTCAGCCTTTCTCTGTGGCTGAGGACCACAGCTTCAGGCAGCAGATCAAAGAAATTGAGGTACACATTGTGAACCAAAGATCGGAAAATCGGATCGGTATGGCTATTTAAAAATTGGAAATCGGATAATCGGTAAAAAAATTTCTACTTGCATGTATTACAGAAATTGTCTATTTTGAATGTACATAAGTACATATGTATATGTATACGCTAGCATCTTGCTTTACATCATAAGAACAGTGTTCTATCAACCCTAGTGCAACCCTTTGGTCCATGTACAGTACATGTTGCATATTGATGCACTCTAGTGGCCTGTGAAATGTAGACCCCTTTCCCTCCCTTCCTCCCTTTAGGCTGCTCATCTTCACACAGATGCATACCTGGTGGATCTGGACTACGTTGGTGAGCTGTGCCCAATAAACAGACTCATCTATCTGTCCCTTCCCATGCATGATCATTTGCTTTTTTGCTGTGAAAGACCCTATACACAGAGTATCTGCGTATGCCTGTACGTTCTGTTATTTATGATACTCATTAATTTTTACTACATTACCTTTGGCACCAGTTCTTACCTTTCATCTTCCCCCCTCTGGTTGCTATGTATGTCCCTGAATCCCTTTTGCTTTTGCAGAGGTCATGGAGAGTCAAAAGTGCGGCATTGAGAGTGACCCTCTTACTGGTAGTAGCAATACCAGCAGTGATAGTGCGACGACTATTCCAGCTTTCTCTTTTGACTCCCAAACCACTGCTGACAACCTTGACCACACTTGGGAGGGGAGCTCACCTACGGAGGAGATGGAGGAAGGAGGGAGCAATACCCATCGTAATGGGGTAAGTATTGGCTGTGAGGAATTTCTTTCAAGCTGGTGCCGTCCTTTCCATGAAATGCTGAGTGACACCGAGTCAGCACTGTATCACTGCTCTAGCCTCCTTGTTTGAGAAACCTTTCTGCTAGTATTCATTATACATGCATTCCTGCTCACGTGTGTGCTTACATGTGGCCTATGCACATTTGTAAAATGCAGAGAAGTTTCCTGTATGTGTAACATACTAATGCATTTTGTGTTCACTGCCTCAGGATACCAACACTAGGAGGGGTACACGTGCTACCAGCAGTGGCCAACCAATGGAATTGCCCTCTAGCAATCTTGCTCCCGAACAGTCAGAGCTGCCTTGCTCCTCCAGAAGCCCGGACCATGGTGTGCTTGATCTGCCACACTCATCAGACTTAACCCACTCTCCTATTAGCGACGACGAGGGTGATCTCCCAGTTTTCGACCTTGTCAATATGACCTCTCGTCACCCCGCCTTGAATATTACTTCATCAGCACAGAACAGCAAAGGCCCCTTAGCTACTGTGAAAAAAGAAAGTGTACCTTCAGTGAAGCAAGAAGAGCATTCCTCTTCACTGGGAGGCTTTGGTGAAGAAGTTCTTGGCAGGAGGCGGCATGTCGGTACTGGTGCCAGGAGGGCAACAGGTGCTTCTCGTGAAGATCCAATCTGCCTCTGTGAATCCGAGAGTGATGAGGACAGTGGTGAATTGGGCACTGACTCATCAACACCTTCATCTGGGAGTTCCCCTTCCTCTGGGGCATCTCCCTCCTCCAGTACTGCATTAGAGCGGCTTCCTATACCTGTCTCCTCCCCTTCCATTGACACAAGGGTTTCCCTCCAGAGACAGTTCTTTGGGGAGCAGCAGGTGTTTGTGATAGATGCCAGCAGAGTTGGCAATGTGGCCAGGTTTTTCAACGTGAGTCTCCTACCTAGGCACCACCCCTGTAGAGTAGGTAGTTAGTGTGAAAGATTAATGGTTCATCCAGGTACTTCTTGTTTACAGTAGTACAGAATGAGAAGCGTTTGTTATGAAAGCAGTACCGTCAGGTTACATAGCTTTAACCTTTTAGCACCGAATGGCACATTTATGTGTCATAAAATGCAACGTCATTAATGCTGAATGACACCTTTAGGTGTCATAATCAAAGAGGCTTGAAAACCGTTGCATTTTCTCGGGCCACAAGTCTATAATAATAATGGAGCCTTCCCTCAGCGAGCCTACTTCATCTCCTGATCACACAAGCTGAGTGCAAGTAGCTGCTTTAGTTCTAGCGGAATTACACCTTGTCTTTCTCGTCCAAATAGACTGTCAATGTTAATGAAGTACATCACACTACCTTCCACTTATGATGTCGTTCGGGTGTAGAAATGGCCAGAAAGCACGAAAACATAGTGTGCAATATTCTTCATAGGCTCAGCCATTTTAAATTTTGGTACTGTGGGTATGGCACGAATTTAAACTTAGGTACTAAAGAGCAAAGTGTGCCTTATCTATAGTGTACCACCTAACAGTTGTAAGGGGCTAACGGTATGTGTTCAATTCCTAGTAGCAGTCATGTTATTCCATAGATACTCGACCCTACTGCTGCATGCACACAAACCCATCACACAGCCCCTACTGTTACACTTTGCATGCGCTTGTGCCAGTAACACAGCTAGGCATGTTCCACATAACAGAATTGGCCGTATTGCAGACTGCAGATGTTCAGTAGGAGTGGTTCACCCTTCACTTCCTCTTTCCTTCCCTCACTTGCACCCTACAGCACAGCTGTCAGCCCAACCTATTTGTTCAGAATGTATTTGTGGACAACCACGACATCAGGCTGCCTTGGGTGGCACTCTTTGCCAAAACGTGAGCGGCATGCTTTCATTACCCATATTAGTATACCACTTTTCCGATAACCTTTGCTGCCATGCGTGTAGGTAGTAGTTACTACACGCTTCCAATGCCGTACGCCATCGAAGGCATGTAGTAAGTGATTTACCAAAAATAAGCGCCCGCAATTTGAATTTTAGTGCGTCTTGCTGGGGAGCTGCGTTGGAACTGGTGGTAATCTCGCCGTAGGACAAGGCTGAAGTCGCTTCGTATCCTCATCGCTGCCCCAGTAGTACTTTTGAGTGCTGTGCAACGATGTCGCCGACTTCTGTTCCTGCGCACTCTCAGACCAGGAACATTCAGTGCGTGCGCAGATCTGTGGCCGCAGTACCCAACGAAATGAGTGACACACGAATACCTGGAGATGTCACGAAGGCTTTGGCGCTTTGCTTTGGCTCAGCTGGATTGCACATGCTCGAAAAGCTTGGCTCAGCCCACAACAGAAGCAAAGCGGTGAGCAATAGATGCGGTGTATTGGCGCCAATTGTGTGTCGACTCATTTCCCAGGAGTAAATGCACCATGCACCATGCATGGAAAGCGTGTACATGTGCCCGCTCCTCTTTCATGAGCTACCCACTTCTCCAGAAGTTGGTATATGAAACTTCATGGCTAAATTGATTCTTATAACCTTTCTGCTCTTTACGGAGGTGTTGGTTGACCACAATTAAGGTGATAAGGAAGTGTTGGAGGCGCTTACTTGGTTACTGCAGTGCAGTATCTGAATACTGCACTGGTGGTTTCTTTGATGTAAGAGGTCATTAGTTGGTAAATACATGTACTTCTGCACTGGTACAGATTTCATCATTACCAGTCTTAATGCCCTGTTGTGTGGAAGAAAATTGATGAGCATAGCAGGTGTCCTTTGGCAAATTTGGGCATGCTTTCGAATGTAGCTCAGTTTGTAGATTTCTTGTTTCTGTTCATTAACACTGGCCACAGTAGCAAGTCACTTTAAGACTTTACTCCTAACCGTTTTAGCAGTAGCTTCATAGCTACCGAACATGCCGAATGACTAGGAAGTGTGTGCATTACATGACCATGTCCACAGTATCAGTGCCTGGGGACATCCAAGTACCAATTGTTTCTCCTGTTTTCTTGCCTATCCTTCCTACACGCTCCCCCTCCTTGGTCCACTGTCACGGTTACACAAGTTGCTCTTATATGATAGATTATCGTCTAAAACCACCGAAAATCGCTGTTAGAGCGCTTCGAAATTCCCTGGTAGAGGGATAATGGCTCACTTCCGGAAAATCGGCCGAAGAAATCCGCCATATTGCTGTGACGTCACAGTAGGCTTGCCGTACACTTGTGTCTATGCTTGAACGTGTCACACGCCGTGTGGGAAGACAATCGCCGACTGGCTATTCACGTCCCTCTTGCTAATGAACTCGCCCCGATGCATCACAAATGTGTTGCTGGAGGATGTAGTAGGGCCAGTGGAGGCATAGATCTATGGTGGAGGCAACGGTCGCTGCTTCATTTCACGAAGAGCGATAGTCTGAAGAAGCGGTGGCCAGCAGCTGTTGGCAGGGTCTTTCTGTGCTTGGTAAGACACTCCCGTAAGTTAGAGCGCCTTTCGGATTGCGACTGATGCCCTACCTGCCATTTCGCTGTTTCTTGGTGTAAATATTCTAGCAACAACCACTTTGCTCACTCTAGTACATCCGTCAGAATCCGAATGGCGCTTTAACTTACAGGAGAGTCTTTCCTAGCACAGAGAAAGCCAATCGAGAAGACGACAAATCGCTACAAAGGACGAAAGGGTGAGTAGTAGCTTTAGGATGACGAAAAAGGCGTCCCAGCCATTTCGATGCCTCCACCTCCTGGTGTTCTGCGCAGCCGTTCTCAGTAGAGAGCAGGGGACGGTTTTTCCTCTGAAGTCAGAACCTTTTGCTGTGACCAGAGCTTGTGTGTGCCCTGCTACCTAGCAAGTAGGAGTAGAGAGATGCTTACGTCTCGCGATGTGCGAGCCAGTGACCTAGAATACGTGCCGAGTGCTCCGAAATATGTCTTCGGCACACTTCGTATTTCAGCTGTTACGCCTTGTAGGAGGTGACAAATCATCTCTAGACTAGTGTACCATCTCTGTTTCGTATGCTCTTGTAACAGTCCAAGAATGGTGCGAATCGGCGTTTGTAGGGCTGAGAACGGGCGTCACCCTATTATTGGTCGTGTCGCAAAATTGATGTCGTGCCGTACGGCTGCGCAACCCGCATGCCCAGCTCTACTTCAGAAGCAGCAGGGGTATCTCCTTCATTGTCTCAAGAAGTTTCGCCTTCATCGTAAGATAAAGACTCGCAGGAGATAACGATTTCTTGTTCAGTCCGTTGACTGGCCTATTCTCCTCCATACTTGCGCAAACATTCCGGAGCCTACTGTGACGTCACGACGTTTTAGCATTGTTAGGACCGGAACACCGGAAACGCCCACGCATAATTGGTCTTTTTTGCAACTTTGCACCCTCGTAACTCCCCCATCGTGAGGCAGAGCACACTGAAATGGGTATCATTGAAGATGTTTCACATAGCACTATCAATATGAAAATTAAAAAAAAATGCGACAGTGGACCTTTAACCAATGGGGCCTCTTTCTCCTTCTTCAACCCCTTGACTGTGTACAGCAACATCAAGGCAATGACCGAACTGACATGGGACTACAACTATGTCCCAGGCAGTGTGCCCAACAGGGAACTTGAGTGCAAGTGTGGGGTGCCCGAGTGTAGGGGAAGGCTCCTCTGAGCTACCGGAAGGGGTCCCATGGAGACATAGAGTGGTCCTTTTTATCGTGATACACATGACACATGACACATTGTACTGACACAGTAGTTCAAGTGAGGATTTCTTATCACTCACATCTATCTCACTTTCAATGACGTGTATATTATGTTATTATTGCAAAATTTTAATGCTGCTTGCTGTGATTAAAATGCAATCTTCAAATTAATTCTTTCCATACACATTGTAACACAAGTAGCTGATGCTGTGAACTGCCCAATGTAGTAGGATTGTAGGGTGATGTAGCAAGAGAGTCACAAGGGGGGGGGGGGGGGGTAAATTTGCTGTCTAACTGTCTGTGGGACCTGCACCTTTCAGTGATATGCCATGTCTAAGAAATCAGTAGGAATTGTTGTGGTTCTTTGCACAAACTCCTCCCCCAGTTTTCAGCAAATTACTGTTCAGACAAAATAATGACAGTGCATGCCATCCAATGCTCAGGAAATATGTAGAACCTACTGAAAAGTACCCTCTACATGTCAAACCGGTCATCCCACTTTTTTTCCGAGGCTGGCCATAATATGGCATGTATCACAGTATCTTTTACAAGTCTGCTTATTTCTGCTGATAATTGTTCGCACAGGACTGTATATCAAAACTGCCATGCTGCTTGCTGTGAGGCGTGGGTGCTCATTCTGCAAGCATTAGTGCTCTGTCTGCAGCACACCTGAACACTGTCCACAGAAAGTCTGCAAAGCGATCAATATACGTATGTATGAAAACATTTAGCAAGTAGCAACAATGGTGTCATATGTATACATATGTATGTAGTACTTTAGATAAATTAGATTATTCTTCTTAGTTCCATCAAGACTTCTTGGGAATTCAGAAGATTCCTCTCGGCGATCTGCAGTTACTCCTAACCAGTGGCTCTGTCTTGGGGTGCTCGCACATCTGCTGCAAAGCGTTCTTGGAGGATTCACTGACAATTCTATCTTACTGTGTGCAATTTTTCAGACACCTATATGGCATGTCTGGCACGTAAGGTAAGTTACTTGTAACAAGTACCGTATACTTTTTAATTCCAGATATTTGCTGCTCCTTCAATGATTCAATTTAGTTCCCTGTTTTAATATACGTAACAACAAGCACTCTCCATAATTACTATCACTGTCAACGTTTGGTATTCCTTCTTGATGTCGTATTGTAATGATAATGAAACTGACCAGTGTTTCACTAGCCAGGGCTTTAGACACTTGTGCACTGTATGCAATATAGTATGGCTCTTGCTAATACCTGTAAACATTATATAGTGCTGTGACTCATGTACCTTCCTGTACTCTTGCAACTATTAATTTGGTATATCTAATCCAGCAAGCATTGATGTAGGGAGGATCGGCAGATGATAAGTGATCATGCTTCTTTCACATGACAATGGGAGTAGCGTGACACTTTCAGTGGACAATTGAGCACAACAACAAAGTCAATTCTTGATTAGCAAACTAAATTGTTGCGATATTACTGCATGAGTTTGAAATGTATACAAAAGTCCAGGTGCTGAAATGTTAATCATACTGCACATACTTATAACCATTGAGCAAGTCATATGAAGTGTTGATCCTAATAACATGCACTCAGTTTAAATGTCATCAGTATTCTGTAATGACTGTTGATGAAGTATACAAGTTAGTTGATACAGTACTATTTGCAATATGAAATCAGTATTCATCCTTCATGGACTGCCATGTGTCAGCAGTGGTTCTTGCAAACAGCTCTCTCTCACCTCCACCTGTTCTGGTGGAGGCTGTTCAGTGTAGGAGGTGCCATCTGATTCACTGTCATAGCTCTCATCAATCTCTGGTGGGCGTAGGATCAGTATTGGGATGGGGCTCTTTCTTGGTTCCTCCTCCTCCTTGGGCTTCCTCCGGCAGCACTGAGTGTCCTTTAACATGCTGGGGATGGCATGCATGGCTGATAAACATGACTGGGCACAGCTACGAGCTCTCTCTGGTACAGGGAAGAAGTTGTAGGCATGGTAGACAAGGATGACTGCAAACTGTGCAAGTGCTAGTATAATTAGAATGTTGATTCCTGTTGTGGAAAATTGTTGTTGAATCTCAGTTTTTGGAGTGGAACTACCAAAGATGACTGTTGCCATTGCAACAAGAATGTTGAGCAAGTACATTGAATCAAACAATGGTGCATGATAGGAAATAATACATTTCTTCATCTGTCTCGTACACTTGTTCCCTAGAGACAGACTTCCCCTTATATTGATAGCATTCCTGAACTGATCAGGATCCCTAAATGGCTTGACCAACAACTGCACAACCAGCAGTGTCCCAGTTGTAACAAGAGTGCAATATGCAGCAACATTTGCACTAGTGAATATGTGGGTGACCACAAGGATGACTCGTACTAGCAGCCTCAAACCAATCCAAAAGCCAAGAGGCCATATGAACCCTCCGTGGAGGACATCCATGAAGTGGCTGAACCACAACTTGTGGAAGTACCTTCTCATCAGATCTCCAAAGAGCATTGTGAATGTGAAGGGAATCAGGTAGATCACAGTCACTGCAATGGACAGGATGCCAATGACAAGGTGCTGGCCACCAAAGAAGGACAGGGAGGGTTGATAAAACCAAACAGTTTCACCTTGTGCAGTGTCTACATCGTAAAGTGTAGTATACCTCAGTGGAGCAATGACAGCATTGACAAGAGAGGTGTATGTGAGTACCATGATGGTGGCCAGTACTGGTACAGCTCTCCTGGCTATGAAGCGAGCCCTTCTGAACATCCTGTAGCCACACTTGTGAGTGACAATGATGATGACTGTGAGCAAGGTGAAGAGGTAGAAGGGGAAGGCAAACTGCAGTAGAGCCTTCCAGAACTCATCCATGCCATCGTAAAAACACACTCCCACACCAGGATGTAGGTTGAGGACTGATAGGAGAAAGAACAACGGACCCCAGGCATGTTCTTGAAGGGAATCTCCCATGATTCCCATGATGTTGGTGTATAGCACCACACCCATGATGGTTCCTTGGAGGAGAGTTAAGTTGAGGAAGAACAAACCAGCCACAATTATAATCCCTCCCAATGCATGCAGAGGTAACTGAAGCAGCCATGCACTGGAGCACTCTTTACATTCGTAAGACCCAAACACAGAACTGTAACCTGCTGGGCATTCACTGCAGAGCAGGCCTTGACGGTTATTGATACATTGCTGATTCTGTGTGCTCTCATCCAATGACATCCCACTTTGTAGAGCAACAGAGTTGCAGTAAATTGTTGGACAGTTTGGGCTAAGAAAGACATTGTTCCCTTTCTTCCCGATCCAGTAATGTGGCTGGTCAGCTCTGTATGTAGTTGTGTTGGTCCTAACAGAACAGGTGAACATGTGTTTCTTCAGAAAGGTATTGCATGTACATTCATGTTGCTTGTAGACCAACCCTGGAGAGCAGCTATTGAAGACCATTATCAGTAGATGGTTATAGAGTACACCATTATACATTGAAAGGTGCACAAATTTGTAAAAATCAAGATATGCTTCCAGTCTGATGTGATGCGAACTACCGGGTGTGGGATTCCTCAACGTGTACACTTCAGTACAGTTCTTTTTGCTCAATGTGTCAGTATGGGTTGCACCATCACCATCAACGCTGAATGTCACTGGCAATACACTTTGCCAATCTCCCATGACGTGTACTGATATGGGGAAAGTTTGTACTGGATGCGTTCCTATTACCAATGTGTGGTTCCTGATACAGTTGAGCTCACCGTCAATGCAGAGGCAGATGACATAGGGGTAGGAGGGTATTGGTTCTTCATCCATGGGTGGGTACTGATGGAAGACATCAAGAATTAGCTGTCTGCTTGCTGGTAGAGTACCATTCACATCAGCAGCTTGTAGAGAGCAGTTCTGAAAGTGACCATTGAAAACATTATTCCCACCATGAGATGCTGTGTTCTTTACCAACAATACTGTGGCATTGTGTTCTGCTAGTTCACTTGCATTCACACTCTGCCCATCACTGTTGATGAACTGAAAGAAACACCATCCGGGACAGTTGTGGAACTCCACATAGCATTTAGTAAATGCAGCCAGTGACACTGTCTGTTCTTCATACCTTAGATCATGGTGAGAGATATAAATGCCTCCACCATATGGATAGCCAATGTTTTCGGTCACATTCAAGACTGTACCAGGTGTCAGTAGCAACTGTGAATGAGAAGACATGTAGATTCCTCCACCTCCAATTTCAGCTCCATGTGTATTCTTGCTGATTTCATTATAGCCATGGAGCTCTACCTGACTGTTGTACAGCACGAGTCCATATCCTTGGTTAGATGTTATATAGTTGCCCCCAGCCAAGACAACCCTGTACCCTTGTAAGTGTTTTAGGACAATAGCAGCAATAAAGGAAGGGTATCGGTAGATGTACCAATTCTCCGAAAGCCTTGCTTTCTTCAATGTACTGTTTTGGATAGTCAGCAGCCTCCTGTGGTTGTTTTCATACAAAGGTACATCATTCATACTGCCAAGAATCTCTGCACCAATTATGTCTGGACCTTGAATGCAATCTTGGAAAGCTGTGTTCTCAATGATAATTTCAGGATGTTTCATTGTAACAGTTGTTCGTTCAGTGGCAGTGGTGGAGTCCCAAGAGCTGAAAGTGCCAAGTTCTCCTGTGTTTGCAGAATTGTGGAGGACTATAGTTATTCCTTGTGCTGTTCCAAGGAAGTTGCAGCCATCTATAAGCACATGTGCTCCCACTGATCTGTCATCAGAAGTAGGATTTGTTGCATTCTCTGTATTGAAACTTAATGGCATTTCAAGTCTGACTCCATTTGTGCTAAAAGTAACATTGCTGACTTCTACAGTGCACAACTGTGTGGGGTAATTACGGATTACTATACTCAGTTGCCACCACCAATGAATGGAAAAGTCCATGGTACTGTTGACAATGGAGAGCCTGATGGAGTGATAATTGATTTCCCTGGCCATCTGCACACTTTCTTTAGAATCTTCATCAACCATGAAACTGAATTCTCCTTTGGCCCAAATTATACATTCTTTGATGTTTAACTCAAAGCTACAATTCTCTGCTGTTGTTTGAGAGCAGGCAGAGGGATGTGTTAGAACAGAAGTTAATGAAAGGACGCTTTCCGTTACCATGTAATCTCCAGTTGGATCTGTGATTTCCAGTTCAGCATTTTGAAAGTCAACAGCACGAATGCACACATTGTCTGTTGCTTCTATTCTGATTGAAGTAGGATTTATAGCAGTCTCCAAATGCTCAAAGATTATATGACTTGCCTTCTGTACCAGAATGCTGAGCTTAAGCTCAGTAGTAGCCCTTGCCCTATTGTAGCCAGCAACTACTTTCAAGTTTTTTAGTGTAACATGACTTGATTCAGTTACAAGAATCTTATGCACGTTTTGATTAGTTACCTCTACAGTCTTGAATGCATCATTACAAGCATTTGTTACAACTAAAACACATTCCTCAACTCCCATGGCACACCTCTCTTCTCCTTGGAGTGTCACATTTCTTGCCTGCACAATTTCCAGCCTCCAAACTGTCAGTGCAATATGCTCACCATGTAGGAATATCCAGGTGGTGTCAGAAAGAGAGAAATTCGCACCTTTCCTCCAGTATTCATCTAGTGTGCCACAGTTGCTGCTGTTGCTCAAGTTACCACATTGCGTACTGTTTGCTGCCACCCAGTAGAGCTGAGACCTGCCAGCAGGGGAGTGCTCACCTTGGCTGATCACATGTGGAGTCAAACTGAGTAGCAGAGAACCAACCAGAATAATGATCATCATTAGCTGTTGACTATTGGCCACTGTTTGAGGTACACAAGCACTTGGAATCTGTCTGTAGCTGACTCTCAAGAAGTCTTTAAAAGAACTACAACACATAAAGTGAAGCAATGCCACTAGCATATCTGAATTGGACTGAAACAGAAAGTATGTATGTACATGGTCAGCATATGACCAAATGGGGACTTCTTCATATCCTGTATACAGGTAGAGTCGAGTCCATGTGTAATATCAAGGGCATACAGCTGTTGGTGTGAGGTGAAATATCTCCTTCAGGAACATTACAACACTTCTAGTGATATACATAAAAACCTGCTGACTGCATGGTTTACTACATTATAATCTTTATTAGTACGAAAATTTTGAAAGGGATTGTGACTGCAAGGCTAAAGAACTGATGTAGCAGCAATGCTCGTATACAGGACACCTGGTACAGGAGTGCACATGTCTATTGTATGCATGCATAATTGGGGCGAGCCTGAGCGAGCCCCTTACCTTACGAGTAGTACGGTGGCTCTGTCTGTGTTGTACGTCCGTTTGGGCCACGGGGGAAAGTTTTAGCGTAATATTTTGGTCAGGGATCTGCAGTGCACGTAGATGTACATATATACACCGTTTAGTCCCATGCCACATGCCATTTATAACAGCCACTTTGCATCTCATACGCATTGCGGTTGTGCTATCATGCATATTATTATACACAATGTATAGCATCAATACAATGTCCTATAATATGCTGTCATTATTAGACACTAGACCCTACTTAAGGGCATTAGGCACAGCATGCTACAGCTATGGATCGCACCACGGGCAATTCTACAGACCGTAGGCTGTCAGACTAGTAAGGCGGCCAAGTTGACCTAAAATGCATAGCAACACGAATGCATGGAAGAGACAGCACAAGGCAACAGAAGAGCATCATTCTGTTTAATGTTTAATGCATGTGCAGTGCATGCTAAGTGCATGAATCAGTGAAACAGCCACTGCATGGCGCTTCCTCAGGCTCGCCCCACAATGCTGTGCATTCACTAGTGTTGTACATTAAAATGGCATTGGTGCACTGATAGGCACATACATTGTACAATTGTATTGTATATCGTGTGTGCACATTGACAGTGTGTGTTACACAAGAGAGCAGCCGTGGACACATCACTGTTCTGTTCCAGACTATTGGCAATCATGTCACTGTCTTTGGTATAAGTTATAAGGTACAGAAACAATATAATTGCAATCCTATCAACACAAGTACGTAGTGTGACAGTGTGACATTTATGCATGTATAGTGTAGTGAAAATGTATAGTCCATGAATACTCTATTGACACATGGATGTATATGAAAGACACATGCACAAACATCCATTGTTAGTGTGCACAAAGAAAGGTCTCTGTACTGAATGTGAACCCTAGTGCATTGTGCTATCTCATTCAGGGCACAACAATAAGTCAATGAGCATGCACTATTGTTTTGTCCTTTTGATCACTAAAGAATACTTTTACAAAACGTGCGTGTTATAGTACACAGCCTCAGGGTTAACACAATGACACACACACACACACACACACACACACACACACACACAAACACACATACACACAAACACACACACACACACACACGTGCGCACAAGTATTTCCTGTACATGAGTGCATGAATTTCCTAGATCACAGTGTTTTTCTCTTATGTTCCTCTCTGTCTCTGTCAATCATCTGTAGGTGTACAAACAGTGAGAGTGCACATGACCACAGCAGTGAACACACAAACACACACACTCACACATACATACACACACACACACACACCTTAAATTCTTCTTTACGCCTTTTCCATAACGAACAGTATAGGATCCAATTGCTCCACTTCACACCATGTCAGAACTGAGTTATGCAAAGTGCATCGATCTGATGTTTTGATATATTTAATCTTCATAATATTGTTGCAATTCATATACTGCAGCTATTATGCATTCTTCTTTTAAGACGTGATGTAGCCTATAGACATAATGAGGAATAATGGAATTCCCAATTCTACGTATATACACCTCTCCTTGTTGTATGTATGTACTCCTTTCCAGGTTAGCTAGAGAGCTGTACAGGCTAGTTTGACATTTACTGTAAACAGGATGCTATTTGCAATGACATGATGAAACCAGATGTATGTGCACTGCTCGTCTACTCCTCATTCAGTTTGATCTGATGGTAGCCCAACGTGACACACAGGGTTGTCAGGAATTGGTGTGGCCATGACTAGATTCACGAGTACGCATCAGTCTATCAGACAGCACTACCCTATGTAGGGATGGCGGTGTTTGTTTGTATGCTGTAATACAAACAAAAAGTCGAGCTACTCCTGAATAAGGCCGAAAACCGGCAAACGAAGCTTACCGTGACGAAGCGGGGACTGAATAGTGCACATAACTATCCTTACTTCCCAGCGAAGGTGCACCTCCACGTAGATAGCGCCCTCGACATTTCTCACGTTTCGTCCTCTTCTTATCAGACACACGGTAGTGCTGTCTGTGTAGGGATGGCAGTGGTTGTTTGTATGCTGTAATACAAACGAAAAGTCGCGCTACTCCTGAATAGGGCCGAAAACCGGCAAACGAAGCTTACCACGAGGAAGCAGAGACCGAATAGTGCACATTGCTAACCTTACTTCCCAGCGAAGGTGCGACTACACATAGATAGCGCCCTCGACATTTTTCACGTTTCGTCTTCTTCTTTTTCTTCTTTGACAGCCGTAGCGCACGAACCAGAGGGACCAGGAGAATACTTCGCGCACCATATTGCACCATTTTGGCGGGCTGCATTCCTTTGTAGGTTAGAAGGCGGCGCGAGTTAGTGCGGAAGACGTCGCTTGCCACGACTCCTGCCGTGTTGCTTGGCCAAGCGGGACGGACACCCGTCAATGGTGCCAGTGCGAGCAGCTGCGTACAACTTCCGGAGGCACCTTCTTTCGTTGTTTGCACCACTGTGGAATTCTTCGCCTTGCTCTACGACTTAGCATGGCATTGGCTTGTGGAATGAATTTTTTACAATGTCAATACAATTTCTCAATTGCAAATGCCAATTGCAGCTAATTCCATCAGGAGCTATACAAGGAAGTTAAATAGCTATATTGTGCCTTCTGGCTCATGCCCTATAAAAAGTGCAGAAACTAGAAATAATAAAATTTTTTACAAAAATAGTAAGGATGTAGGGATGGCATAAAAAGGACAGAAACAAGTAAAGGCTGTTACACAGTGAAGCATTAACCATCGTTCCTACATTCAAGGGTGTAGGACTATAAGGTGCAACATTCTTGCATGTAGGGACCATGGTTAATGCTCCACTGTGTAACAGCCTTTACTTGTTTCTGTCCTTTTTATGCCATCCCTACATCCTTACAATTTTTGTAGAAAATTTTATTATTTCTAGTGGGATAAAGGATTATATAATTATTACATGATGAGGATGTGTGACTTTAATACAGTTTATAGAGAACTGCACAATCTTGCTGCACATGCAGTCTATGTAAGTTATGTATGTAGCTGTCATGCTTGATCCTCAGAGTCACTGCCAAGTGTAGTTCATGCATTCTGCCATTCCCGGCTATGCTGAGCACTACTGGACCAATACTCCTTCTTGATTCCTAACCTTTCAGCCAGTATGAAGAGTGCTTGTATCCTATATAAAGCCTTGACTGGCTATTATAATATTAATGCTCTCTTTATTTAGATGATGTAGTAAACCAGCAGGCAACTGCTTAAAACATCAATTTAATGCAAATTTATACCAATTGTGGGCTTCCTAAGGCATACTGCAATTAATAGAATTACATAATTCAGTAGACCCAAGTAATTTTGTTTGGAAACTCCTTATGCAGCATGGTGCAATAGACACAGAAGGTAAAACTGTTACGTATGGGACACTGCATGGGGGTGGTCATAGGGCAGTAGACGGATGACGAGTCGCTTGGTCTGAGGACAGCGTCGCACAATTTCCCTCAATTATGAGAATAAATGTCATCTTTTATGGATGGCATATGTGGGATTCTGGTTACTTAACGTTTCAAAAACAGAGTGCCATGTCAAAGGGAGAACACTCTCACTCTGCCCAGCAACACACGTGCAACTAGCACTATATAATTATGACACCATACTGATGTAGATCAGCTACCATATGAGACCAAAATGCAGCAACATGGTAAACCTCTTCCTTCTGTGAACATGTTGCTGCTTTTTTGCATGCACCAAGTCAATGATAGCTACAGCTAGCTTATACTATCTGTCAACAACATTTTGCATGCCATTATACTTGCTTTGCCCATCGCAACTCCTTTCTAAATTTCTGCCCCTTACTGCAGTTTGATTAACGTCATTCCATCTTTGTGTATAATGTCCTTCAATTCCTTTCTATATACCATTTAGCTATGCAGTTGGTTCCATATCAAATCTATTGTCAATGCATGCATAATTCTGCTTACTCCCACCAATTCTTGCTATATATCTGTCCATGTAAATCATGCTACACACAGCATCACCTGCAACATGCCTGTTTGCACCCTACCATGTAGCTGGCATACCCATACCATTATAAGCCACACTGGCATCACCTGGTCATTATGGAGCAGCTGTTGTGGGAGCACCGGAGCAGGGAAACAAACTGAAGGCAGGCTTCCCAGCTTTAGCTAGTTAGCAATATAGAGGGTTTTGAAGAAATATTTCTGTAAATATATTTTGTTAAGTTGCACCAACAGTCTGTGGTGTACTGCATAACACCATGCACTAAATGTACGGTGATGAGTATGTTCACGACAATGTGGAGAGAAAGGAAACAACATAACTGAACTCATTAATCTACACAAAATAACAAGCCATTTCTTATGCAGTTTGAGTCAAGCTCAGTTAGGCCTAGGTGGAACAGTATCTGTACATGCATATGTAAAAGGGGAATATAATATAGTGGTAGTTGAGGGGTAGGAAGGTACCCTTTTATAGGGTGTGTGGGTATTGTAGGTATAGGAGTGATGCACACTCAAGTAGACCTGGCTCCACCCACCACATAGGCAGGGATAAAGATGATGAGGAACAGCAAAGTGCAGATGACAACAATGACATTCAGTCCAATGCTGATGCCAGCATAATCCCTCTGTGCACGTCCTCTGCTCCACATGGCTATGGCAGACAGCACGAAGGCGGGGTAGGAGCAACAAAGGGCAATAATAGAGGCACCACAAAGTATCAGTGTGAGGGTGGAGAAAATGACAGCGCATTCTGCCATGCCTGAGTAGTCCTTCTCTGGAGACGTCCTGTAGGTGGTAATCATTGGGGTTGGCTGGGCTGTCGCAGAATAGCCATAGGAGGGCAGTTGGCCATGGCCCCGGGGAAGGAATACATCAGTCTGGGCAGGAGCGGGATGGTATTCACCTATGGGGAGCTGTTGATGGGGTGGTGCCGTGGGAAGTGTCTGCCGGTTAGCCATACTTGGAATGCAAGTGTGTAGCACCGTTCAATGTTGGCACCAAAGCTGATAACATTCAGTATATCGATTATCTCCAGCCCAAGTACTTCACAACCCATGTAGACCGTGGATTCTTCAGTAGGACTCTATGGCAACGAGTCTCATAGTGTTCTATTAATGTATAAAAAAGCATTGCTATTCAGACTTGCATTGACGGCAGTCACTATTTCACTTTAATATAATTGTTCTGTTACTGTCAAAGTCAGCAACTTCAACACATCGATCAGTGAAGGTGTCCCCAAAGTGGGATTATTCTTACAATAGCTAAGCTTACTTTGCTCGTTTCAATAGCAATGATGGTTCTAGCCTGCTTCATATCTCATCACTCCATCGTATTCTGTGCATCCCCTAAGGATCTCTTCATATTTCTTTCATACAGTGATTTTTCATTAGCCGCTTTGTTATTTCAGTAGAGATGAAGAGGTTTGTTTGCAAACTCCTCCCACAGTTCTGCCCTGCAACAGAGCTGCAGCTAATACACTGTCTATGGCACCACACTGATGTAAATCAGTCAGAAGATGAGACTACATACAGTGCAGCAACATGGTAAACCTCTTCCTTCTGTGAATTCGAAGCAAAAGAGCTGCAGCTAACTAACTCTAGCTAGTCTATGGCACCATACTATAATGCAAATTGGCTAGATTATGTAACTAAATGCAGCAAAATAGCAGGCAACGTCCTTCTGTGAGCATCTTGCTGCTTTTTGCACCAAATCAATGATGGTTAACTATCTATCTGCATGTCAACAACATTTTGCATGCAATTCTTCTTACTTTGCCCACTCCAAATTGCTGCACATCCCTCACTGCAGTTTTATCACCTTCTTTCCACCCCTGTATATACTATTATTCACATCTATTGTCAGTGCATGCAGGTTCTGCTTATTCTGGCTGCATGATGTGTCCACATCATGCTACACACAGCATCACCTGCAACACGCATGGATGCGGCCTCCCAGTTGGCATACCCACACTGTCATAAGCCACACTGGCGTCACCTGGCCATCGTGGACTAGCCGTCATGGAGCAGCCGTCATGGGGGGTGGTGGAGCAGGGTAGCCTGCCAAAGGCAGGCTTTCCTATTTGTTCTATATATATAACCTGTTGGATAGGTATACAGCTGCTGTTGCAGATCAAAGCATTGAAGAAGCTAGGAAAGCACTCACAAATTTAAAGCTCACTGTGCCCCGGAAGAAGCAATTTGTAGTTAACCCTGAAGAAGGGGGGCATCATTAGCAAATGCATAAGGAATGGACATGCTTAATTCTGTACATCTGGGGAGCCTGGTAGCGAATTAATAATAAGTCATCTTAGAGTCTATGGCTGACTACCAGGAGTTGGATGAGATGTTGTCCATGCTCATAGTTGAAACTTGGAGCACACTGATTGAGAAATTTTCTCTTTGTGCCAGCTTCTCTCTGACTGTATTGACACATTTTGTAATATGTAGCATAGCTAATTGGCTCATGCATGAATTATTATTTCCTCACAGATTATTGATTGTTCAGTGTCTCCCTGCATGCTCTTATTGATCACTTGAATACTGACTTACATCTTTTCGTTATGTACTTCTGTTTTCCCTCTGTTCTGAGTGCCTAGAATAGTAGCCCATTGGGCTAAAGGCTTCCCCAGTTTCCTGTTACCTGATACGTGATTGTAATTTTCTACCAACACAGTCCGTATGTAGTGAAACTGTATAGTCCATGAATACTCTATTGACACATGATGTATATGAAAGACACATGCACAAACATCCATTGTTAGTGTGCACAAAGAAAGGTCTCTGTACTGAATGTGAACCCTAGTGCACTGTGCTATCTCATTCATGGTACAACAATAAATTATGCATGTCAGTGAGCATTCACTATTGTTCTGTTCATTTGATCACTTGACAATACCTATGCAAGACATGGGTTTAGTACACATGCTACACATCCACACCAACACCCATCCACATGCACACACACATACACAGATACACGCACACACACACGCACACACACACACCTACCCACATGCACACACACACACGCACACACACACACACACGCACACACATACACAGATACACGCACACACACACACACACACACACACACGCACACACACACATACACACACACACACACACACACACACACACACACACACACACACACACACACACACACACACACACACACACACACACACACACACACACACACACACACACACACACACACACGTACACACATATCAATAACATCATCATATATAATTGGAGAAGGTGGCAGTCGCAGCAAACCTCACCATCCAGCCCTGTCATGTCATCTCCCACCATGTTTGTGCAATTCTTGTACAAACCCAGCAGCTTATGTATCATGCATCGAATGCCAATTAACATAGGAATAGCCATTTTTATTGTGCTCATTCTCTCAATAGACAGCATGAGTGTGATCGATGGCTAATAGATACAATTTTTTTGACATGTGCACTAAATAAGTAGCCATTTGTAGCATAAATATTTTTTAAGAACATACTTTGTGGAAGTGAAGTGGGGATCAACAAAGAATCTTATGCAGCAAAGAGTAGGAAGAAGCCATGTATGCATTTTTAGTTACAGGCTATAGTGAAAGAAGGTTCTTGCTGAGACAGGTCATTGACAAGAAAGACAAGACCTACATAAATAAGGCTAGATAATGTTTTGCAAGACTCATAGGTATATTACACAAGCCACACACAAACATACACACACAACGCACACACGCAACACACATACACACACACACAACACATATAGACACAGACAACACACACACACACACACCTGAATGAAACAGGCAGACTAGACACACGATTATGCTTACTTTCCCATTCATCTAGATTTAAAATTTAGGTCAATGTTGAATCATCAGCAACAATGGAAACTGTATTCCCAACGGTACATGATGAAGCATGCATGCCAGGGGTAGGCAAGTCAGTCCACATCCACTTCTTTCTGTGGGTACCACTGCATACAACATTAATCAGCTTTCTTGTTGAATAGTGTAGACGAGTTAGAATGAACATCATCATCATGGCCTATTAAGGGGTTAAGGGTGGTTGTTGTATATTCAAATACACTGGACAATGGCACTAGTACTATGCGGGCTTAATACAGCAATCCAATTTCTTGGCTATGACAGAATGACAGAAATGGCATGTGACTACAACAGTGACTATGTAACTATGTCCCAGGCAGTGTGGCCAATTAAAAGGAACTTGAGTGTATGTGTGGGGCACCTGAGTATAAGGAAAGACTCCGCTAAGCTACCAGTAGTGGTCCCCTTGAGATGTAGACCTTGGTCATTTCTATCATGACACACATACACATGATTCATCATACTGACATGGTAGTTCAAGTGAGGATTGATTATTACTTACAACTGCCCTAGTGTTAATGATGGAGGTGCCGGAGTAGGGAAAACCGCCAAAGGCAGGCTTTCCTGTCAGCACTGTATAACGTTATGGGTGGGAAAATATACAGCTGCTGTTTTAGATCGAAGCACTCACAAAAGCTCAATCTGCCCTGGAAGAAGCAATTTGCCATGCACCCTGAAGAAAGGGGCCATCGTTAGCAAATGCTCCCATGCAGGCACAAAGAACAGACTTGCTTCATTCTGTACATCTAGAAGCCTGGTAGGGAAATTAATAAGACATCTTAGAGTCTGTATAATTATATATAGCTGACTGCCAGGAGGTGGATGCGATGTTGTTCATGCTCATTGTAGAAACTTGGAACACACTGATTAAGAAATTTCCTCCTTGCACCAGCTTGTCCTGGACTGTATTGATACATTTTGTAAATTATAGCATAATTGGCTTGATCATGAGTTATTATTTCCTCACAGATTATTGATTGTTCAGTGTCTCTCTGCATGCTCTTATTGATCACTTGAATGCTGTCTTGTATCTTTTCGTTATTTACTTGTCTGTTTTCTCTTTTTCTGGGTGACTAGAATAGTAGCCCGTTGGGTTAAAGGCTTCCCCAGGTTACCTGATATATGTATACCTGATTGTAATATTCTACCAAAACCATTGTGGCCTCATGTACATATGCATATAGTGAAACTGTAAAGTCCATGAATACTCTATTCACACATTATGTATATGAAAGACGCATGCACAAACATCCATTGTTAGCGTGCACAAAGAAAGGTCTCTGTACTGAATGTGAACCCTAGTGCATTGTGCTATCTCATTCATGGCACAACAATAAGTCAATGAGCATGCACTATTGTTCTGTTCATTTGATCACTTGACAATACCTATGCAAGACATGGGTTTAGTACACAAGTTACACATCTGCAACCACACCTCTCTCTCACACACACCCACCTACCCACACACACACACACACACACACACACACACACACACACACACACCAATAACATCATCATATAAAATGCATGCGCGTGCACTGTGCGTGCGCACGCACACACACACACGCACACACACACACACACACACACACAAGTACACACACACACACATGTACAGACACACACCACTAACATCGATGTTATCATATAAAATTGGAGGAGGTGACAGTTGCAGCATACCTCACCATCCAGCCCTGCAATGTCATCTCCCATCATGTTTGTGCAACTCTTGGGGGGTCAACAAACAATCTTGTACAAAACAAAGAATAGGAAGAAGCCATGTGTCATTTTAGCTACAGGCTAGTGAATGGAAGGTTCTTGCTGAGACAGATCAATGACAAGAAAAGAGAAGACTTAGATAAATAAGGCTAGATAATGTTTGCAAGACTCATTACACAAGCCACACACACACACACACACACACACACACACACACACACACACACACACACACACACACACACACACACACACACACACACACACGCAATGGCAATGCTTCCAATTTGTGATCTCCAAACAACTACAGCTTTCTAGCATATACAGTTTTGGATAGTCAACAACTTCCCATGGTTGTTTACAAATGAATGGACATAATGCATATTACTAGTGATCATTACATTGACTATATGGGTGGGATAGGAGTGTGAAATTATGCAATCCTCAAAATTTTTGTTGACCATGACTTATTTTTGGAGGGAGTAACTATTGCTCCTTCCTTTCTGGAATTGTAGAGGGATGTATATAGTTATCATTCCTACTGTTCTCAGGAATTTGCAGCCTTTGAATGTATTTAATTATGCTCCAAGGGGTCAAGTACTTTGAAAGTACTTATGCTCTATAGTGAAACTTGATCAGCCAAGTGCACAGGCACTTGGCTGATCACATGTGGAGTCAAACTGAGTAGCAGAGAGCCAACCAGAATAATGATCATCATTAGCTGTTGACTGTGTGCCATTGCTTAAGATATCTATGCACTTGGAGTCTGCTGTGTAGCTGACTCAGGATGTCTTTTAAAGATCTGCTATAAGTTTGGGAACTACTGCAAGTTTAGTTTTTCAAATTGAATGGCAACTAATGCATCTGATTAGAAAAATAGCAGAAAATGTGCACTGCTTATCTTATACTGTACCTGCTCAAAGATCCCCTTTTGTCCTGTTTTATGACTGCACATGTGATAGTTTAATGTGTTAGTTCATCTAGGTTCAACCGATACATTGTGTTTTCACATCCATCCATATTTTTTCAATCTCTTCGTTCATTTGACTGTGTGTGAACCAAAGAGGTTGCACTCCATTATAAGAAGCCATATTTAACATTTTCAACAGTCATGAGTTTATCATGATTCTAACACTTACTCCAGAACATTGCATGCTCATTATGACATAACCAATAGGAGTGTTATTGAAATAGCAATTATTGATAAAGGTTGCAACTACCCAGAACTGGCCAGCACTGATAGCCAATCCAATTCTTAGTGGATTATACAGCACTCAATAATTGGGACTGTAACTTGTGGGGTCATATATACTTGAACAAACAATTACAAGCACAATTATGAGCGGATGAAGGTCAATGAGGCTGCATGAGATGTTCCACAATCTGGTTCCATTAACATTTATTGTGTAATTCTGTTACATATCTACTTATGATCAATTAATATAATTTTAGTGAGGTGGCACCACAAGTAGTCTAATAGTGTGTTAGGTCTGGCCTGATTGTACAGTAGGTAAGAAAGGGGCAGCAGTGGTGAAAGGGGCAATTGATAATGAGCAGATGTGATGCTTAATCAGTTATCAGTAATACGTTATTTTGAATAATAGCAATATTGTGGTATCGTTATTCCATGACTGGCATAGTCTGCACACAACTAAGAAACAACCATGTGTGAAATGCATGAAAACAGAAGAATCATGATATGATAAAAAAGATTCTCAGTAATATACACAGTGCACAGAACTGGAATATCAATGACAAAAACGTGTGATTACATTCACACAGTAGCATAATGATTTTGGTATAATAGTCTTCAAGCCAATTTGACTCTTAACATCTGTAGGAATAGCTTTAGATGAATACTGCTCAGCAGTACTCATTCTAATATTGAATCAATAATATAATTATGCAATGGTCAACAACATAATTATTCATACAAAGAGTTCGCTTGATGAAATATGCATTTGAGTGTGACGCATGCACCAGTCTCATCCAGTCAACATTGATGGGGAATTTGAAGGCCAAGTGATAATAACTGTTTCTGCTTACAAATGTCAAGAGTAGACATAAGTAGAACAATACTTTCTTTGAACTATCAAGCATATTAGCTAAGACACTTCTTGATTAACATTCAATTCTATACAACATTTTGACTGTCATGGGCTCCATATGTAAGGCATACAGCTATGTTTACAAAGATACTTTCTTGGTGTGCTAGATCATTTAATGAAAACGACATCCTATTAGCAACTCAACATTCCCAAAAATTATCATAACGAGACAAAATGGTCGTGATGGAGCTGTGAGTTTACATTATTATAAAAGCAGAAGAATTATAATACTGATGAGTGGTGATGAGTAAAGAGAGTGTGAGTACAAAAGTACAACAGCAAATCAAAATTATGACATTGTGTGTCATTGAGCAAGCGTGACTAGGGCGTATTGATTGTGTAGTAATGTGCACTCAGGTTACATGAGCATCAGTATTCTGTAATGACTGTATAAAGGTTAGTGGATCCACTACTAGAATTTATCACAATAAATATGAATTTCAAAACACTATTCATCCATCATGGACTGCCATGTCTCAGTAGTGGTTCTTGCAAAGAGCTCTCTCTCACCTCCACCTGTTCTGGAGGAGGCTGCTCAGTGTAGGAACTGCTCTCTGATTCACTGTCATAGCTCTCATCAATCTCTGGTGGGCGTAGGATCAATATTGGAATGGGGCTCCTTCTTGGTTCCTCCTCCTCCTTGGGCCTCCTCCGGCAGCACCGACTGTCCTTTAGCATGCTGGGGATGGCACGCATGGTTGACCAACATGACTGGGAACAGCTACGAGCTTTCTCTGGTACAGGGAAGAAGTTGTAGGTATGGTAGACAAGGATGACTGCAAACTGTGCAAGTGCTAGTATGATTAAAATGTTGATTCCTGCCGTAGGCAATTGTTTTTCAACCTCAGTTCTTGGAGTGGAACTACCAAAGATGACTGTTACCATTGCGACAAGAATGTTGAGCAAGTACAGTGAGTCAAACAATGGTGCATGATAGGAAGCAAAAAATCTCTTCATCTGTCTCTTACACTTGCTCCATAGAGAAAGACCTTCCCTTAAGTTAGTGGTAGTCCTGAACTGATCCGGATCCCTAAATGGCTTGACCAGCACTTGCACAACCAGCAATGTCCCAGTTGTAACAAGAGTGCAATATGCAGCAACATCTTCACTAGTGAATATGTGGGTGACCACAAGGATGACTCGTACTAGCAGCCTCAAACCAATCCAAAAGCCAAGAGGCCATCTGAACCCTCCATGGAGGACATCCATGAAGTGACTGAACCACAACTTGTGGAAGTACCTTCTCATCAGGTCTCCAAAGAGCATTGTGAATGTGAAGGGGATCAGGTAGAGCACAGTCACTGCAATGGACAGGATGCCAATGACAAGGTGCTGGCCACCAAAGAAGGGCAGAGAGGGTTGATACAGCCAAACTGTTTCACCTTGTGCAGTGTCTACATCGTAAAGTGTAGTGTACCTCAGTGGAGCAATGACAGCATTGACAAGAGAGGTGTATGTGAGTACCATGATGGTGGCCAGTACTGGTACAGCTCTCCTGGCTATGAAGCGAGCCCTTCTGAACATCCTGTAGCCACACTTGTGAGTGACAATGATGATGAGTATGAGCAAGGTGAAGAGGTAGAAAGGAAAGGCAAACTGCAGCAGAGCCTTCCAGAACTCATCCATGCCATCATATAAACACACTCCCACACCAGATTGTAGGTTGAGGACTGATAGGAGGAAGAACAGAGGCCCCCAGGCATGTTCTTGAAGGAAGTCTCCCATGATTCCCATGATGTTGGTATATAGTAATACTCCAATGATGGTTCCTTGGAGGAGAGTTATATTGAATATGAACAAAAGAGCCACAATTCCGATCCCTCCTAATGCATGCAGAGGTAACTGGAGCAACCACACACTGGAGCACTCTCTGCATACTTGAGAGCCGAACACTGTCAGTGAAATATGATCACATGTGGAGTCAAGCTGAGTAGCAGAGAACCAACCAGAATAATTATCATCATTAGCTGTTGACTATAAGCCATTGCTTGAGGTACACAAGCACTTGGAATCTGTCTGTGCAGTAACTCATTGAGATGTGAAACTTGGTGGACACGTCCAAGTGGTCCATCTTCCTACGTTATTAGCAGGATTTCTTAATTAGTCTCAAAATGGCCGACATATGCGAGGTGTATGATTTATTCAACCAGCCAGGCCCGCTCAGTCATGACACTTGGTGGACCTAGCCAGATAATCCAACTGTTCATGTCATTAAAGATTTCTTAATTAGTCGCAAAATGACCAAGAAAAGTGAGGTTCATTGCATATCCCACCAACCCGGTATCGCTAAGTCATGATACTAAGTGGACATAGTTAGATGGCCCATTTGCTCATGTCATTAGCAGGATTGCTTAATTAGTCACAAAATGGAGGCGATGTTTGAACAATCACATTTTGACACCAATTTGTAGGCATTTGCCGCTATGCTGGAGCAGAGCAGCTCCCACATGTACACTTGCTCACAACTATTCAGCCACAATATCCACCTACTATACCACCAATGGATAAATGCAAGTTACAATGCATGCATTCAGTATATGCGCCATTGCTCTAGAAAAAACACTACCGCCACCACCACCACACAGTGCAAGTTACAATATTGCAGCCAGCACCACCTGTGCCAGAAGAGTATCTGCGGCAGTTGGTCATAGAAAAAGACCACCACCAGTGCAAGTTACAGTAGCCACCACCACATGTGTCAGTAGAGTATCTGCGCTAGTTGGTCATAGAAAAAGACCACCGGTGCAATTACAGTGGCCCCAGGCCAGCACACACACCATTCGCACCACCACATGTGCCAGAAAATAAATGCGCTCACTGGCTGAAAAAAAGACCACCAGTGCAAGTTACAGCCGGTCAGAACCTGCACCGCTGCCATTGGAGTGCACGCTGCAGCAAGCAAATGTAAGCTTGCCTAAGGGCATGCCATTGAATTTCTTCCCATGCACCCTCAATTCAATGGCATGCCCTTAGGAAAGCTTACATTTGCTTGCTGCAGTGTGCACTCCAATGGCAGCGGTGCAGGTTCTGACCGGCTGTAACTTGCGCTGGTGGTCTTTTTCTTCAGCCATTGAGCACATTTACTTTCTGGCACATGTGGTGGTGCGAATGGTGCGTGTGCTGGCCTGGGGCCACTCTAACTTGCAATGGTGGTCTTTTTCTATGACCAACTAGCACAGCTACTCTACTGGTACATGTGGTGGTGGCTATACTGTAACTTGATGTATATATATAAGACCAAATGTGGGCTTCACAATCTATATGATACAAAATTATGCTTGTATACGTGTTGGTGTGAGGTGAAATATCTCCTCCAGGAATGTAATACAATTGTGATATATTGAACCCGCTGACTATGGTTTAAATTTATAATTATGGGAAGGGATTTATGTCTGCAGGGATAATAACCTGATGTTGCAGCAGTGCTCACCTGGTACAGGTACGTGTACATTTCTGAGTGTACATTGGCACTGGTGTACTGATGGGCACATACTCTACAATGTGCAAATATGTTGTGCATGCACATTGACAGTATGCATGTGTGTACTGCACAAGAGTGCAGCAGTGGACACATCACTGTGCTGTTCCAGTCTATTGTAGCAATCATGTCACTGCCAATGGTACAACATGTTAGTGGCAACAACAATGATATTATAATTACAATTTTACCAATTGCAACACAAGTATGACATCATGCATGTAGTGAAATTGTATGTAAAGTCCATGAATACTATATTCACACCAGTCCTATATATCACCCCAGTCGCATGGCTCCCTCAGTGCAGTAAGGGGTACTCATTTAGGGGCTTGCAAGACCCATGAGAAAGGCATGGTGCGGTCTTGAGTGACAGCATGAGAGCATATGTCCGGGACTCTGCTCCTGGCCATAGAATTCTTCACCTACGCTTGGTAATGTCTAGGTGAGTAGCATATAAGTTGCACTACCAGTGCTATGCACCGGAAGGTGGGCTAGCACAGAACAGAGAATTACACAAGTTCCTTGCTTTCCTCAGTGGTTTGCAGTTCACAAGTATGACTAGACTTGTAACCAAGCAAAACCAAATTGTCAACCTTCCAAAAGCCAGGAACGATGGCTGCAGATCTGTCCTCCTTCTGGCATACACAGCTTTTCCAAACACTGGGGACACACACACACACACACACACACACACACACACACACACACACACACACACACACACACACACACACACACACTTTGAACTTAAGCCTCGTCCAAGACAGACATTAGTAGAATCAATTTCTCCACCTTGGTCACCACAGTTTTGAATGAGTTTGTCAAAAGCGTCTCTCATGTTTGGTGTATATGTCTATACTTCATCTTCATGTGTATAATATGTATTTTTGGCTGAATTCCTATACATTCTTCTCTATGACATTTTGATGTATGTAACTATGAATGAGAAATAGAGGGATAATCCAAAAGTCTTACACACTCTACTTGTTGTACTACATGTATGTATGTATATTCCTTTCCCAATTAGTGAGTAATGTAGGCTAGTCTGACATTTGACTGTTTATAGGGTGCTATGTATTTGAAATGACATAATAAAGCCAGCTAGTTGTGTGTGCATTGCTCATCTACTCCTCATTCAGTTTGATCTGATGGTAGCCCAATGTGGTAAGGCTGCCAGACATTGGTGTGGCCATAACAAGGTGAGGCTGAAAACCACACAATAACAAGACAGAGGTTGCATATATATCATTTCAGCATGAGGATATGTGACCTTAGTGCAGATTAAATTTATAGAATACTGCAAGCATGATTTTAGTGCAGAGTCTATGTATGTATGTATGTGTACAGTCTTACTTGATCTTCAGAGTGACTGACAAGTGTAGTTATAGTGGTTTGTTTTGGTAGAAATGCATAGTCCATCATGCAATTATCTCGACCTGGTAACCACAACTGCATGGCTATGCTTGTAACAGGAGTTCCCTGATTAGAGGCGAAGTGGATACTGATTTAAGAGGAATAGCAGGGATAGGGGACTGTTGTATAGTAATCACATCATGCAAACTATAGCAAGATGTCGGGATGGTGATAGGGTATGCAAATAATGCCATCATTCCATGCAGTGCTAAAATTACTGATACCCTGTCTTGCTTCTGAATGTTTCAGCCATGCAGTATGAATAGTGTGCTTGTGCTTTTTAGAGACTCTGCTAATATAGGATTGATATATTTTCAGATGATGAAGCACACCAGCAGGCAATTGCAACATCTTGATTAAAGAATTTCAATTCAATGCAATATTACACCCATCGTTGGCCTCCTAAGGCATACTGCAATTAATGACAAAGTGACTTTGCTGGTGTTCTTGATTGTCTAAGGTATCATTCATTCACTTCACAATCACAATCATTGTCATGACAATTTGAGCTCTGTGTTTGTAATGTATAAACAGAGTAATTATTATACTGAGGTTTGAGGAAGGTGAGCATGTGTAAAAGTACTGTACAAAATTACTATCCAAATATAATAATGATATTGTGTTCCGCGCTTAAGCCATGGAGCAATTGAAACTTTGATGTATAGATCCCAGTAACATGCACTCAGGTTACATGGGCATCAGTGTTTTGTAGTGGCTGATGATGAAGTATACAAGTTAGTTGATGGGTTTTGATTGCCATGCGTCAGCAGTGGTTCTTGCAAAGAGCTCTCTCACTTCCACCTGCTCTGGAGGAGACTTTTCAGCGTAGGAACTGCTCTCTGTTCACTTTTATAGCTCTCATCAATCTCTGGTGGGCGTAGGATCAGTATTGGAATGGGGCTCCTTCTAGGTTCCTCCTCCTCCCTGGAGGGACCAAGGATGCTTCACATCAGTCTTGGGCAAAACCTGGGTATGTATCACACTTGTACCAGGATATAACTAGAACAAAATGGCCATTGCTAATACTTCTTTAATATACTGCTGTAACTCATGCACCATAGCCTACTCAAGCTACTATGAATTTGTTTTTGTATGTACCATTCTCATCCAGCAAGCATTGATATATATATGGAAGATGTATAGGTAGATGATATAAGAACATTGTGCTTCTTTCACATGACAATGTATGTAGATGCTTTCATTGGACAATTGAGTACATCAGCACTAACCCGAAGTCTTGAAATTTTTCATGCTTCATGGGCTTCACAAGGCACACTGTTAATCAAGAACTGACTTTAAAGTTGCTTTCAATTGATTGCCAAAAGTATCACTCTACTATCAACTCAGCATGCACAATAATTTTCAAAATATGACATGCTGTGAGTGAAATATTAATGTATACAAGAAGTACAATGCAAAATCTCTAATAATTATAATGAAATTGTCAATCAAACATGATATAATTATATGATGTATTGATCCTAGTAACATGCACTAGTGCAGGTTACTTGCGTATACATGCATGATTCTGCAGTAACTAATGATAAAGTATACAAGTTACTTAGTGCATACAGTACGTACATATTTGCAATATGAAATCAATATTCATCCATTATGGACTGCCATGCGTTAGCAGCGGTTCTTGCAAAGAGCTCTCTCTCTCACCTCCACCTGTTCTGGAGGAGGCTGTTCAGTGTAGGAGCAGCTATTTGATTCATTGTCACGGGTCTCATCATTCTCTGGTGGGCGTAGGTTCAGCATTGGGATGGGGCTCCTTCTTGATTCCTCCTCCTCCTTGGGCCTCCTCCGGCAGCACCGAGTGTCCTTTAGCATGCTGGGGATGACATGCATGGTTGACCAACATGACTGGGCACAGATACAGGCTTTCTCTGGTACAGGGAAGAAGTTGTAGGCATGGTAGACAAGGATGACTGCAAACTGTGCAAGTGCTAGCATAATTAGAATGTTGATCCCAGCTGTGGATAATTGCGGCTGATGCTCAGCTCTTGGAGTGGAGCCACTGAAGATGACAGTTGCCATTGCAGCGAGAATGTTAAGAAGGAATAGTGAGTCAAGCAATGGAGCATGATAAGAATTGAAAAAATTCTTTACCTGTCTCTTGCACTTGCTCCTGAAAGACAGAGGTTCCCTTAAGTTGATGGTATTCCTGAACTGATCAGGATCTCTAAATGGCTTGACCAGCAACTGCACAACCAGCAGTGTCCCAGTTGCAACAAAAATGGAATATGCAGCAACATTTGCACTAGTGAATATGTGGGTGACCACAAGGATGACTCGTACTAGCAGTCTCAAACCAATCCAAAAGCCAAGAGGCCATCTGAAACCTCCGTGGAGGACATCCATGAAGTGACTGAACCACAACTTGTGGAAGTACCTTCTCATCAGGTCTCCAAAGAGCATTGTGAATGTGAAGGGAATCAGGTAGAGACCAGTCACTGCAATGGACAGGATGCCAATGACAAGGTGCTGGCCACCAAAGAAGGGCAGAGAGGGTTGATACAGCCAAACTGTTTCACCTTGTGCAGTGTCTACATTGTAAAGTGTAGTATACCTCAGTGGAGCAATGACAGCATTGACAAGAGAGGTGTATGTGAGTACCATGATGGTGGCCAGTACTGGTACAGCTCTCCTGGCTATGAAGCGAGCCCTTCTGAACATCCTGTAGCCACACTTGTGAGTGACAATGATGATGACTATGAGCAAGGTGAAGAGGTAGAAGGGGAAGGCAAACTGCAGTAGAGCCTTCCAGAACTCATCCATACCATTATAAAAACACACTTCCCCACCAGGTTGTAGGTTGAGGACTGACAGGAGAAAGAACAGTGGACCCCAGGCATGTTCTTGAAGGAAGTCTCCCATGAGTCCCATGATGTTGGTGTATAGCACCACACCTATGATGGTTCCTTGAAGGAGACTTAAGTTGAGGAGGAACAAACCAGCCACAATTATGATACCTCCCAATGCATGCAGAGGTAACTGGAGCAACCACACACTGGAGCACTCTTTACATTTGTAAGAGCCAAACACAGAACTGTAACCTGATGGGCATTCACTGCAGAGCAGGCCTCGATGATCATTGATACATTGCTGATTCTGCGTTGTCTCATCCAATGTCAGTCCACTTTGCAGAACAGCAGAGTTGCAGTATATTGTTGGACAGTTGGCACTAAGAAAGACATTGATCCCAATCTTCCCAATCCAGTAATGTGGCTGGTCTGCTCTGTATGTAGTTGTGGTGATCCTAACAGTACAGGTGAACATGTGATGCTTCAGAAATGCATTACATGTACATTCGTGCTGCTTGTAGACCAACCCTGGAGAGCAGCTATTGAAGACCTTTATCAGTAGTTGGTTATCGATTATACCATTATACATTGCAAAGGGCCAATGTTCATAATAATCAAGATATGCTTCCAGACTGATGTGATGCGAACTACCAGGTGTGGGATTCCTCAATGAGTATACTTCAGTACAGTTCGTTTTGTTCAATGTGTCAGTATAGATTGCACCATCACCATTAACCCAGAACGTCACTGGCAATACACGTTTCCAGTCTCCCATGACTTGTACTGATATGGGGAAAGCTTGTACTGGGTACATTTCTATTTCCAATGTTTGATTCCTGATACAGTTGAACTCATCATCAATGCAGAGGCAGATGACATAGGGGTAGGAGGGTATTGGTTCTTCTTCCATGGGTGGGTACTGATGGAAGACATCAAGAATTAGCTGTCTGCTTGCTGGTAGAGTACCATTCACATCAGCAGTTTGTAGAGAACAGTTCTGAAAGTGACCATTGAAAACATTATTCCCACCATGAGATGCTGTGTTCTTTACCAACAAAACTGTTGCATTGTGTTCTGCTAGTTCACTTGCATTCACACTCTGCCCATCACTGTTGATGAACTGGAAGAAACACCATCCTGGACAGTCATGGAACTCCACATAGCAATCAGTAAACGCAGCCAGTGACATTGTCTGTACTTCATTCCTTCGATCATGGTGATCATGAGAGATATAAATGCCTCCACCATATGGATAGCCAGTGTTTGCAGTCACATTCAAGACTGTACCAGGTGTCAGTAGCAACTGTGAATCAGAAGACATGTAGATTCCTCCACCTCCAATTTTAGATCCATGAGTATTCTTGCTGATTTCATTATAGCCATGGAGCTCTACCTGACTGTTGTACAGCACAAGTCCATATCCTGGGGTAGATGTTATATAGTTGCCCCCAGCCATGACAACCCTGTACCCTTGTAAGTGTGCTAGGACAATTGCAGCAAAGGTATTGGATCTGTACCAATTCTTCGAAGGTCCTTTCTTGAATGTACTGTTTTGGATAGTCAACAGCCTCCTGTGGTTGTTTAAAAACAAAGGTACGTCATGCACATTGCCAATAATCTGTGCACCAATTATGTGGGGACCTTCAATGAAATCTTGAAAAGTTGTGTTCTCAATGATAATTTCAGGATGCTTCATTGTTGTTCGTTCAGTGGCAGTGGTGGAGTCCCAAGAGCTGAAAGAGCCATGTTCCTCTGTGTTTATGGAATTGTGGAGGACTATACTTATTCCTTGTGCTTTTCCAAGGAAATTGCAGCTATCTATAAGCACATGTGCTCCCACTGATCTGTCATCAGAAGTAGGATTTGTTGCATTCTCTGTATTGAAACTTAATGGCATTCCAAGTCTAACTCCATCTGTGCTAAAAGTAACATTGATGATTTCTACAGTGCACAACTGTGCGGGGTAATTTATGATGTGTATACTCAGTTGCCACAACCAATGAATGTAAAAGTCCATGGTACTGTTGGCAATGGAGAGCCTGATGGAGTGATAATTGACTTTCCTGGCCATCTGCAAACTTTGGTTAGAATCTTCATAAACCCTGAAGCTAAATTCTCCCTTGGCCCAAATGATACAATCTTTAATTTTTAACTCAAAACTACAATTCTCTGCTGCTGTTTGAGAACAGGCAGAGGGATGTGTTAGGACAGAAGTTGATGAAAGGGTACTTTCCATTACCATGTAATCTCCAGTTGGATCTGTGATTTCCAATTCAACATTTTGAAAGTCAACAGCACGAATGCAAACATTGTCTGTTGCTTCTATTCTGATAGAAGTACATCCTGCAGTCTCTATTCTGATTGAATTAGGATATTTAGCAGTCTCCAGATGCTCAAAGATTATATGACTTGCTTTCTGCACAAGAATGCTGAACTTAAACCCAGTAGTAGCCATCACCCTATCATAGCCAGCAACTACTTTCAAGTTCTTTAGTGTAACATGACTTGATTCAGTTACAAGGATCTTATATGCGCTTTGATCAGTTATCTCTACAGTCTTGGATGTGTCATTACAACCATTTTTTACTAGTAAAACACATTTCTCAACTCCTGTGGCACACTTGTCTTCTCCTCGGAGTGTCACATTTCTTGCCTGAACAATTTCTAGCCTCCAACCTGTCAGTGCAATATGCTCACCATGTAGGAATATCCAGGTGGTGTCAGAGAGAGAGAAGTTGGCACCTTTCCTCCAGTATTCACCCAGTGTGCCACAGTTGCTGCTGTTGCTCAAGTTGCCACATTGTGCACTGTTTGCTGCCACCCAGTAGAGCTGAGACCTGCCAGCAGGGGAGTGCTCACCTTGGCTGATCACATGTGGAGTCAAACTGAGTAGCAGAGAACCAACCAGAATAATGATCATCATTAGCTGTTGACTATTGGCCATTGCTTGAGGTACGCATACACTTGGAATCTGTCTGTAGCTGACTCTCGGGCTATCTTTAAAAGAATTATAACACATAAAGTGAAGCAATGCCACTAGCATATCTGAATTGGACTGAAACAGAAAGTACGTATGTACATGGTCGGCATATGACCGAATGAGGACTTCTTCATATCCTGTATACAGGTAGAGTCAAGTCCATGTGTAATATCAATGGTATACAGCGGTTGATGTGAGGGGAAACATCTCCTTCTGGAACATTACAACATGCAGTTCTAATGATATATATATATAAAACTGCAGACTGTGGTTTACTGCATATAATTATAATAATTATTAGTGTGGGAATTTTGAAAGGGATTGTGACTGCAAGGCTAAAGAACTGATGTAGCAGCAATGCTCGTATGCAGGACACCTGGTACAGGTGTGCACATGTCTGTTGTAGGCATGCATAATGTTATACATTGGCATTGGTGTACTGATAGGCACATACATGTACAACTGTATTGTATGTTGTGCGTGCACATTGACAGAGTGTGTTGCACAAGAGAGCAGCCGTGGACACATCACTGTTCTGTTCCAGACTATTGTAGCAATCATGTCACTGCCATTGGTACAAGTTATAAGGGACAGAAACAATATAATTGCAACCATATCAACACAAGTACGTAGTGTGACATTTATGCATGTATAGTGTATAGTGAAAATGTAAAGTTCATGAATACTCTATTCACACATGATGTATATGAAGGACACATGCACAAACATCCATTGTTAGTGTGCACAAAGAAAGGTCTCAGTATTGAATGTGAACCCTAGTGCATTGTGCTATCTCATTCAGGGTACAACAATAAGTCAATGAGCATTCACTATTGTTTTGTCCTTTCGATCACTAAATAATACTTTTATAAAACGTGCATGTTATAGTACACTAGCTACACACACACACACACACACACACACACACACACACACACACACACACACACACACACGCACACACACACACACACACACGCACACACACACACACACACGTACACACACACACACACACACACACACACACACACACACACACACACACACACACACACACACACACAAACACACATACACACAAACACACACACACACGCGCGCGCACAAGTATTTCCTGTACATGAGTGCATGAATTTCCTAGATCACAGTGTTTATCTCTTATGTTCCTCTCTGTCTCTGTCAATCATCTGTAGGTGTACAAGCAGTGAGAGTGCACATGACCACAGCAGTGAACACACACACACACACACAAACACACACACTCACACATACACACACACACACACACACACACCTTAAATTCTTCTTTACGCCTTTTCCATAACGAACAGTATAGGATCCAATTGCTCCACTTCACACCATGTCAGAACTGAGTTATGCAAAGTGCATCGATCTGATGTTTTGATATATTTAATCATCATAATATTGTTGCAATTCATATACTGCAGCTATTATGCATTCTTCTTTTAAGACGTGATGTAGCCTATAGACATAATGAGGAATAATGGAATTCACACTTCTACGTATATACACCTCTCTTTCTTGAATGTATGTACGTACTCCTTTCCAGGTTAGCTAGAGAGCTGTACAGGCTAGTTTGACATTTGACTGTGAACAGCTGCAGGGCGCTATTTGCAATGACATACTGAAACCAGATGTGTGTGCACTGCTCGTCTACTCCTCATTCAGTTTGATCTGATGGTAGCCCAATGTGACACATAGAATTGTCAGGAATTGGTGTGGCCATGACTAGATGAGTACCAATCTATGGGATGTAGGATTATATACAGTGCTCCAATCCTAAAGGTTCCATTTCCGTTTTTTGAGGAAAAAGAAGTAATGTGCCTCTGTGATGATTAGTAACAACTTGTGATACACATTTCTGGGTGAGGTTTGACCAAATGTTTAATGCATGGGTGGGAGGAGAGCTCATGTAACACATGCTATGAAAAAATTATGTGTAATTGAAATTAAGTTTTTAGATATTATTTCTGGAGGGAGTTATAGTTAAGATCCAAAACATTTTATGGAAACATCTTTAGTACATCTTCTAACATTTACCAATCATTCACCTCGTTACAAACTTTAGAAGCCAAATTATCAACTTAAAAGTGTTTTTTGGCGCCTAAAGTGATTAGATGGGATCTAACCTGTGAATATGAGTTAAGCTCCCATAGATTCTTAATGGACGCCTGGATAGTTGCACAATAACATGCCATATGTACATCAGGTCTCTACTGTATGGTTTGCCTAATGCACCAATGATTATGCAATTGACATTAGAAATTTTGAACTTTTGGAATTTAAGGCTGACATTCTTATGTATGTTTTGTTCTGGAAATGCTCATTCACAAGCTTTTTGGGGTTTCAATTACACAGCAAAGAAAGATTCTTTCATTAGGTAGGTTGTCTGACAGGTGCAAGAAGTTTGAAATTTTCATTGCATAGTGATAGCTGTGCTCTCTCATTGTGGAACCTTCAGGATTAACCACTGTAATTACATGATGAGGATGTATTACTTTGATTAATGCAGTTTATAAAAAACTGCATGATTGTGCTGCACAGTCTATGTAAGTTATGTATGTAGCTATCATGCTTGATCATCAGAGTCACTGACGTGTAGTTCACACATTCAGCCATTCCCGACTATGTTGAGCACTACCAATACTCTTTTCTTATGCTAAGCAGTACTAGTACAAATACGTACTCTTTCTTGCTTTCTAACATTTCAGCCAGCATGAAGAATGCATGCATGTGTCTTTTTTAGAGCCTTAACTGACTGTGTACTCTCGTTAATCTGCCACAATTCATTTTGGCATTTTTGGCGGATTAACGAGTTTGGTGGATTAATGAGTTTAGCTAAAAACAGTGTACCATTACTGTAAATAACTATCAAATACATGCAGTAAATGGAAACAGATATCACTGCAAAAGGATCAACCATACTGAGAAAACACACGGTGAATAAAAGAAGCACTGGACTACATTCATTGTTGAAATTATAAAGCAAAAATAATCGAAAAGTGACTTCCTCATACGCTTCTGGCTGCATTTATGGGATTCTTGGGTTTCCCAATCGGCCTTGTGCTTTAAAACATCTCCCACTGTCCTTCGCACAATATGAAAGCTCCATTTGCTAGAAAAATGCTCAGCAATCTTCTCCTGCGTTGATTTAGCATGCTTGGCTTTGAACTCACACATCTCCTTCTTCTGCAAAACCGTCAAATCGCACCGCACTGTCTTCCTTGCAGTAGCCATCTTTCCAATTGGCGGATAAAGTGTTAAGTAACACGTATAATTAGAGGAAGTGACGTCAGAAACGTGTGGCGGAGGTGGATTAACCGATTGGCGGATTACATCAGTAGTAAAGCCATACAAATGAATTCATGCGCACGAATGTCGGTGGATTAACGGGTTTGGCGCATAAAGCGGTGGCAAATTAACAAGGATTCACTGTATAAAATTGATATTCTCTTTAAACGATGGAGTACACCAGCAGGCAACTGTTTAAAACATCCATTCAATGCAAAATTACCCCGATTGTGGGCTTCCTAAGGCATACTACAATTCATGTAATTACATATACTTCAGTAGACCGGAGTTATTTTGTTTGCAAGCTCCTTACGCAGCATAACATAAACGTGCAAGCATATGCTACACAAGATTTTGCCTCAATCATGAGAAAAATGTCACTTTTTCACACATTTATGAATGGCATATGTGGGATTCTGGTTACTTAACGTTTCAAAAACAGAGTGCCATGTCAAAGGGAGAACACTCTTGCTCTGCCCAGTAACACACGTGCAACTAGCACTATATAATTATGACACCATACTGATGTAGATCAGCTACCATATGAGAACAAAATGCAGCAACACGGTAAACGTCTTCTTTCTGTGAACATGTTGCTGCTTTTGTGCATGCACCAAGTCAATGATAACTGCGGCCAGCTTACTATCTGTCAGCAACATTTGGCATGCCATTGTATTTACCTTACCCATCACAACCCCTTTCTAAACTTCTGCCCCTTACTGCAGTTTAACTTCATTCCACCTTTATTATTTTATGTATACTACTGTCCTTTGATTCCTTTCTATATACCAAATATCTATGTAGTTGGTTCCATGTCAAATCCATTGTCACTGAATGCATGAATCTGCATATTCCCGGCAATTCTCACTATCTGTCCCCAACATGCTACACACAGCATCACCTGCAACGTGCATTTTTGCGCCCTACCACGTAGCTGGCATACCCATACCATTATTAGCCACACTGACATCTAAATTTCTGTCCCTTACTGCAGTTTGATTAACTTCATTCCACCTTTGTGCATACTGTTCTTCGATTATTTTCTATAATACCTATTAACTATGTATTTGGTTCCTTGTCGAATCTATTGTCAGTGCATACATGATTCTGCTTATTCCCACCAATTCTTACTAATATTTTGTCTTTTCCTCCTCTTCTACCCCTTGACAGCAACATCAAGGCAATGACAGAACTGACATGGGACTACAACTATGGCCCAGGCAGTGTGCCCAACAGGGAACTTGAGTGTAAGTGTGGGGTGCCCGAGTGTAGGGGAAGGCTCCTCTGAGCTACCGGAAGGGTTCCCATATAAAGTCATAGAGACTAGTCCTTTTATCATGGTACATGCGACACACAACTGACACAGTAGCTCAAGTGAGGATTCTCATCACTCACATCTATCTCACTTTTCAATGACGTATGTAGTATAGTATGTTACTATGGCAACATTTCTATGCTACTTGCATGTGATTAAAGTGCAATCTTCACACTATTACTTTCCTAACCCCAATTACTTCCCCTTGTATATTAATGGAGGAGATGAGCATCAACTTCATGCCCAAAGAAAGCAGCCCTCTCAATGTCCATCAATTGTACCCAATTGAGAATTACTGAAGCCAGTCGAAGGCATTGGTCTACAAGGATGGCTGGCAACCAGAAACCGAGCAGCAACTTGACAGAAGGATACAGTTTTCCCTTCATGGTATGGACTGGGATGCTGTTCAAACTCGAATCAAATGTCTACATTGAAGACCAAACTGAGAGGGCACTGGACAATGGGCCGAATAATCGAACTCTGACTGTTATTTCTCTTCTTTTCTAGCAGTGATAGTACGAATATAGCATATATATTATATTCACTTGATGCATTAGTGCTTTAATTATTTAGATCAATTCATTTGTTCCAAATGTACAGTCATCACCCATTAGTATGGGGATGCATATTAGAACAAGATGAGGATGTGTGACTTTAGCACATGTTAATAGAGTACTGGATGATTTTGTGCACAGTCTGTGCGTATGCATGCAGTTGTTATGCTTGCTTGATCCTCAGAGTCAATGAAAAGTGTAGTAGTGGTTTGTATGGGTAGAAAAGCAAAGTCCATCATACAGTTATCTCCAGCTGGTAGTCACAACCGGCTATGCCTGCAATAATGCAGAGGTAAACCAAATGGCATTGTGTAAACCACATGAGTTCCATGATGAGAGGTGAAGTGTAAGTGTAAGGGGAATATACAGCAGGGTATGGGATTGTAGTACAGTATGTATTGCATCAACTCTTTGCCAAATGTAGGGATGATGAAAACTTGTTCTAATACCCTCCATTGTTCCATGCAGTGCTGACCACTAACAATACCCTTTTTGCTTCTGAGCGCATAATTATATTTAAGCCAGTTTGAAGAGTGCATGCATGCAACTTTTTAGAGCCTCTGCTGTTAGAGGATTGGTACTTTCTTTAGATGACTGAGCACACCAGAAATAATACAGGGCAGCATTGCAGGGCTTCCTAAGAAGTACTAGAGTTAATCACAACATGAGTTTACATGTGAGCACAATCATCCATTCAATGAGAGTATCATTTTCTTGACCCTCAGCATGCACAATATAGCGTGATAATTTGAACTCTGCATTTGTAATGAATAAGCGGAATGAAAATTAGTACAGAATAATAATTACTAAATATTGTACTGAGGCTTTGAGACAGGACAATTGTGCAATGTATAAAATAACAAAAAGGGCATCATGCTTCATCCTTAAGCCATAGAGCAAGCGTTATTATGATGTACTGACACTATTATGTGCATCATTATACTGTAGTGACTGATGATGAAAATACATTAGCGGATAGAGCATGAATTACAATATGAAAGAAAATTTGTTCATCATTGACTTCCATGTTTCAGCAGTGGTTCTTGCAAAGAGCTCTCTCTCACCTCCACCTGTTCTGGAGGAGGTTGTTCAGTGTAGGAGCTGCTATCTGATTCACTTTCATAGATTTCATCAATCTCTGGTGGGCGTAGGATCAGTATTGGGATGGGGCTCCTTCTTGGTTCCTCCTCCTCCTTGGGCCTCCTCCGGCAGCACTGAGTGTCCTTTAGCATGCTGGGGATGGCACGCATGGTTGACCAACATGACTGGGCACAGCTACGAGCTTTCTCTGGTACAGGGAAGAAGTTGTAGGCATGGTAGACAAGGATGACTGCAAACTGTGCAAGTGCTAGTATGATTAGAATGTCGATTCCTGCCGTGGACAATTGCTTCTGATGCTCAGTTCGTGGAGTGGAGCCACTTAAGAAGACAGTTGCCATTGTAGCGAGGATGTTAAGAAGGAATAGTGAGTCAAGCAATGGAGCGTGATAGGAATTGAGAAATTTCTTCACCTGTCTCTTGCCTTTGCTCCTGAAAGACAGAGGCTCCCTTAATTCAGTGGTGTTTCTGAACTGATCAGGATCCCTAAATGGCTTGACCAGCAACTGTGCAACCAGCAGTGTCCCAGTTGCAACAAAAGTGTAATATGCAGCAGCATTTGCACTAGTGAATCTGTGGGTGACCACAAGGATGACTCGTACTAGCAGCCTCAAACCAATCCAAAAGCCAAGAGGCCATCTGAAACCTCCGTGGAGGACATCCATGAAGTGGCTGAACCAGAACTTGTGGAAGTACCTTCTCATCAGGTCTCCAAAGAGCATTGTGAATGTGAAGGGAATCAGGTAGAGCACAGTCACTGCAACGGACAGGATGCCAATGACAAGGTGCTGGCCACCAAAGAAGGGCAGGGAGGGTTGATACAGCCAAACTGTTTCACCTTGTGCAGTGTCTACATTGTAGAGTATGGTATACCTCAGTGGAGCAATGACAGCATTGACAAGAGAGGTGTATGTGAGTACCATGATGGTGGCCAGTACTGGTACAGCTCTCCTGGCTATGAAGCGAGCCTTTCTGAACATCCTGTCGTCACACTTGTGAGTGACAATGATGATGACTGTGAGCAAGGTGAAGAGGTAGAAGGGGAAGGCAAACTGCAGTAGAGCCTTCCAGAACTCATCCATGCCATCATAAAAACACACTTCCCCACCAGGTTGTAGGTTGAGGACTGACAGGAGAAAGAACAGTGGACCCCAGGCATGTTCTTGAAGGACGTCTCCCATGAGTCCCATGATGTTGGTGTATAGCACCACACCCATGATGGTTCCTTGGAGGAGGGTTAAGTTGAGGAGGAACAAACCAGCCACAATGAAGATCCCTCCCAATGCATGCAGTGGTAACTGGAGCAACCACACACTGGAGCACTCTTTACATTTGTAAGAGCCAAACACAGAACTGTAACCTGTTGGACACTCACTGCAGAGCAGGCCTTGACGGTCATTGATACATTGCTGATTCTGTGTGCTCTCATCCAATGTCAGTCCAATTTGCAGAACAGCAGAGTTGCAGTAAATTGTTGGACAGTTGGCACTAAGAAAGACATTGTTCCCATTCTTTCCGATCCAGTAATGTGGCTGGTCTGCTCTGTATGTAGTTGTGGTGGTCTTAACAGTACAAGTGAACATGTGATGCCTCAGAAATGTATTGCACGTACATTCATGTTGCTTGTAGACCAACCCTGGAGAGCAGTTATTGAAGACCATTATCAATAGATTGTTATCGATTATACCATTGTACATTGTAAAGGGCCAATGTTCATAAAAATCAAGATATGCTTCCAGACTGATGTGATGCGAACTACCAGGTGTGGGAGTCCTCAATGTGTATACTTCAGTACAGTTCTTTTTGTTCAATTTGACAGCATGGGTTGCACCATCACCATTAACCCTGAACATCACTGGCAATACACATTGCCAATCTCCCATGACTTGTACTGATATGGGGAAAGCTTGTACTGGGTACATTTCTATTTCCAATGTCTGATTTCTGATACAGTTGAGCTCATCATCAATGCAGAGGCAGATGACATAGGGGTAGGAGGGTATTGGTTCTTCATCCATGGGTGGGTACTGATGGAAGACATCAAGAATTAGCTGTCTGCTTGCTGGTAGAGTACCATTCACATCAGCAGTTTGTAGAGAACAGTTCTGAAAGTGACCATTGAAAACATTATTCCCACCATGAGATGCTGTGTTGTTTGTCAACAAAACTGTTGCATTGTGTTCTGCTAGTTCACTTGCATTCACACTCTGCCCATCACTGTTGATGAACTGGAAGAAACACCATCCTGGACAGTCATGGAACTCCACATAGCAATCAGTAAACGCAGCCAGTGACATTGTCTGTACTTTACTCCTTAATTCATACCTTAGATCATGGTGAGAGATATAAATGCCTCCACCATATGGATAGCCAGTGTTTGCAGTCACATTCAAGACTGTACCAGGTGTCAGTAGCAACTGTGAATCAGAAGACATGTAGATTCCTCCACCTCCAATTTTAGATCCATGAGTATTCTTGCTGATTTCATTATAGCCATGGAGCTCTACCTGACTGTTGTACAGCACAAGTCCATATCCTGGGTTAGATGTTATATAGTTGCCCCCAGCCAAGACAACCCTGTACCCTTGTAAGTGTGCTAGGACAATTGCAGCAAAGGCATTGGATCTGTACCAATTCTTCGAAGGTCCTTTCTTGAATGTACTGTTTTGGATAGTCAACAGCCTCCTGCGGTTGTTCACAAACAAAGGTACGTCATTCATATTGCCAATAATCTTTGCACCAATTATGTGGGAACCTTCAATGAAATCTTGAAAAGTTGTGTTCTCAATGATAATTTCAGGATGTTTCATTGTTGTTCGTTCAGTGGCAGTGGTGGAGTCCCAAGAGCTGAAATTGCCAAGTTCTTCTGTGTTTATGGAATTGTGGAGGATTATAGTTATTCCGTGTGCTTTTCCAAGGAAATTGCAGCTATCTATAAGCACATGTGCTCCCACTGATCTGTCATCAGAAGTAGGATTTGTTGCATTCTCTGTATTGAAACTTAATGGCATTCCAAGTCTAACTCCCTTTGTGCTAAAAGTAACATTGATGATTTCTACAGTGCACAACTGTGTGGGGTAATTACGGATTAGAATACTCGGTTGCAATACCGAGACATCCATGGTACTGTCGACAATGGAGAGCCTGATGGAGTGATAATTGACTTCCCTGGCCATCTGCAAGCTTTGTTTAGAATCTTCACTAACCATGAAGCTAAATACTTCTTTGGCCCAAATGACACAATCTTTGATGTTTAACTCAAAACTACAATTCTCTGCTGCTGTTTGAGAGCAGGCAGAGGAATGTGTTAGAGCAGAAATTGATGAAAGGTTACTTTCCATTACCATGTAATCTCCAGTTGGATCTGTGATTTCCAATTCAACATTTTGAAAGTCAACAGCACGAATGTACACATTGTCTGTTGCTTCTATTCTGATTGAAGTAGGATTTATAGCAGTCTCAAAATGCTCAAAGATTATATGACTTGCTTTCTGCACAAGAATGCTGAACTCAAGCTCAGTAGTAGCCATCGCCCTATTGTAGCCAGCAGCTACTTTCAAGTTCTTTAATGTAACATGACTTGATTCATTTACAAGGATATTATACGCGTCTTGATCAGTTACCTCTACAGTCTTGTCATTACAATCATTTGTTACCACTAAAACACATTCCTCAACTCCCACGGCACACTTCTCTTCTCCTTGGAGTGTAACATTTCTTGCCAGTACAATTTCCAGCCTCCAACCTGTCAGTGCAATATGCTCACCATGTAGGAATATCCAGGTGGTGTCAGAGTGAGAGAAGTTGGCACCTTTCCTCCAGTATTCGCCCAGTGTGCCACAGTTGCTGCCATTGCTCAAATTGCCACATTGCATACTGTTTGCTGCTACCCAGTAGAGCTGAGTCCTGCCAGCAGGGGAGTGCTCACCTTGGCTGATCACATGTGGAGTCAAACTGAGCAGCAGAGAACCAACCAGAATAATGATCATCATTAGCTGTTGGCTATAGGCCATTGCTTGAGGTACACATTCACTTGGAATCTGTCTGTAGCTGACCCTCAGGAAGTCTTTAAAAGAACTACAACACATAAACTGAAGCAATGCCACTAGCATATCTGAATTGGACTGAAACAGAAAGTACGTATGTACTGGTTAGCACATGATCGGATGGGGACTTCTTCATATCCTGTATACAGGTGGAGTCGAGTCCATGTGTAATATCAATGGTATACAGCGGTTGGTGTGAGGTGAAATATCTCCTTCTGGAACATTACAACAGTTATAGTGATATATGCGTAATGTAATGTTCCGCGCATAATTTATATATTATATGTATAAAAGCTGCTGGCTGTGGTTTACTACATATATAAGTATAATTAGTATGAGAATCTTGATAGGGATTGTGACTGCAAGGCTAAAGAACTGATGTAGCAGCAACGCTCATATACAGGACACCTGGTACAAGTGTGCACATGTCTGTTGTATGTGCATGCATAATGTCATACATTGGCATTAGTGTACTGATAGGCACATACATGTACAAGTGTATTGTATGTTGTGCGTGTACATTGACAGAGTGTGTTGCACACGAGAGCAGCAGTGGACACATCACTGTTCTGTTCCAGACTTTTGTAGCAATCATGTCACTGCCTTTGGTACAAGTTATAAGGGGCAGAAACAATATAATTGCACTTCTATGAACACAAGTACATAGTGTGACATTTATGCATGACAGTGTAATGAAATGTATAGTTCATGAATGTTTTTTTTTTTTTGAGGACAAAATAAATTATTATGAATTTAAAGTGATAAATTTCTAAAATTATATGAATGTTTTGTCCTTTTGATCACTAAATAATTCTTTTACATAACATGCATGGTCATAGTACTGTAACACTAGCTATACACACACACACACACACACACACACACACACACACACACACACATGCGCGCGCGTACACACACACACACACACACACAAACACACACACAGTAGCCTGGTAGGGAGATCAATGAGAGTCTTAGAGACCCTAGCTGACTACCAGGAGATGGATGTGATGTGGTTCATGCTCATAGTGGAAACTTGGAACACACTGTTTATGATATTAACTGCTTTCACCAGCTTCTCCCTGAACTGTATTTCAAATTGATATATTTTGTAAATTGTAGCATAATTGGCTTGTTCATGAGCTATTACTTCCTCACAGATTATTGATTGTTCAGTGTCTCCCTGCATGCTCTTATTGATCACTTGAATGCTGTCTTGTATCTTTTCGTTATGTACTTGTCTGTTTTCTCATTTTCTGGGTGCCTAGAATTGTAGCCCATTGGGTTAAAGGCTTCCCCAGTTTACCTGATATATATACGTAACATATATACATAATTATATATATATACCTGATACCTGATTGTATTTTTCTACCAACACCATCGTGGCCACACGTATGTATGTATATGGTGAAACTGTATAGTCCATGAATACTCTAGTCACACATGATGGATATGAAAGTGCCCCGGAAGAAGCAATTTGTAGTTAACCCTGAAGAAGGGGGGCATCATTAGTAAATGCATAAGGAATGGACATGCTTAATTCTGTACATCTGGGGAGCCTGGTAGCGAAGTAATAATAAGTCATCTTAGAGTCTATGGCTGACTACCAGGAGTTGGATGAGATGTTGTCCATGCTCATAGTTGAAACTTGGAGCACACTGATTGAGAAATTTTCTCTTTGTGCCAGCTTCTCTCTGACTGTATTGACACATTTTGTAAATTGTAGCATAGCTAATTGGCTCATGCATGAATTATTATTTCCTCACAGACAATTGATTGTTCAGTGTCTCCCTGCATGCTCTTATTGATCACTTGAATACTGACTTATATCTTTTCGTTATGTATTTCTGTTTTCCCTCTGTTCTGAGTGCCTAGAATAGTAGCCCATTGGGCTAAAGGCTTCCCCAGTTTCCTGTTACCTGATACGTGATTGTAATTTTCTACCAACACAGTCCGTATGTAGTGAAACTGTATAGCTCATGAATACTCTATTTACACAAGATGTATATGAAAGACACATACACAATCATCCAGTGTTAGTGTGCACAAAGAAAAGTCTCTGTACTGAATGTGAACCCTAGTGCATTGTGCTATCTCATTCATGGGACAACAATAAGTCAATGAGCATGCACCATTGTTCTATTCACTTGATCACTTGACAATACCTATGCAAGACATGAGTTTATTACACAAGCTACACATCCACGTACACCAACCTACCCACACCCACACATACACATACACACACACACACACACACACACACACACACACACACACACACACACACATGCATATGCACACACACTCTCTCTCTCTCTCACATGCACACACACACACATGCACAAACATACACCAATAACATCAATATTGTCATATAAAATTGGAGGAGGTGACAGTCGCAGCATACCTCACCATCCAGCCCTGCCATGTCATCTCCCATCATGTTCGTGCAACTCTGACACAAACCCAGCAGCTTATGCATCATGCAACCAAAGCCAATTAAGGTAGGAATAGCCATTTTATTGGGCTCATTCTCAATAGACAGCATGAGCGTGATGGCTAATAGGTATATACATTTTCAGACATGTGCACCAAATAAGTAGCCATTTATAGCATAAATATTCAAGAACGCACTTTGTGGAAGTTGAAGTGGGGGTCAACAAGCAATCTTATGCAAGCAAAGAGTAGGAAGAAGTCATGTATGCATTTTTAGTTACAGGTTAGTGAAAGGAAGATTCCTGCTGAGACAAGTCATTGACAAGAAAGACAACTTAAGACCTACATAAATAAGGCTAGATAATGTTTGGCAAGACATATAGGTATATTGCACAAGCCACACACAAACACACACACAACGCACACACGCAACACACATACACACACACACACACACACACACACACACAACACATACAGACACAGACAACACACACACCTGAATGAAACAGGCAGACTAGACACACGATTATGCTTACTTCCCCATTCATCTAGATTTAAAATTTAGGTCAATGTTGAATCATCAGCAACAATGGAAACTGTATTTGCAACGGTACATGATGAAGCGTGCATGCCGGAGGTAGGCAAGTCAGTCCCCATCCACTTCTTTCTGTGGGTACCACTGCATACAAAATTAATCAGCTTTCTTGTTGAATAGTGTAGAGGAGTTAGAATGAACATTATCATCATGGCCCATTAAGGGGTTAATGGTGGTTGTTGCATATTCAAACACACTGGACAATGGCACTAGTACTGTGCGGGCTTAATACAGCAATCCAATTTCTTGGCTATGACAGAATGACAGAAATGGCATGTGACTACAACAGTGACTACATAACAGTTACTACGTATGTCCCAGGCAGTGTGCCCAATAGGAACTTGAGTGTATGTGTGGGGCACCCGAGTATAAGGAAAGACTCCGCTAAGCTACCAGTAGTGGTCTCCTTGAGATGTAGACATTGGTCATTTCTATCATGACACACATACACATGATTCATCATACTGACATGGTAGTTCAAGCGAGGATTAATTATCACTTACATCTGCCCTGGTGTTAATGATGGAGGTGCCGGAGTAGGAAAAACCGCCAAAGGCAGGCTTTCCTGCCAGCACTGTATAACGTTATGGGTGGGAAAATATACAGCTGCTGTTTTAGATTGAAGCACTCACAAAAGCTCAATTTGCCCTGGAAGAAGCAATTTGCAACCCTGAAGAAAGGGGCCATCGTCAGCAAATGCTCCCAGGCACAAAGAACAGACTTGCTTCATTCTGTACATCTGGGAGCCTGGTAGGGAGATTAATAAGACATCTTAGAGTCTGTATAATTATATATAGCTGACTGCCAGGAGGTGGATGCGATGTTGTTCATGCTCATTGTGGAAACTTGAAACACACTGATTAAGAAATTTCCTCCTTGCACCAGCTTCTCCCTGGACTGTATTGATACATTTTGTATATAAATTGTAGCATAATTGGCTTGTTCATGAGTTATTATTTCCTCACAGATTATTGATTGTTCAGTGTCTCCCTGCATGCTCTTATTGATCACTTGAATGCTGTCTTGTATCTTTTTGTTATGTACTTGTCTGTTTTCTCTTCTCCTGGGTGCCTGGACAACTAGTCCATTGGTCTAAAAGCTTCCCCAGTTTACCTGATATATATATTTATATATATACCTCATACCTGATTGTATTTTTCTACCAACACCATTGTGGCCACACGTACGTATGTATATAGTGAAATTGTAAAGTCCATGAATACTCTATTCACACATGATGTATATGAAAGACACATACACAAACATCCATTGTTAGTGTGCACAAAGAAAGGTCTCTGTACTGAATGTGAACCCTAGTGCATTGTGCTATCTCATTCAGGGCACAACAATAAGTCAATGAGCATTCACTATTGTTCTGTTCATTTGATCACTTGACGATACCTATGCAAGACATGGGTTTAGTACACATGCTACACATCCACACATCCACCCACCTACCCACATGCACACACACACACACACACACACACACACGCACACACACACACACACGTGCGCGCGCATGCACAGCCACACACATACCAATAACATTATCAAATAAAGTTGGTGGAGGTGGCAGTCGCAGCAAACCTCACCATCCAGCCCTGCCATGTCATCTCCCACCATGTTTGTGCAACTCTTGCACAAACATGATGGCCAATGCATCATGCAACTTAAGCCAATTAAGGTAGAAATAGCCATTTTTATCATTATTATCATTCTCAATAAACAGCATGAACATGATGGCTAATAGGTACAATTTCAGACATGTGCATTAAATATGTGGCCATTTATAGCATAATATTCATGAACGTACTTTGTGGAAGTGAAGTGGGGGTCAACCAACAATCTTATGCAAACAAAGAGTAGGAAGAAGCCATGTGTGCATTTTTAGTTAAAGGCTATAGTGAAAGACAAGAAAAAAGAAGACCTAGAGCTGAAGTGGATACATAAGAGGAATAGCAGGGTATGGGACTGTAGTATGACATTGTAGTATGTAGTGCATCAAGTTGTTGCCAAATGTAGGGATGGTGAAAACTTGTTCAAATACCCCCCATCAATCCATGCAGTGCTGAACGCTACCAATACCACTTGTTGCTTCTGAATTTTTAAGCCAGTATATATGAAGAGTGCATGTGTCTTTTTAGAGCCTCTACTGTTAGAGGATTGATACTTTCTTTATAATTAGATGACTGAACACACCCGAAGGCAACATCTTGATAAAATAGTAAAGTGTACCATTGTACCTGGTGTAGGCTTCCAAAGACAAGGTAGTTTGCTGGTGAGCACAATTGTCCAATGAGAGTAGCATTTTCTTGCACCTAAGCACAACGCACTATGACAATTTGAGCTCTGTGTTTGTAATGTATAAGTGGAATAATAATAATTCATGTACTGAGGTTTTGAGACAGATGAGTATGTGTGCAATGTACGGAATTACAATAATGGCATTATGTTTCATCCTAAGCCATAGAGGAAGTGTGCATGATTATGATGTATTGGGCTTATTATGTACATTGACATTCTGTAGTGTGACTGATGATGAAATAATTATGCAAGTTTGTGGATAGAGTAAAATATACAATATGAAAGCAAATTTCATCCATCATTGACTGTCATGTGTCAGTCAGTCATGGTTCTTGCAAAGAGCTCCCGGCCTCTCACCTCCCATTAAGTTTTAGCCTTTTCCTCCTCTTCAATCCCTTGACCGTGTACAGCAACATCAAGACAATGACAGAACTGACGTGGGACTACAACTATCTCCCAGCCAGTGTGCCCAACAGGGAACTTGAGTGCAAGCGTGGTGCTCGTCCAACAAGCAAATTTAAAATTCCTGTCATCACTATACACACGTATCAGCCACTCATCAAAATAAACGGATGTAGTGGGGTTTGCCCGAAACATTAGGCATAAAGCCCCTATTGGATGCCTTTTTTGCCCCTTGCCGCACTCCTCCCCCACGCCTGAGAGAGGGCTGCTGCTTCACTTCCAAGTTTTATGGTAGGAAGCAACCAAACAGCATTCACTTCACTGCACTAGAACTCTTTCACACTGCACCCACGCATGCACCTGATTGAAAACCACACACAAGCCACAAAGTGTCACTTCTAGGCAATCCTCCCACTTAACCGGCACATGACATAACTAGACCTGACATAAGTAAACAAGTGCAACTAGCCACAATGTGAATCATCGCTAAAATTAGTAGCACACAAACAGTTAATTCTCTTTCTACCACAAGAGTATAGATAGAGTATATATTTTTAAGGGAGCTGTCCACAAATGGCTGCCTCAACATCATGGTGCCACAGACCTTGGCACACTTGCATCAAGTGGTTTAACAGCCTGGTGTATGTATTGCAGCAGAGTGGTATAATTACTATCAACTGCAGCTTACTGCAGACTGATTATGATGGTTCAGGCTAAGACGTGGTGCTAGGAATGAGAAGTCCTGGTGAATGAAGGTACCTCCAGTTACATAATTGTGTGTATCCAAAGGATACCCCCCACCTCAGATCAGACGTACACATGCTGTATCAAAGGGGACAATGAAGCAACATGACAGGGGCAGATGGCACAATAACCATACAGCAACATTTGAAACAACCAGCACTACAGCTGCATCAATCCCCACGTTGACTAAACTGAAGGTAACTCAGGGCAGTGACAAGTCATACACACACATACAAATTACAATGTCTACCCACGGACACTTGAGCAAAGGTCACCCGCAGGTTTCCCAACTCATGTGTACATGCCAGCGTCGGGCAGGGCAGGGCGTCACATGTCTACACACAGGAGGTGACATGCTCTAAGGGAGTGATGCAACAAGAAACTACTAACTACAATGAAAGGAAATCCCTAGAACGCAGGTAATAAAGACTGCCAACTAAGTTCTGTATATATAACTTTACAATCCATGCTGAATGACCTGACCAGGTAGCACTGGTTGCAAGCAATAATGTATCTTAGATGACTGAGGAAGATCAGCAGATGATAAGTAATAACAAAAGCACTTTGTTCACATGACAATGTGAGTAGACTCGTGCTTTCTGATCGATTGATCGATCAATTGAACTAACCAGCTTCACCCGTCATGGGCTTCATAAGGCATACTGGTAAAAAACGAGAAATAACTGTGCTGTTTTGCTGCATGTGTCCAACAAAGGCATCACTCTACTCTCAACTCAACGTGCACAATAATAATATACATAATTATATACACACTTTGACTGCATGACTTTGAAATGTATTCAAAAAGTACAATTGCCGAAGCCATTATTACTATATTCATATACTTAACCATGCAGCAAGTCATATGATGTATTGATCCTAGAAACATCACTCAAGCTATACATAAAGAATGTGCATCAGTATATTGTTGTGACTGACGATGAAACACACGAGTTAGTGGATACAGTGCAAATCACAATATGAAATCAGTGTTTGTCCATCATTGGCTGCCATGTGTCAGCAGTGGTTCTTGCAAAGAGCTCTCTCTCACCTCAACCTGCTCTGGAGAATGCTGTTCAGTGTAGGAACTGCTATCTGATTCACTTTCATAGCTCTCATCAATCTCTGGTGGGCGTAGGATCAGTATTGGAATGGGGCTCCTTCTTGGTTCCTCCTCCTCCTTGGGCCTCCTCCGGCAGCACTGAGAGTCCTTTAGCATGCTGGGGATGGCACGCATGGTTGACCAACATGACTGGGCACAGCTACGAGCTTTCTCTGGTACTGGGAAGAAGTTGTAGGTGTGGTAGACAAGGATGACTGCAAACTGTACAAGTGCTAGTATGATTAGAATGTTGATTCCTGCAGTAGACAATTGCTGTTGATGCTCAGTTCGTGGAGTAGAGCCACTAAAGATGACAGTTGTCATTGCAGCAAGAATGTTAAGAAAGAACAGTGTGTCACACAATGGAGCGTGATAGGAATTGAGAAATTTCTTCACCAGTCTCTTACACTTGTTCCCAAGAGACAGAGGTTCCCTTAATTCGATGGTATCCCTGAACTGATCAGGATCTCTAAATGGCTTGACCAGCAACTGCACAACCAGCAGTGTCCCAATTGTAACAAAAGTGTAATATGCAGCAACGATTGCATTAGTGAATATGTGGGTGACCACAAGGATGACTCGTACTAGCAGTCTCAAGCCAATCCAAAAGCCAAGAGGCCATCTGAATCCTCCGTGGAGGACATCCATGAAGTGACTGAACCACAACTTGTGGAAGTACCTTCTCATCAGGTCTCCAAAGACCATTGTGAATGTGAAGGGAATCAGGTAGAGCACAGTCACTGCAATGGACAGGATGCCAATGACAAGGTGTTGGCCGCCAAAGAAGGACAGGGATGGTTGATACAGCCAAACTGTTTGACCTTGTGCAGTGTCTACATTGTAAAGTGTAGTATACCTCAGTGAAGCAATGACAGCATTCATAAGAGAGGTGTATGTGAGTACCATGATGGTGGCCAGTACTGGTACAGCTCTCCTGGCTATGAAGCGAGCCCTTCTGAACATCCTGTAGCCACACTTGTGAGTGACAATGATGATGACTGTGAGCAAGGTGAAGAGGTAGAAGGGGAAGGCAAACTGCAACAGAGCCTTCCAGAACTCATCCATGCCATCATAAAAACACATCCCAGCACCGGACTGTAGGTTAAGGACTGATAGGAGAAAGAACAGTGGACCCCAGGCCTGTTCTTGGAGGAAGTCTCCCATGATTCCCATGATGTTGGTGTATAGCACCACACCCATGATGGTTCCTTGGAGGAGGGTTAAGTTGAGGAGGAATAAACCAGCCACAATTATGACCCCTCCCAATGCATGCAGAGGTAACTGGAGCAACCACACACTGGAGCACTCTTTACATTTGTGAGAGCCAAACACAGAACTGTAACCTGTTGGACATTCACTGCAGAGCAGGCCTTGACGGTCATTGATGCATTGCTGACTCTGTGTGCTCTCATCTAACGTCAGTCCATCTTGCAGAATAGCAGAGTCGCAGTAATTGTTTGGACAGTTTGGGCTAAGAAAGACATTGTTCCCCTTCTTCCCAATTCAGTAATGTGGCTGGTCTGTTCTGTATGTAGTTGCAGTGGTCCTTTGTGTGCAAGTGAACATGTGTTGCTTCAGAAATGTATTGCATGTGCATTTGTCTTGCTTGTAGACCAACCCTGGAGAGCAGCTATTGAAGACATTTACTACTAGGTCTCTATCTAGTAGACCACGATATCTTGAAGTGTCCACGTAATTGTCAGCGACAAGATATGCCTGCAATACAAGAAAATGAGAACTACCAGGTGTGGGCTGCCCCAAGTTGTACACTTCAGTACAGTTCTTCTCGTTTAATTGGTAGCTATTGGTTGCACTACTACCATAAACCTTTAACTTCACTGGCAACAGTTGCTGCCAGTCTCCTAAAACTTGGACTGATATGGGGAAATTCTGTACTGGATAGATGTCTACCACCAATACATCATTCCTGATACAGTTGAGCTCGCCATCAATGCAGAGGCAGATGGCATAGGGGTAGGAGGGTATTGGTTCTTCATCCATGGGTGGGTACTGGTGGAAGACATCAAGAATTAGCTGTCTGCTTGCTGGTAGAGTACCATTCACATCAGCAGTTTGTAGAGAGTAGTTCTGAAAGTGACCATTGAAAATGTTATTCCCACCCCGAGTTGCTGTGTTGTTTGTCAACAAAACTGTTGCATTGTGTTCTGCTAGTTCACTTGCATTCACACTCTGTCCATCACTGTTGATGAACTGAAAGAAACACCACCCTGGACAGTCATGGAACTCCACATAGCAATCAACAAATGCAGTCAGTGACACATGATCAGGAGATATGTAAATGCCTCCACCCAATGGAAAACCAATATTTGAAGTCACATTCAAGACTGTACTAGGTGCCAGTAGTAACTGTGAATCAGCAGACATGTAAATTCCTCCACTCCCAATTATTCTTACAGATTGTATTTCGCTGTTGCGGATTTCATTAATGCCATGGAGCTCTACTTGGCTACTGTGCAACATGAGTCCATATCCTTGGGTTGATGTTATGTAGTTGCCCCCAGCCATGACAACCTTGTACCCTTTTAAGTGTATTAGAGCAATGGCTGCAAAAGTAGCAAAATAGTAGTGCATCCGGTTTGAGATCTCCAAAGAAACTGCAGCTTTCTTGAATGTACTGTTTTGGATAGTCAATAGATAATAGTGGTTATTTACAAATGAATGGACATTATGCAAATTGCCAGTGATCATTACACCAATTATGTGGGCGGGGTAGGTGTGTGGAAATATGCAACCTTCAAAATTTGTATTGGTGATGACAATTCTAGGATGTTCTATTGTCGCTCTTTCTGTAGAATTTGCTATTGCTGCCATTCTGGAATTTCTGAGGGATATAGTTATTCCTCCTACTGTTCGCCGAAATTTGCAGCCTTTCATAAGTACATGTACTCCAAGGAGTCTATCAGTAAACATAGAATAAGTTACGTTTTCTGTAGTGAAACTCAAAGCATTTCAAGTTTAACTCCATTCCTGTTAAAAGTAACATTGCTGAGTTCTATGGTGTAGAACAGTATAGGGTAATCACGGGTTAGTATACTCAGCCCACCAGTGGAAATAGTACTGTTGACAATGAAGAGCCTGATGGTGTGATAATTGATTTGCTTGGTCATCGGCATGTTTTGCTCCTTATTACATAATTATGACACCTTCCTCAGCTCTAATCTTGCAATCTGTGATGTGTAAATCAAAGCTACAATGCTCTGCTGTTGTGTAATAGCAGGTGGTGAGATATGCTTCCACAGAAGTTGCTGAAAGGGTGCTTTCCATTATCATGTAATCTCCAGTTGGGTCTGTGATGTATAGTGTGGCGTTTTGGAAGTGAACAGCACAAACACACAAATTGTTTGTTGCTTCTACTTTGATTGTCGTTTGATTCATGGCAGTCTCCAAGTGCTCAAGAGTAACATGACTTGCTATCATCACAAGAATTCTGAATTCGAGTACAGTAGCAGCCACTGCCCCACTATAGCCAGCTACTACTTTCAGGTGTTTAATTGTAACATGCCTCGATTTGCTTACAAAGATTTCAAGCACATATCTATTTGGTATGGTCTGGAATATGTCAATATGTGTTACCACCAAAAGACACTCCTCAACTCCAGTGACACATTTCTCCTCTCCTTGAAGTGTTACATTCTGTGCCTGCACTATATCCAGCCTCCAACCTGTCAATGCAATATGCTCACCATGTAGGAATATCCAGGTGGTGTCAGAGAGAGAGAAGTTGGCACCTTTCCTCCAGTATTCACCCAGTGTGCCACAGTTGCGGTCGTTGCTCAAGTTGCCACATTGTGCACTGTTTGCTGCCACCCAGTAGAGATGAGACCTGCCAGCAGGAAAGTGCTCACCTTGGCTGATCACATGTGGAGTCAAGCTGAGTAGCAGACAACCAACCAGAATAATGATCATCATTAGCTGTTGACTATTGCCATACACTTGGAATCGATCTGTCTGTATAGCTGAACCAGCCAGGCTGTACTTAAAGAACTACTTCAAGTTTGGGAAATGAAAATTTGGGAATTGCAAATAGAATAGCAAATAATACATCTGAATAGAACTAAAGCAGAAAATGTGTACTGTTCATCTTATACTGTACAAGGCAATTTCGACTTAAAGCTTAAAGAGCCCCTTCTTGCCCTGTCTTATGACTGCACGTGTGATGTGTTAGTTCATCTAGATTCAGCCTAGCTATGCATTGTGTTTTCAAGTCCATTCAAACTCTTTATGCTGTTGACTGTGCTTCAGCTTAAGACGTTGCACTCGTATATTAGGCCAACTTTAACAGTTTAAATGTGAGTTTCACACAGTTGTTCACTTAATCCAGAGCATCACGTGCTCATTTTAATGTAGCTAAAAGCAGACTGACTGAAATACCAAGTAGTGATAAATGTTGTTGCAATTGGGCCCAAAATATACCAACTCTGATTGCTGATCTAATTCCCGGTGTGACTTTAGCTACACAATCAAAACTTATAAGTACAGTATACAGACACATGCAACAAGAAATGAATATGCATACCAATTGTGTTGTAGCTGCATGCATGCCACTCCAAGCTGTGTCCATGCTCTTGTAGTCGGGTACACTCCGAGTATTGAGCACAATGTCAGGCAGTCTATATGCATTAAGAGTCACTCTTATCCATATCCCCGTGGCATGCACCAACCCCAACCCTCACCCTATTAACCCCACTGGACTACCCTCCTTGACATCGCCTCCATGCAGTAGTGGTGCCACAACCATGTGTGCCAAGTGCGCCAATGTCCATTTCCTAGTCTATCTATTAAGCTGCCAGACCTCAATGCATGTTCGTTTTGCGATGGCCACAAAGGTAGTATAGCAGACGCTAGTGAGCTGCATCAATCTGGAAGTCCTTAATTTCTTTCCAATGTAAGCACCTCAGAAGAGCCATCCCTCACAGCTCCTACCAACACAAGTGCCACTCGCATTCAGATGCAGACTTTCATATTGTTTTAGTATATTAGACGTATTATATTTGTTACTACTGTATTCTTTGTACATAAAATTTCATGGACATAATTTTCGTGGATGGAGGAAATCACGAAAATTTCCACACCACAAAGTTTTCAACGATTGTGGTAATGCTGTGACTCATGTAGCGTCCTCTACTCTATCTACTCTTCATACTCTACTCTTGAAAATATGAATGTGGTGTATGTACTAGTCTAATCCAGCAGGCATTGATGTAGGGAGGATCGGCAGATAATATGTAATTGTGCTTCTTCCACAAGACAATGCGAGTACAATGATGCTTGCATTGGACAATTGAGCACAACAGTAAAATCAATTCTTGATTAGCAAATTGATTATATTTGTTTGTCATGGGCTCCAAGACATTCTGTTATAATATGTGAGAGAATTCGAGAAAACATACTATTTCACACATGATGCAAACAATACATACAGGTCAAAACAGCCACGTGGGTGATATTTTGCACAAATATTTATATACAGGTCCAGAGTCCTTCCCAAAAGCTGAAACGAGGACTAAATCATGTTCCACCTGCGTTTGCTGTCCACATGCACTGACTGTACTGGAAATGTAACATGGCGAGTATGCAATAGCATATACAGAGATGTGGGGAACCCCCGTCAAACATGAATTTTGGAGACCGAGACAATCTGTCTGTTCGATGTCTCACGTGCTCTATTCTTTAGCTGCAGTAGCTTGTGCAGTTTTTGGTGATGGCTACAGATACCCTCCGTACAGGTTAATTGGTGTGAAACACTGATGAAGTTTGTCGGCCATTTTTATGACATATTGGTAAGCAGCTAGCATTCGGAATAGTACACTATATACTGGTAGTAAACATTCTATCACCGTTTTCTGGCAAAAGTAATAATCATAGTTCTATACTCCACACAATCATATATCTGCAACGCAAGTGGCTATGGAAGTGAAATAAAGTGCAATGTGAACCCCATTGATTTGATAGAGGCTCATAGCAGTGTTGGGTGTATATCAACATGAACTTGAATGAGCAATTAGCAGCTTTTACATAGGGTAGGTGAGAGCAGGACGTTTCAACCCAGGGGTCTTCGTCAACTACATCAGAATATAAGCAGCTGACCAAGACCCCCAGGTCAAAACATCCTGCTCTCACCTCCACTGTGAACCACATTAATTGTGAACTCCATTAGCTAACTGTATTTTCAAAGTATCTTACTCACTGAAAATCGACCATTTGCGCGAAAATGTACCTTTTCCCACTTCCGCTCACATATATAATCAAGAACTGACTTTGCTGGTGTGCTCAATTGTTCAACTAATTCCACTCTACTATTAACTCAACATGCTCAGTTTTCACGACTTGACAAATTGAGCTCTTGACTTTGAAATGTTTACACAAGTATTAATGTTCAATTCATGACATTGTTAATCTTGCTTAACCATACAGCAAGTGTGATTATGATCTTTGATCCAAGTAACATGCATGCACTCAGGTTATATGAGCATCAGTGTTCTGTAGTGACTGATTATGAAGTATACAATTTATACAGTAGATGGTTAGAGTATTAAATTTAATACAGTGTCAATAAGTATTAATCCATCATGGACTGCCATGTCTCAGTAGTGGTTCTTGCAAAGAGCTCTCTCTCACCTCCACCTGTTCTGGAGGAGGCTGTTCAGTGTAGGAGCTGCTGTCTGATTCACTGTCATAGCTCTCATCAATCTCTGGTGGGCGTAGGATCAGAATTGGGATGGGGCTCCTTCTTGGCTCCTCCTCCTCCTTGGGCCTTCTCCGGCAGCACTGAGTGTCCTTTAGCATGCTGGGGATGGCACGCATGGTTGACCAACATGACTGGGCACAGCTGCGAGCTTTCTCTGGTACAGGAAAGAAGTTGTAGGCATAGTAGACAAGGATGACTGCAAACTGTGCAAGTGCTAGTATGATTGGAATGTTGATTCCTGCTGTGGACAATTGCTGCTGATGCTCAGTTCGTGGAGTGGAGCCACTAAAGATGACAGTTGCCATTGCAGCAAGAATGTTAAGAAAGAATAGTGAGTCAAACAATGGAGCTTGATAGGAATTGAGAAATTTCTTCACCAGTCTCTTGCACTTGCTCCCGAAAGACAAAGGTTCCCTCAATTCTATGGTATTTCTGAACTGATCAGGATCTCTAAATGGCTTGACCAGCAACTGCACAACCAGAAGTATCTCAATTGTAACAAAAGTGTAATATGCAGCAACAGCTGCACTAGTGAATATGTGGGTGACCACAAGGATGACTCGTACTAGCAGCCTCAAACCAATCCAAAAGCCAAGAGGCCATCTGAACCCTCCATGGAGGACGTCCATGAAGTGACTGAACCACAACTTGTGGAAGTACCTTCTCATCAGGTCACCAAAGAGCATTGTGAATGTGAAGGGGATCAGGTAGAGCACAGTCACTGCAATGGACAGGATGCCAATGACAAGGTGCTGGCCACCAAAGAAGGGCAGGGAGGGTTGATACAACCAAACTGTTTCACCTTGTGCAGTGTCTACATCATAAAGGGTAGTATACCTCAGTGGAGCAATGACAGCATTGACAAGAGAGGTGTATGTGAGTACCATGATGGTGGCCAGTACTGGTACAGCTCTCCTGGCTATGAAGCGAGCCTTTCTGAACATCCTGTAGCCACACTTGTGAGTGACAATGATGATGAGTATGAGCAAGGTGAAGAGGTAGAAGGGGAAGGCAAACTGCAGCAGAGCCTTCCAGAACTCATCCATGCCATCATATAAACACACTCCCACACCAGGTTGTAGGTTGATGACTGATAAGAGGAAGAACAGTGGTCCCCAGGCATGTTCTTGAAGGAAATCTCCCATGATTCCCATGATGTTGGTGTATAGCACCACACCCATGATGGTTCCTTGTCGAAGGGTTAAGTTGAGGAGGAATAAACCAGCCACAATTATGACCCCTCCCAATGCATGCAGAGGTAACTGGAGCAACCACACACTGGAGCACTCTTTACATTTGTGAGAGCCAAACACAGAACTGTAACTTGATGGACATTCACTGCAGAGCAGGCCTTGACGGTCATTGATGCATTGCTGACTCTGTGTGCTCTCATCTAATGTCAGTCCATCTTGCAGAATAGCAGAGTCGCAGTAATTGTTTGGACAGTTTGGGCTAAGAAAGACATTGTTCCCCTTCTTCCCAATTCAGTAATGTGGCTGGTCTACTCTGTATGTAGTTGTGGTGGTCCTTTGTGTGCAAGTGAACATGTGTTGCTTCAGAAATGTATTGCATGTGCATTCGTGTTCCTTGTAGACCAACCCTGGAGAGCAGCTATTGAAGACATTTACTACTAGGTCTCTATCTAGTAGACCACGATATCTTGTAACTTGGTGGACATTCACTGCAGAGCAGGCCTTGATGGTCATTGATGCATTGCTGACTCTGTGTGCTCTCATGTGGCTGGTCTGCTCTGTATGTAGCTGTGGTAGTCCTAACAGTACAGGTGAACATGTGATGCTTCAGAAATGCATTGCATGTACATTCGTGTTCTTTGTAGACCAACCCTGGAGAGCAACTATTGAAGACTTTTATCAGTAGATTATTATGGAGTATACCAATATACGTTGAAAGGTGCTCAGATGCATCAAGATCAAGATATGCTTGCAGTCTGATGTGATGAGAACTACCAGGTGTGGGATTCCCTAACGTGTATACGTCAGTACAGTTCTTTTTGCTCAATGTGTCAGTATGGGTTGCACTATCATCATCAACAATGAACCTCACTGGCAATACACGTTGCCAGTCTCCCATGATGTGTACTGATATGGGGAATGTTTGCACAGGGTATGTTTCTATTACTAATGTGTGGTTCCTGATACAGTTGAGCTCCCCATCAATGCAGAGGCAGATGGCATAGGGGTAGGAGGGTATTGGTTCTTCATCCATGGGTGGGTACTGGTGGAAGACATCGAGAATTAGCTGTCTGCTTGCTGGTAGAGTACCATTCACATCAGCAGTTTGTAGAGAGTAGTTCTGAAAGTGACCATTGAAAACATTATTCCCACCATGAGATGCTGTGTTGTTTGACAACAAAACTGTTGCATTGTGTTCTGCTAGTTCACTTGCATTCACACTCTGTCCATCACTGTTGATAAACTGGAAGAAACACCATCCTGGACAGTCATGGAACTCCACATAGCAATCAACAAATGCAGCCAGTGACATTGTCCGTCCATATCGATCATGATGAGAGATATAAATGCCTCCACCATATGGACTAGCATTGTTTGCAGTCACATTCAAGACTGTACCAGGTGTCAGTAGCAACTGTGAATCTGAAGACATGTAGATTCCTCCACCTTCAAGTCCAGATCTATGTGAATTATTGCTGATTTCATTATAGCCATGGAGCTCTACCTGACTGTTGTGCAGCGCAAGTCCGTAACCTTCATTAGATGTTATATAGTTGCCCCCAGCCATGACAACCCTGTACCCTTGTAAGTCTGTTAGAACAATGGTAGCTAAAGTAGGGTATTGGTAACCAAACCAATTTTTTGTATTTTTGAATGTACTGTTTTGGACAGTCAACAGCCTCCTGTGGGTGCTCACAAACAAAGGTACATCATTCATATTGCCAATAATCTTCTGGCCAATTATGTGGGTACCATGAATGCAATCTTGAAAAGTTGTGTTTTCAATAATAATTTCAAGATGTTTCATTCTTGTTCGTTCAGTGGCAGTGGTGGAGGCCCGAGAGCTGAGAGTGCCTAGTGCTACTGTGTCTATGGAATTGTGGAGGACTATTGTTATTCCTCTTGCTGTTCCAAGGAATTTACAGCCATCTATAAGTACATGTGCTCCCACTAATTTGTCAGCAGAACTAAGACTTGTTGTGTTCTCTATACTGAAACCTAATGGCATTTCAAGTCTGACTCCATATGTGCTAAACGTAACATTGCTGACTTCTACAGTGCACAACTGCATAGGGTAAGTATGGATTAGTATACTCAGCCTTTGCCCAAACAAAGCAGTACTAGTGGCAAGGTCCATGGTACTGTTGACAATGGAGAGCCTGATGGAGTGATAATTGACTTCCCTGGCCATCTGCAAGCTTTGATTAGAATCTTCATTAACCATGAAGCTAAAATCTCCTTTGGTTGGAATGATACTTTCTTTGATGTTTAACTCAAAGCTACAATTCTCTGCTGTTGTTTGAGAGCAGGCAGAGGGATTTGTTACTACAGAAGTTAATGAAAGGACACTTTCCATTACCAGGTAATCTCCAGTTGGATTTGTGATTTTTAATTCGGCATTGTGAATTTCAACAGCACGAATGCACACATGTCTGTTGCTTCTATTCTGATTGAAGTAGAATTTATAACAGTCTCCAAACGCTCAAAGAATATATGACTTGCTTTCTCCACAAGAATGCTGAACTTAGGCCCAGTAGTAGCCCTTGCCCTATTGCAGCCAGCAACTACTTTCAAGTTCTTTAGTGTAACATGACTCGATTCAGTTACAAGGATCTTATACACGTTTTGATCAGTTACCTCTACGATCTTGGATGTGTCATTACAATCATTGGTTACCACTAAAACACATTCCTCAACTCCTGTGGCACACTTCTCTTCTCCTTGGAGTGTCACATTTCTTGCCCGCACAATTTCCAGCCTGCAAAATGTAAATGCAATATGCTCACCATGTAGGAATATCCAGGTAGTGTCAGAGAGAGAGAAATTGGCACCTTTCCTCCAGTATTCACCCAGTGTGCCACAGTTGCTGCCGTTGCTCAAGTTGCCACATTGCGTACTGTTTGCTGCCACCCAGTAGAGCTGAGACCTGCCAACAGGGGAGTGCTCACCTTGGCTGATCACATGTGGAGTCAAACCATGAACATTGTGCAGGTTTACAGACAACTGATTGTAGCAGTACATTCACTGATCATTCGCATTGTTATCCAGCAACAAGGCTTGGCAGTCTTTGGAGAAGTGTACAATAATGACTACACTCAGGCCAGACTGGCCCATTCACCAGTGACATTCATCAGGCTACACTTCAGATTCACTGCACCCATTGTGGGCTACTAAGGCATACTGCAATTAATCACAAAGTGACTTTGCTTGTGTGTTCAATTGTCTGACATAAGAGTCATTTTATTAGCATGATCAATGATTATTATGATAATTTGAGCTCTGCGTTTTTAACTTAGTAAAGTATAAGCAGATTATTAGTATAACTGGGATTTGAGAAAGATGAATGTGTATAAAGTGCTAATTACAATCCAAATGTCAAATAGACATTGGTTTTGTGATTAAGCCATGAAGCATGTGTGATTAAGATGTATTATTCTTACTAACATGCACTCAAGTTCTATGTGTATCAACATTCAAAAGTGATTGATGATGAAGGATGCAAGTCAGTGGGAACAGTATGAACACAGTACAATACAGTATAAGAGAATTATCCATCATGAACTGCCATGTGTCAGCAATGGTTCTTGCAAGGAGCTCTCCTTCACCTCCACCTGATCTGGAGGTGGCTGCTCAGTGTAGGAGCTGCTGTCTGATTCACTTTCATAGCTCTCATCAATCTCTGGTGGGCGTAGGATCAGTATTGGAATGGGGCTCCTTCTTGGTTCCTCCTCCTCCTTGGGCCTCCTCCGGCAGCACTGAGTGTCCTTTAGCATGCTGGGGATGGCACACATGGTTGACCAACATGACTGGGCACAGCTACGAGCTTTCTCTGGTACAGGGAAGAAGTTGTAGGCATGGTAGACAAGGATGACTGCAAACAGTGCAAGTGCAAGTATGATTAGAATGTTGATTCCTGCTGTGGAAAAGTGTTGCTGAAGCTCATGATTGGTTCTTGGAATGGAGCCAAGAATGGCTGTAGCCATTACAACAACGATTTTGAGCAAGTACAGTGAGTCAAACAATGGTGTGTGATAAGAATTTAGAAATATCTTCACCTGTCTCTTACACTTGCTCCTGAGAGATAGAGCTCCTCTTAAGTCAATGGTATTCCTAAACTGATCAGGATCCCTAAATGGCTTGACCAGCAACTGCACAACCAGCAGTGTCTCAATTGTAACAAGAGTGTAATATGCAACAATATCTGCATTAGTGAATATGTGGGTGACCACAAGGATGACTCGTACTAGCAGCCTCAAACCAATCCAAAAGCCAAGAGGCCATCTGAACCCTCCGTGGAGGGAATCCATGAAGTGGCTGAACCACAACTTGTGAAAGTACCTGCTCATCAGGTCTCCAAAGAGCATTGTGAATGTGAAGGGAATCAGGTAGAGTACAGTCACTGCAATGGACAGGATGCCAATGACAAGGTGCTGGCCACCAAAGAAGGGCAGAGATGGTTGATACAACCAAACTGTTTCACCCTGTGCAGTGTCTACATTGTAAAGTGTAGTGTACCTCAGTGGAGCAATGACAGCATTGACAAGAGAGGTGTATGTGAGTACCATGATGGTGGCCAGTACTGGTACAGCTCTCCTGGCTATGAAGCGAGCCTTTCTGAACATCCTGTAGCCACACCTGTGATTGACAATGATGATGAGTATGAGCAAGGTGAACAGGTAGAAGGGGAAGGCAAACTGCAACAGAGCCTTCCAGAACTCATCCATGCCATCATAAAAACACACTTCGGAGCCAGATTGCAAGTTGAGGACTGACAGGAGAAAGAACAGAGGACCCCAGGCATGTTCTTGAAGGGAATCTCCCATGAGTCCCATGATGTTGGTGTATAGTACCACACCCATGATGGTTCCTTGGAGGAGAGTTAAGTTGAGGAGGAACAAACCAGCCACAATTATGACCCCTCCCAATGCATGCAGAGGTAACTGGAGCAACCACACACTGGAGCACTCTTTGCATTTGTAAGAACCAAACACTGAACTGTAATCTGTTGGACATTCACTGCAGAGCAGGCCTCGATGGTCATTGCTACATTGCTGATTCTGTGTGTTCTTGTTCAATGTCAGTCCACTTTGCAGTACAGCAGAATTGCAGTAATTGTTTGGACAGTTGGCACTAAGAAAGACAGTGTTCCCTTTCTTCCTGATCCAGTAATGTGGCTGGTCTGCTCTGTATGTAGTTGTGGTGGTCCTAACAGTACAGGTGAACATGTGATGCTTCAGAAATGTATTGCATGTGCATTCATGTTCCTTGTAGACCAACCCTGGAGAGCAGCTATTGAAGACCTTTACCTTTAAGCGTTTAACCAATATTGCATTATACCTAGGAATGCGCAAAAATGCATCAGTAACAAGTTCTGTCTTCAGCCCAAGTAAATGAGAGCTACCAGGTTTGGGATGTCCCAGCCTGTACACTTCTGCACAATCCCTTTCTGTCAGTATAGAGTCCTGGTCAGTATGGAGCGTAGCAATACTAGAAACCCTAATTTTTATTGGCAATACTTGCTGCCAGTCTCCTAAGACTTGGACTGATATGGGGAATGTTTGCACTGGGTAGATGTGTACTACTAATGTGTGTTTTCTGATACAGTTGAGCTCATCATCAATGCAGAGACAGATGACATAGGGGTAGGAGGGTATTGGTTCTTCATCCATGGGTGGGTACTGATGGAAGACATCAAGAATTAGCTGTCTGCTTGCTGGTAGAGTACCATTCACATCAGCAGTTTGTAGAGAACAGTTCTGAAAGTGACCATTGAAAACATTATTCCCACCATGAGATGCTGTGTTGTTTGACAACAAAACTGTTGCATTGTGTTCTGCTAGTTCACTTGCATTCACACTCTGCCCATCACTGTTGATGAACTGGAAGAAACACCATCTTGGACTGTTGTGCTTCTCCACATAGCAATCAACAAATATGGTCGTTGATGAAACTCCCGTTACTGCAATGCTAGAACAATAGGGAGAGATATAAATGCCTCCACCATATGGATAGCCATTGTTCGCAGTCACATTCAAAACTGTACCAGGTGCCAGTAGCAACTGTGAAACAGAAGACATGTAGATTCCTCCACCTCCAATTTTCATTTCATAAGCATGACCATCTAAATATGAATTCTTGCTGATTTCATTATAGCCATGGAATTCCACCTGACTGTTGTATAACATGATTCCATATCCCTCATTTAATTCTATACAGTTGCCTCCAGCCATGACGACTCTGTACCCTTGTAATTGTGTTAGAGTAATGGCTGCAGCTGCATAGATATAATGATTGCGGTTGTAATGCCTCAACAGCCCAGGAATCCGTGCCTTCTTGAATGTACAGTTTTGGATAGTCAGCAGTTTCCCATTGTTGCTTACAGATGAATGGACAGTTTGCATATTGCCAGTAACCCATACACCAAGTATGTAGGCAGGATCGGAACTTGCAAGCGTGCAGTCTTCAAACTTTGTGTTGGCAATGACAATGTCAGGATGATTCTTTCCTGTTAGTTCAAACGGAGCAACTCCTTTTCTGAAATTGTTGAGGGTTATAGTTATTCCTCCTTCTGTTCCAAGGAATTTGCAGCCATCTATAAGTACACGTGCTCCCATTGATCTTTTAGCAGAAGTAGAATAAGTTGCATTCTCTGTAGTGAAATTTAATGGCATGCTTATTTTGACTCCTGTTTTGCCAAAAGTAACATTGCTTACTTCTACATTCCAGCATTGAATGGGATAATCACTGATTAGTATTTTCAGCCCTTGCTTCAACCTATCAGTGGAAATTGTACTGTTAGCAATGGACAGCCTGATGGAGTGATAATTGATTTCCCTGCCCACCTTCAAGTCTGTTTCCTTACCAATAGTGAAGATAACACCTCCCTTTCCCTGAATTGTGCATTCTTTGATGTGCAAAACAAAGCTGCAGTTCACTGCATTTGTGTGAGAACAGGCAGTGAGATTTGCTGTCACAACTGTTGAAGTAAGGATGCTTTGCCTTATCATGTAATCTCCAGTTGGGTCTGTGATCTCCAGACTAGCATTTCGGAAATGAACATTACTAACATATAAATTGTGTGTCGCTTCTACTCTGACTGTAGTAGAATGTATGGCAGTGTCCAAGTGTTTGAGAGTAACATGACTTGCTTCCATCACATGAATGCTGAATTCGATCACAGTAGCAACCCTTGCCCTATTGTAGCCAGCAAATACTTTCAAGTTTTTCAGTGTTTCAGTTTTTCACATGACTTGAATTAGTTATAATAATTTCAAAGACATTTTCACCCATTACAGTCTTAAATGTGTCAAAAACCATTAAAACACATTCCTCAACTCCTGTGGCACACTTCTCTTCTCCTTGGAGAGTCACATTTCTTCCTTGTGCAATTTCCAACCTCCAAAATGTAAATGCAATATGCTCACCATGTAGGAATATCCAGGTGGTGTCAGAGAGAGAGAAGTTGGCACCTTTCCTCCAGTATTCACCCAGTGTGCCACAGTTGCTGCCATTGCTCAAGTTGTCACATTGTGTACTGTTTGCTGCCACCCAGTAGAGCTGAGACCTGCCAGCAGGGGAGTGCTCACCTTGGCTGATCACATGTGGAGTCAAGCTGAGTAGCAGACAACCAACCAGAATAGTAATCATTATTAGCGGCTGACCATTGGCCATTGCTTGAGGTACACATACACTTGGAATCTTCTCTGTGGTTTACACAGGCTATCTTTATAAGAACTGCTATAAGTTTGGGAACTACTGCAAGTTTGGGAGTGTTTTCAAATTTGAATAGCAACTTATTCACATGAATAGAACTAAAGTAGAAATTGTGTACTGATTATCTTATACTATACGTAAAGGTAATTTTAGTCTATTGCTTAAAGATCCCCTTCTAATCTTGTACTGTCTTATGACTGCACTTGTGACTGTATATTGTGCTGGTTCATCTAGGTTCAACCTATACATTGTGTTTTCAAGTTCAATGATATTCTTGCAAGCTCTCTGCTCATTTGACTGTGCTAGCCTGAACCTGTAACCACATCCTGTAGCCACACTTGTGAGTGACAATGATGATGATTGTGAGTAAAGTGAAGAGGTAGAATGGGAGGGCAAACTGCAGCAGAGCCTTCCAGAACTCATCCATGCCAACATAAAAAACACACTTCAGAACCAGGTTGCAAGTTTAGGACTGATAGGAGAAAGAACAGAGGAGCCCAGGTGTGTTCTTGAAGTGAATCACCCATGATTCCCATGATGTTGTGAACATCACCGCACCAATGATAAATCCTTGGAGGAGAAATAATCTGAGGATAAACAGTCCAAACTCAATTAAGATCCCTCCCAATGTATGCAGCGTTAGCTGGAGCAACCACACACTGGAGCACTCTTTGCAGTACGTTGTGAGAGCCAATCACTGATCTGTAATCCATTCACTGCAGAGAAACGGTCATTGATACATTGGTGTCTCTGTATGCTCTCGCTCAATATCAGTCCACTTTGCAGAATTGCAGAGTTGCTTTTTTGGGCTAAGAAAGAAGAGGTTTCGTTTCCTCTCAATCCAGTAATGTGGCTGGTCTGTTCTGTATGTAGTTACAGTGGTCCTTTGTGTGCAAGTGAATATGTGATGCTTCAGAAGTGCATTGCAGGATACATAGTTATACATTCATATTCCTTGTAAACCAACACGAGAGAGAAGGTATTGAAGACATTTACCACAAAGTATATATCTTGTTTGCATGCCATGATATTCTGAATCGCTCATAAATGCATCCTTGGCCACAAGATATGCTTGCAGATAGAGGTGATTGGAGTTACCATATTATGTACCAGTCACCCAAGACATGGACTAATAAAGGGAGGTTTTGCACTGGGTAGGTGTGTATGACCAATGTGTGGTTCCTGATAGCTCACCATCAATTGCAATGCAGAGGCAGATGACATAGGGGTAGGAGGGTATTGGTTCTGCATTCACACTCTGCCACCACTGCTGATGAACTGAAACAAACACCATCTTGAACAGTTATGTAAATCCACATAACAGTCAATAATTGCATTTAGTGACAATTGCATGATTGTTTCATTGAGACGATATTGAGATATGTATGCCTCCACCATAGTTCACAGCCACATTCAAGACTGTACCAGGGGTTAGTTGCAGCTGTGACCAGGAGAGATATTCCTCCACTCTCAATTCCCAGTAATACAATTCTATTCTTGCTTTTTTTCATTGTAATCTGAGCTTTGGTCCATACATCAAACAATGAATTTTCAAGTGATGAATCAGATGATCAAACATGCAGATGGCCAAGCAAATCAATCATCACTCAATCAGGCTCTCCATTGCCAACAGTACTGTTTTCATCATCTGCTTGAGTATCCGTGACTACCACATACTGTTATGTACTATGGAAGTTGTCAATGACAATGTCACAGTAACCAATAACTTAACAGCAGCAAAGTCTTACTTGAAATGCCATTAAGTTTCAATACAGAGAATGCAGCAACTCCTAGTTTTGCTGACAGATCAGTGGGAGCACATGTACATACTTATAGAGAGTTGCAAAATTGTGAGAACAGAAGGAGGAATAACTATAACCCTCAACAATTTTGAGCAATAGGTTTACTTACTCCCACCAGAAATGCCAAGAAACAAGCAACAATTACATGTCTTGAAATTGTTATTGCAAGCACAAATTTAATATAGAAAATTGCACATATATATACACGTTCCTGTCTCAGGCACATAGACATCGGTGTAATGATCACTGGTAAACTGGATGCTCTCCATGAATTTGCAAACAACCAGTATTATGCATGAGTAGCTATTGACTATCCAAAACAGTGCAATCATGCATGTTGTAGTTTCAGAACTGATCTGAACTGGTTATTCAAGTACAATTGTAGCCAATTCGCTGAATTGTTAACAAGGGTACAGGGTTGTGATAGCTGGGGGCAACTATATAGCCCAGGATTGGGATGAACATTAGATATAATTATGGGCTGAACATTAGATATAATTATGGGCTCATCCAGTATCTTCATTTGTTCAAAAAAATATATATGGGCTCATGCCGTACAACAGTAAGGTAGGCCATGATTATTATGAAAGTAGTAGGAATAGAATTAATTGTAGCCCACTAATCAATCAATCAATCAATCAGTACAGATGTTTCTCCAATACTGGAGGTGATCCTTACGTATCTTATACAAGCTAATTGACAGTTAGAGGATGATAAAATATTATAAGCATAGATACTAAGTGACTTTATGGCTATTTGAAATTGTCAGTCCATCTCATTCTGGGTCTTCCTCTAGGCCTTTTCCCCTCCATCTCGACGTCAAAAATCTTCCTGGTTGTTCTTTCCCTACCCATCTCTTCCATTCTAGCCTTCCACTTCTCCTGCCTGCTCTTTGCCATAATCTAAAACACTCACTTGACATAGCTTCTCCCTGATGTCCATGTTCCTTACCCTATCCAGTCTACTTACTCCTTTGATCATTTTCAAGACATTCATCTGAGTGGCTTGTACCCTAGATTGTAGATTCTTTAACAGACACCACGTCTCACAGCCATACAATAGTGTGGGGATCATTGTCACATTCACCACTTTCAATTTTGTGCTCCTGCTCAGTTCCTTCCTCTTCAATACTGTTTCGTTCATGCACCCAATCACTCATGTTGCACTCCCAATCCTTGCCTCCACTTCTTTCTCCATCCTCCCATCTCTACTAATTAGCGCACCCTGGTACTTCATTTCACCTACTTGATCTATTACCTCCTCACCAATTTTAACTACACAATCCTCACTCTTCCTAGCCACCCTCATCACCTTAGTCTTCCTCCAATTCACCTTCAACTCCCATTTGCTCAACACATCACTCATTACTTGCATATTATGCTGAAGTCACTCCACCGATTCCAACATTAACACCATATCGTCTGCAAAGAGCAGTATTCCTACATTCCCAGTAGAAAACCTCACCTCACTCTGAAACTGCCTTATTGTCTCCCTCGTCACCCTGTCCACTAACACATTAAAAAGCCATAGAGATAGGGTACAACCCTGTCTCACACCTCTGCACACACCAAACAGCTCCAATTCCATTCTCCCAACTTTCACCATTGCCCTCCCATCCACATACAGTGCCTGTACTGCCCTAAGTAACTTCCCTTTCACCCCATACTCATCTAACACTTTACATACAATTGCCATGTATGTGTTCCATTCTTTCTCAATGGTCTTCTCCACAATTGGTTTGACTGCAAAATCTGGTCATTGCATCCCCTTCCAGCCCTGCATGAAACCTCCTTACTCGTCCAACACTTTGTCAACCATCAATCCCTTCACCCTCTCATTCAATACCCGTGCAAACACTTTGCCAACAACGCTCATCAAGCTAATTCCCTTGTAATTTGTGCAATCCAGCTTACTGCCCTTCTTGTACATTAGCACAATCACTGCATTCTTCCAGTCACTAGGGGCCACCCCCTCTCTCCAAATTATATTAAGCACTTTTGCCACCCAATCCGCCACTAATTCACCCCCTGCTTTTAACATCTCTGGCACAATCCCACAGATCCTACATAGTTGCCTTTCTTGTCTTTGGCCTCTTCATACTTCTACTCACCTCCTCCTTCACTATCTCCAGATCGTCCGCCGGCACTGCTTCACTGTGTTGCATGGCCTGATAGGGTGAATTCGCTTCCACTTCGTTGCCGTGATGGTGGAGACAGCGGGTGCCATGGGGACTGATGCCCTGCATTTCTTTGCAGACATTGGAAGCCAAGTCAGGGCGGTATCTAATGAGGTGCAGTCACGTTCCTTCATCCTGCAGCAGGTCTCTGTGGCCTTGCAGCGAGGCAATGCGGCCTCAGTCCTAGGGACCGTTGGGCTTTGCTCACACCTGACACCTCCAGCCAACACCGCTTCATTTCTTCAACCAGCTCCTGCTCTCTACCATTTATTGTTCTGACATTCCAACAACCAAATCTACTAATGTTATGCAAAGTGCTATGATTACTGTCCTTCCAACCCATCACTCCTCAATTTTCCTCAATCCTTACGATGCTGGCAGGCTGCTACGACAAATCACCCAGTGCAGCGCTCATCAGCTTACGCCATTTTAACCGTCATTGTAGCCAAAAAGCTTAAAAAGGCACATGTGCCTGTTTTAGAGACTACATAGAATTGATACTCTTGCTAGGTGATTGAGCACACCAGCCGGCAACTTCTTGATTCAAATTTTACTGCAGTACAACATTGCACCTATTGTCGGCTTCCTAAGGCATTATGCAATTAATCACAAAATGATTCTGCTTGTGTGTTAGATTGTCCAACATAAGTATCATTCTATGCATATGCACAATAATTCTCATGACTATTTAAGCTCATGTTTTCAACTTTATAATGTACAAGCAGATTATTATTATAACAAAGGTGAATGTGTACAAAGTGCAAAATTACAATCCAATTATAAAAAGGACATTTGCTTTTTGTGATTAAGCCATGAAGCATGTACATGTGTGATTATGATGCACTGATCCTAGTAATAAGTACTCAAGTTCTATGTATCAGTATTCTGTAGCCACTGATGAAGAAGGATCTCTAAATGGCTTAACAAACAACTGCATAAAAAGCAGTGTCCCAATTGCAGCAAGAGTGCAATATGCAGCAACATCTGCACTAGTGAATATGTGGGTGACCACAAGGATGACTCGTACTAGCAGCCTCAAGCCAATCCAAAAGCCAAGCGGCCATCTGAACCCTCCGTGGAGGACATCCATGAAGTGACTGAACCACAACTTGTGGAAGTACCTTCTCATCAGGTCTCCAAAGAGCATTGTGAATGTGAAGGGAATCAGGTAGAGCACAGTCACTGCAATGGACAGGATGCCAATGACAAGGTGTTGGCCACCAAAGAAGGGCAGGGATGGTTGATACAGCCAAACTGTTTCACCTTGTGCAGTGTCTACATTGTAAAGTGTAGTGTACCTCAGTGGAGCAATGACAGCATTGACAAGAGAGGTGTATGTGAGTACCATGATGGTGGCCAGTACTGGTACAGCTCTCCTGGCTATATATGAAGCGAGCCTTTCTGAACATCCTGTAGCCACACTTGTGAGTGACAATGATGATGCTTGCAAGTAAAGTGAAGAGGTAGAAGGGGAAGGTAAACTGCAGTAGAGCCTTCCAGAACTCATTCATGCCATCATAAAGACACACTTCGGAACCAGATTGCAAGTTGAGGACTGACAGGAGAAAGAACAGAGGACCCCAGGCATGTTCTTGAAGGGAATCTCCCATGATTCCCATGATGTTGGTGTATAGCACCACACCCATGATGGTTCCTTGGAGGAGAGTTAAGTTGAGGAGGAACAAACCAGCCACAATTATGATTCCTCCCAATGCATGCAGAGGTAACTGGAGCAACCACGCACTGGAACACTCTTTACATTCGTAAGAGCCAAACACAGAACTGTAGCCTGTTGGGCATTCACTGCAGAGCAGGCCTTGACGGTCATTTATACACTGCTGATTCTGTGTGCTCTCATCCAATGTCAGTCCACTTTGCAGAGCAGCAGAGTTGCAGTAATTGTTTGGACAGTTTGGGCTAAGGAAGACATTGTTCCCTTTCTTCCCAATCCAGTAATGTTGTTGGTCTGCTCTGTATGTAGTTGTGGTGGTCCTAACAGTACAAGTGAACATGTGATGCTTCAGAAATGTATTGCATGTACATTCATATTCTTTGTATACCAACCCTGGAGGGCAGCTACTGAAGACCTTTACCATCAAGTGTTTAACCAATATTGCATTATATCTAGGAATGCGGAAAACTGAAGCAGTATCAAGTTCTGTCTCCAGCTGAAAGTAATGAGAGCTACCAGGTTTGGGATGTCCCAACTTGTACACGTCTGCACAATTGCTTTCTTTGAATTGGTCAGTATAGAGTGTACCATTACTATAAACCTTAATTTTTATTGGCAATTCTTGCTGCCAGTCTCCTAAGACTTGGACTGATATGGGGAATGTTTGCACTGGGTAGGTGTGTACTACTAATGTGTGGTTCCTGATGCAGTTGAGCTCACCATCAATGCAGAGGCAGATGACATAGGGGTAGGAGGGTATTGGTTCTTCATCCATGGGTGGGTACTGGTGGAAGACATCAAGAATTAGCTGCCTGCTTGCTGGTAGAGTACCATTCACATCAGCAGTTTGTAGAGAGCAGTTCTGAAAGTGACCATTGAAAACATTATTACCACCGTGAGATGCTGTGTTGTTTACCAACAAAACTGTTGCATTGTGTTCTGCTAGTTCATTTGCATTCACACTCTGCCCATCACTGCTGATGAACTGAAAGAAACACCATCCTGGACAATTATGGAACTCCACATAGCAATCAACAAATGTGGTCATGATTAATGGAGCTGTCTCTACCTCAAATTGGAAAAGATAGGGAGAGATGTAAACGCCTCCGCCATATGGATGGCCATTGTTTGCAGTCACATTCAAAACTGTACCAGGTGTTAGTAGCAATTGTGAATGAAATGACATGTAGATTCCTCCACCTTCAATATCCATATGATAAACACCTACATATCTATTCTTGCTGATTTCATTATAGCCATGGAACTCCACCTGACTGTTGTATAACATGATTCCATATCCCTGATTTAATTCTATACAGTTGCCCCCGGCCATGACGACTCTGTACCCTTGTAATTGTGTTAGAGTAATGGCTGCATAGGTATAATATTTGCGAATGTAATACAACGGCAAAGGAATCAATGTTTTCTTGAATGTACAGTTTTGGATAGTCAACAGCGTGCCATTGTTGCTTATAGATGAGTGAACAGTATGCATAATGCCAATAATCCTTACACCAACTATGTGGGCAGGCTTGGAACTTGCAAGCATGCAGTTTTCAAACTTTGTATTGCTGATGACAATTTTAGGATGATTCTTTCCTGCTAGTTCAAAAGGAGCAACTCCTTTTCTAAAATTGGTGAGGGTCATGGTTAATCCTCCTTCTGTTCCAAGGAATTTGCAGCCATCTATAGATACATGTGCTCCTACTGATCTGTCAGCAGAAGTAGGATTTGTTGCATTCTCAGTGTAGAAATGTATTGGCATTTCTAAATTGACTCTTTTTGTTCTAATAAAAGTAACGTTGGTGACTTCTACTTTCCAGCATTGAATGGGATAATCACTGATTAGTATATTCAGCCCTTGGCTCAATGAATCACTGGAAATAGTACTGCTGACAATGGACAGCCTGATGGAGTGATAATTGATTTCCCTGCCCACCTTCAAGTCTTTTTCCTTACCAATAGTGAAGATAACACCTCCCTTTCCCTGAATTGTGCATTCTTTGATGTGCAAAACAAAGCTGCAGTTCTCTGCTTTTGTGTGAGAACAGGCAGTGAGATTTGCTGTCACAACTGTTGAAGTAAGGATGCTTTGCCTTACCATGTAATCTCCAGTTGGGTCTGTGATCTCTAGACTAGCATTTTGGAAATGAACATCACTAACACATAAATTGTTTGTTGCTTCTACTCTGATTGTAGTAGGATATACGGCAGTGTCCAAGTGTTCAAGAGTAACATGACTTGCTTCCATCACAAGAATGCTGAATTCGATCACAGTAGCAACCCTTGCCCTATTGTAGCCAGCGACTACTTTCAAGTTTCTTAGTGTAACGTAAGCTGATTTAGTTACAATAATTTCAAAGACATTTTCACCCATAACAGTCTTAAATGTTTCAAAAACCACTAGAACACATTCCTCAACTCCTGTGGCACACTTCTCTTCTCCTTGAAATGTCACATTTCTTCCCTGTGCAATTTCCAACCTCCAAAATGTAAATGCAATATGCTCACCATGTAGGAATATCCAGGTGGTGTCAGAGAGAGAGAAGTTGGCACCTTTCTCTATGTATTCACCCAGTGTGCCACAGTTGCTGCTGTTGCTCAAGTTACCACATTGTGTACTGTTTGCTGCCACCCAGTAGAGCTGAGACCTGCCAGCAGGGGAGTGCTCACCTTGGCTGATCACATGTGGAGTCAAGCTGAGTAGCAGAGAACCAACCAGAATAATGATCATCATTAGCTGTTGACTGTGTGCCATTGCTTGAGGTACACATACACTTGGAATCTGCTCTGTGGTTTACACAGGCTGTCTTTATAAGAATTGCTATAAGTTTGGGAACTACTGCAAGTTTGGGAGTGTTTTCAAATTTGAATAGCAACTTATTCACATGAATAGAACTAAAGTAGAAATTGTGTACCGATTATCTTATACTATACGTACACAATAATTTCAACTTATTGCTTAAAGATCCCATGCTTGTCATATGTCTTATGACTGCACTTGTGACTGTTATTGTGTTGATTCATCTAGGTTCAATATAATACATTGTTTTTTTCAAGTTCAATGATATTCTTGCAAACTCTCTGCTCGTTTGACTGTGTTGAACCTCAGATGTTGCACTCCATTATGACAAGCCAACTGTGTCTCAGTGATGGGTACCACAGACCAGCTCAAGTCTGGCCTGATTGACTGATTGCCTAAACTGAAATTGACACAATTTTTTATTTGAATGATTGCATGTGATTAGTAATTAATTGTCTTTAATTTGTCCTTAGAGTTGAAAAAATAAAGCCAACTGTTATCTATTTTAACATGAGTTGAACAAGATCTTAACACTTCTTCAGAACTTCACATGCTCATTTAGACTTAATCAAAAGGAGATTGATTAAATAGCAATAATAACTGATAAAGGTTGTAGGGGCCCAAAATTGGCCAACAATGATTACTAATCCAATTGTCATTGCCAATTTCCAGCAGTGAATAATTATAGGTATTATATACTTGTGTACTGAGGAATAAATATACATATCATTAACAGCATTAGGGCATGTGGAATACTTGAAAGAGGAATATTATAGCTATCTACTTGAGCAGACAAAGAAAGATTATGAGCAAATGAAGGTAGTGTTCTACCCTTAATTCGATGGTATTTCTGAACTGATCAGGATCTCTAAATGGCTTGACCAGCAACTGCACAACCAACAATGCCCCAGTGTCTCAATTGTAACAAAAGTCCAATATGCAACAACATCTGCACCAGTGAAGTATGTGGGTGACCACAAGGATGACTCGTACTATATAGCAGTCTCAAACCAATCCAAAAGCCAAGAGGCCATCTGAACCCTCCATGGAGGACATCCATGAAGTGACTGAACCACAACTTGTGGAAGTATCTTCTCATCAGATCTCCAAAAAGCATTGTGAATGTGAAGGGAATCAGGTAGAGCACAGTCACTGCAATGGACAGGATGCCAATGACAAGGTGCTGGCCACCAAAGAAGAGTAGTGAGGGTTGATACAGCCAAAATGTTTCACCTTGTGCAGTGTCTACATCATAAAGTGTAGTATACCTCAGTGGAGCAATGACAGCATTCACAAGAGAGGTGTATGTGAGTACAATGATGGTGGCCAGTACTGGTACAGCTCTCCTGGCTATGAAGCGAGCCCTTCTGAACATCCTGTAGCCACACTTGTGAGCGACAGTATAATGCTGACTGTGAGCAAATTGAAGAGGTAGGACTTATTCGCGTGAATAGAACTAAAGTAGAAATTGTGTACTGATTATCTTTTACTATACATAAAGGTAATTTTAACTTAAGCTTAAAGATCCCCTTCTAATCTTGTACTGTCTTATGACTGCACTTGTGACTGTATATTGTGCTGGTTCATCTAGGTTCAACCTATACATTGTGCCTTCAAGTTCAATGATATTCTTGCAAGCTCTCTGCTCATTTGACTGTGCTAGCCTGAACCTGTAACCACATCCTGTAGCCACAATTGTGAGTGACAATGATGATGATTGTGAGTAAAGTGAAGAGGTAGAATGGGAGGGCAAACTGCAGTAGAGCCTTACAGAACTCAAGACACACACATCTAAAAAACACACTCTGGCACCAGATGACAGCAGTGACAGCATTCACAAGAGAGGTGTATGTGAGTACCATGATGGTGGCCAGTACTGGTACAGCTCTCCTGGCTATGAAGCGAGCCCTTCTGAACATCCTGTAGCCACACTTGTGAGTGACAATGATGATGAGTATGAGCAAGGTGAAGAGGTAGAAGGGGAAGGCAAACTGCAACAGAGCCTTCCAGAACTCATCCATGCCATCATATAAGCACACTCCCACACCGGGCTGTAGGTTGAGGACTGACAGGAGAAAGAAAAGTGGACCCAAGTCATGCTCTTGAAGGAAGTCTCATACAGCTACATGGACCCAAATGTTTAGCTAGCTAGTCCCATGTAGCTAGCTACAAGGAAATTAGGAAATGCATAGCAACCTTCAAGGCAATGTAGTTCATCATGGTGTTGAGTTACTGTTGCTTGTTTCTATGCTTTTCTGCTGGCCATTCCTAAATCCCTTTTAATTCTAAAGGAATTTTATACACTTGTATAAACCTGGTAGCTCCCATAGCCTCTATCTGCAAGCATGTCTTGTGGCTGAGGATGCATTTATGAGCGACTCAGAGTATATATCGTGGTATACTAACTAGATATTTTGTGGTAAAAACATCTTCAATGCCTGCTCTCTTAGTTTGGTCTACAAGAAATGTAAATAAATGTACAAGTATTATGCAATGCACTGAAGCATCACATAATTTATTCACTTGCACACAAAGGACCACTGCAACTACATACAGAGCAGACCAGCCACATTACTGGATTGGGAGGAAAGGGAACTTCTCCTTTCTTAGCCTCAACTGCTCAGCTTTTTTCTGCAGCTCCACTGTTCTTTGAAGTGGATTGACATTAAATGAGAGCACACAGAGTCAGCAATGTATATGTATACATGACCATCAAGGTTTTGCTGATGGTCTGCTCTGCAGTTTACTGTTAATGCTCATTGGATTACATGACAAATATATTAAAGATACAATCATGCACAAGCATCTTGCTGGTGGACCCTAGTGCACTGTGCTATCTCATTCAGGGACTGGGTATAACAAGTCAATGAGCATTCACTATTAATTGTTCTGTCCATTTGATCACTAGACAATACTTTTGCAAGACATTTGTATATTTCACAATTGCAAGATATACAAGTACGTATACACATAAATTACATATACACATGCAAACCCATGTATGCTATGTACACGCTCATGCACACACACCCCTTCAGCTTCCTCCTTAAGCCTTATTTATGATGGATGCTGGGTAAGATCCAATTGCTTCACTTCACACCGCATTTGGTTTGGTTTGTCGAAAGTTCCTTTACTGTTTTTGTGTATATTTCTTCTTCATACAAATTTTATGCATAACTATATATCTATGCATTCTTCTCCTGGACCATAACATTGTGATGTACGTAGCATAGGAATACTGGAATAAATCTCAGTCTTGCACACTACTTATTGTACATATATTTTAATTTCCTGGATAGAGAGTGGTATTGGCTACTTACAGTGCAGTGTGGGCTAGTTCTACATATGGCACTGAACACAGGATGCTGTATTTGCAGTGATATAACAAAAACGGCAGTGTGTGCATTGCTCACCTACTCCTCATTCAGTTTGACCTGATGGCAGCTCAACCTGGTAGTGTTGCTTGGCATCAGTGTGGCCATAACTAGATGAGGCCAAACACCACACTTTAATATTAGTGTTGTGGAAATATAAAGTTACAGAACGAAGATGTGTGACAGGTTTCTAGAGTACCGTATGATTTAGTGCACAGTGTATGTACTATATGTCTTATGTATGTATCTGTCTTCCTTGATCCTCATGCATGCAGAGTGACTGATGACAAGTGTAGTAGTGGTATGTTTGGACAGAAATGCAAAGTCCAACCTGCAATTATATCTCCAACTGGTAGCCAAAATAGACCATGCATGCAATAGGTAGTAAGTAAATTAACTGGCAGTGTGTGAAGCACAGCAGTTCCCTGGCAATAGGTGATCAAAGAGGATACGTAAGAGGAATAGCAGGGATGGGAACTGTAGTACATGGTGTAAAAGGCATCACATTGTTGCCAGATTTATATAGGGATGTTGAAAACTTGTTCAAATATTGATATCATTCCATGCAATGCTGAACACTACCAATACCCCCTCTTACCTCTGAACTTTTCAGCTGGTATAATAAATGTGTGTGTGTCCTCTTAGAGCATTTGCTATTATAAGATGGGTACTCTTTTTAGACGATGGGGGACACCAATCCAGTTCCCAATCCAGTAATGTGGCTGATCTGTTCTGTATGTAGTTGGGTGGTTCTTTGTGTGCATGTGAACATGCGATGCCAGAGAAATGTATTGCATGTAAATTCATGTTGCTTGCAGACCAACCCTGAAGAGCAGATATTGTAGACAATAATTTTACCACTAGGTATCTAGTTAGTGTACCATGATATATACTCTTAAGTCACTTATCAGTGCATCCTTGACTACAAGATATAATTCTGATTGCAGCAGGAGGTGATGGGTGCTACCAGGTTTGGTATGACCCAACTTGTAAACTCCACTCCTTGCCATAGAATTCTTCACCTACACTTGGTAATGTCTAGGTGAGTAGCATATAAGTTGCACTACCAGTGCTAAACACCAAAAAGTGGGCTAGCACCGAACAGAGAATTACTGTACACAAGTTCCTTGCTTTCCTCAGTGGTTTGTAGTTTGTGCTTGAAGGATCACTGAGTTTATGCCACCAACCAACTACACCAGTATTGGTATTACAGTTGGTAGGGAGAGCCAAAAGGCCCTATTGAGTTGGCTACCAGTGATTCCCTTTCCCCTAACATCCTACAAAGATGGAAAGCCACAGACAGCTATTTTGCCCTGATTGGGGCTCATTATTGATGTACTGATGGTAGTAGGATGTATGTCACCTCCTTACGCATCCACCACAAGCTAAACACTTGTGGTCTCAACACGTGAAAGCAACATAAAATTAGGGGGAAGCCTCAGCCAAAAAGACGACTGAAGTCAAGGTTGTTCAGAGGGTGACTCTTGCAGTTAGGCCACTGCAAAGGCTAGGTTTGTGCTTGAAGGATCACTGGGTTTACACCACTGGCCAACTACACCAGTATTGGTGTTACAGTTGGTAGGGAGGCCCAAAAGGCCCTATTGAGTTGGCTACCAGTGATTCCCTTCCCCTTAACATCCTACAAAGATGGAGAGCCACAGACAGCTGTTTGTCTGATTGGCCTTGATTGGTTTGCAGTTCACAAGGATAACTAGACTTGAAACCGAGCAAAACCAAGTTGGCAACCTTCCAAAAGCCAGGACCGTTCGCTGCAGATCGGTCATCCTTTTTGCATACACAGCTTTTCTAAACACTGGACACACACACACACACACACACACACACACACACACACACACACTTTGAACCTAAGCCTCGTCCAAGACAGACATTGGTAGGATCAATTTCTCCACCTTGGTCACCACAGATTTGGTATATACTTCATCTTCATGTGTATAACACGTATTATGGCTGAATTCCTATACATTCTTCTCTATGACATTGTGATGTACGTAGCTATGAGAGGTTAATTTATAGAATACTGCATGCATGATTTTAGTGCACAGTCTATGTATGTATGGCTGTGTACAGTCTCACTCAATCTTCAGAGTGACTGACAAGTGTAGTAGTGGTTTGTTTGGTAGAAATGCATAGTCCATCATGCAATTATCGCGACCTGGTATCCGCAACTGCATGCATGGCTATATATGCCTGTAACAGCAAGGATAGGGGACTGTTGTATAGTAATCACATCATGCAAACTATAGCAAGATGTAGGGATGGTGATAAGGTATTCAAATAATGCCATCATTCCATGCAGTGCTAAAATTACTGATACCCTGTCTTGCTTCTGAATGTTTCAGCCATGCAGTATGAATAGTGTGCTTGTGCTTTTTAGAGACTCTGCTAATATAGGATTGATCAATATTTTTTATAGATGATGAAGCACACCAGCAGGCAATTGCAACATCTTGAGTAAAAATTTCAATCCAATGCAATATATTACACCCAACGTTGGCCTCCAATTAATGACAAAGTGACTTTACTGGTGCTCTTGATTGTCTAAGGTATCATTCTTTCACCTCACAATCACAATCATTGTCATGACAATTTGAGCTCTGTGTACATGTTTGTAACGTATAAACAGAGTAATTATTATACTGAGGTTTGAGGAAGGTGAGCATGTGTAAAAAGTAATGTTCAAAATTACTATCCAAATTATTATAATAATGATATTGTGTTTCGCACTTAAGCCATGGAGCAAATGCAACTTTGATGTATAGATCCCAGTAACATGTACTCACGTTACATGGGCATCAGCGTTCTGGTTCATTGTCGTGGCTCTCATTAATCTCTGGTGGGCGTAAGATCAGTATTGGGATGGGGCTCCTTCTTGGTTCCTCCTCCTCCTTGGGCCTCCTCCGGCAGCACTGAGTGTCCTTTAGCATGCTGGGAATGGCATGCATGGTTGACCAACAAGACTGGGCACAGCTACGAGCTTTCTCTGGTACAGGGAAGAAGTTGTAGGCATGGTAGACCAGGATGACTGCAAACTGTGCAAGTGCAAGTATGATTAGAATGTTGATACCTGCTGTGGAGAGTTGCTGCTGCAGTTCAGATCGTGGAGTGGAATCACCAAAGATGACTGTTGCCATTGCGATAACGATGTTGAAAATGTACAGCAAGTCAAAAAGTGGAGCGTGATATGAATTTAGAAATTTCTTTAACGGTTTCTTGCAATTGCTCCCAAAAGACAGAGGTTCTCTTAAGTCAGTGGTATTCCTGAACTGATCAGGATCCCTAAATGGCTTGACCAGCAACTGCACAACCAGCAGTGTCCCAGTTGTAACAAGAGTGCAATATGCAGCAACATCTGCACTAGTGAATATGTGGGTGACCACAAGGATGACTCGTACTAGCAGCCTCAAACCAATCCAAAAGCCAAGAGGCCATCTGAACCCTCCGTGGAGGACATCCATGAAGTGGCTGAACCACAACTTGTGGAAGTACCTTCTCATCAGATCTCCAAAGAGCATTGTGAATGTGAAGGGAATCAGGTAGAGCACAGTCACTGCAATGGACAGGATGCCAATGACAAGGTGTTGGCCACCAAAGAAGGGCAGGGATGGTTGATACAGCCAAACTGTTTCACCTTGTGCAGTGTCTACATTGTAAAGTGTAGTATACCTCAGTGGAGAAATGACAGCATTGACAAGAGAGGTGTATGTGAGTACCATGATGGTGGCCAGTACTGGTACAGCTCTCCTGGCTATGAAGCGAGCCTTTCTGAATATCCTGTAGCCACACTTGTGAGTGACAATGATGATGACTATGAGCAAAGTGAAGAGGTAGAAGGGGAAGGCAAACTGCAGTAGAGCCTTCCAGAACTCATCCATGCCATCATAAAAACACATCCCAGAACCAGATTGTAGGTTGAAGACTGATAGGAGAAAGAAAAAGGGTCCCCGGGCATGTTCTTGGAGGAAGTCTCCCATGATTCCCATGATGTTGGTGTATAGCACCACACCCATGATGGTTCCTTGGAGGAGAGTTAAGTTGAGGAGGAACAGTCCAGCCACAGTTACAATCCCTCCTAATGCGTACAGTGGTAACTGCAGCAACCATGCACTGGAGCACTGTTTACAATTGTAAGAGCCAAACACTGAACTGTAACCTGACGGGCATTCACTGCAGAGCAACCCTTTACGGTCATTGATACATTGCTTATTCTGTGTACTCTCATCCAATGTTAGTCCACTTTGCAGAACAGCAGAGTTGCAGTAAACAGATGGGCAGTTGGGGCTAAGAAAGACATAGTTTCCTTTCTCGCCAATCCAGTAATGTGGCTGGTCTGCTCTGTATGTAGCTGTGGTGGTTCTTTGTGTGCATGTGAACATGTGATGCTTCAGAAATGCTTTGCATGTACATTCATGGTCTTTGTAGACCAACCCTGGAGAGCAGCTATTGAAGATGTTTACCACTAACGTTTTAGATAGTATAGCATCATAAAACTCTGTATTGTCCAAAAACACATTCATAGCTGCATAATAGGCCTGTAGTGGGAGGTAATTAGATGTACCAGGTTTGGTATGGCCCAACTTAAAGTTGTAAACTTCAGTACAGTTCATTTTCTTTAGTTGGTAGGTGTGGGTGTCACCATTGACATAAACTGTCAACTCTATTGGCAATACTTGCTGCCAGTCTCCTAAAACTTGGACGGAAATGAGGAAATTTTGCACTGGGTAGGTGTGTACTACTAATGTGTGGTTCCTGATGCAGTTGAGCTCACCATCAATGCAGAGGCAGATGACATAGGGGTAGGAGGGTATTGGTTCTTCATCCATGGGTGGGTACTGATGGAAGACATCAAGAATTAGCTGTCTGCTTGCTGGTAGAGTACCATTCACATCAGCAGTTTGTAGAGAGCAATTCTGAAAGTGACCATTGAAAACATTGTTCCCACCATGAGGCGCTGTGTTGTTTACCAACAAAACTGTTGCATTGTGTTCTGCTAGTTCACTTGCATTCACACTCTGCCCATCACTGTTGATGAACTGGAAGAAACACCATCCTGAACATTTGTGTAACTCCACATAGCAATCAACAAATCCAGTCAGTGACATTGATTTCACTGATGGATCGAAATGATAGTGAGAGATGAAAATGCCTCCACCATATGGATAACCATAGTTTGCAGTCACATTCAAGACTGTACCAGGTGTTAGCAACAAACGTGAATCAGAAGTCATGTAGAGTCCTGCGCACGCAATTTCCATATTTTGAAATCCATTCTTGCTGATTTCATTATAGCCATGGAACTCTACCTGACTGCCGAACAGCATGAGTCCATATCCTTGGTTTGATGTTATATAGTTGCTCCCAGCCATGACGACCCTGTACCCTTGTAAGTTTTCTAGAACAATGATTGCAGAGACAGTATGTGGGCGCTGGTCAGCATCCCAATCAATGAATTTCACCCAAGGAGAAACAGCTGTCTTGAATGTACTGTTTTGGATACTCAACAGCTTCTCATGGTTGTTTACAAAGGAATGAACTGTATGGGCATTGCCAATGATTCTTACTAAGACTATGTATGCGCCATCAGTTTGTTCAAATGTGCAATCTTCAAAATGTGTGTTGGCGATAACAATTTCAGGATGCTTCATTGCATCTCGTTCAGTAGTAGTTCTGGAGGGAGTAACTATTGCCTGTGCTTCTCTGTCATTGTTGAGGGTTATAGTTATTCCTCCTTCTGTTCTCACGAATTTGCAGCCATCTAGAAGTACATGTGCTCCCACTGCTTTGTCCGTTACGGTAGAATTAGTTGCATTCTCTGTATTGAAACTTAATGGCATTGTAAAACTGACTCTTTTTCCGCTAAAAGTGACATTGGTGACTTCTACAATGCAGAACTGTATTGGATAACCATTGATTAAGATAACCAGTTCTGATCTGGAAATAGTGCTGTTGGCAATGGAGAGCATGATCGAGTGATAATTGATTTGCCTGGCCTTCTGCATGTTTTGCTCTGTATTAATTGTGACGCTAATGCCTTCCTTAGCTGGTCCAAGAATGTTGCATTCTTTAATGTTTAAGCCAAGGCTACAATTCTCTGCTGTTGTGTAAGAACAGGCTTTGGGATTTGTTCTTATAGCAATTGTTGGAAGTGTACTTTCCACAATTGTGTAATTTCCGGTTGGGTTGACTATCTCTAGTTTAGTGTTTTGGGAGTCAACAGCACGAACACACAAATTGTTTGTTTTTTCTATTTTGATTTTAGTATTCTTTATGGTAGTATTTAAGTGCTCAAGAGTAACATGACTTGCTTCCATCACAAGAATTTCAAAATTGAATATTGCCGTAAGCATTGAACTATCATAGGCAGCTTTGAATTTCAAGTTCTTTAATGTAATGTGGCTTGATTTACTTACAAAGATTTGAAAGTGAGAGTCCTGTGTTTTGGTCTTGAATGCGTCAATGACTTCATTCTTTACCGCTAAGACACATTCCTCAACTCCCATGGCACACTTCTCCTCTCCTTGGAGTGTTACATTTCTTGCTTGCATAATTTTCAGCCTCCAAACTGTCGGTGCAGTATCATGCTCACCATGTAGGAATATCCAGGTGGTGTCAGAGAGAGAGAAATTGGCACCTTTCCTCCAGTATTCACCCAGTGTGCCACAGTTGCTGCCGTTGCTCAAGTTGCCACATTGTGTACTGTTTGCTGCCACCCAGTAGAGCTGAGACCTGCCAGCAGGGGAGTGCTCACCTTGGCTGATCACATGTGGAGTCAAACTAAGTAGCAGAGAACCAACCAGAATAATGATCATCATTAGCTGTTGACTTCTGGCCATTGCTTGAGGTGAGTTTGTACTTGGAATCTGTCTGTAGCTGATGCAGGCTGTCATTAAAAGAACTGTTACAGTGTCAAGAATTGAAATGAGAAATTTATAAAATTGAATAGCAACTAGGTATAGCACATCTGCAGAGAACGGAAACAGAAAGTGTGTACTGTTTAACCTATACATGGCTACAGCCGAATGTCCACTTCTTGTCCTGTCCTGTTATATAATTTTATTCTGATTGTGGCAAGTGTGTTAATGCTCAGCCTACAACTATGTAGAGCAAATGTACATAGTCTCACCTGCCATGCCAGCCTGCATGTACAGTAATATTGTATATATTGTGCCATCAAGTGGAGAAATAGGTGCTGTATTGAAGCTATACTAAGTGGTGCAAAGAGACCATATCATATAGCATGGACAGTAGACATTACAAACAGTGGTACCTGTATACAATGGTGCATCCTAACTGTGAACCAGTTCTCATCGTATTTATGCTAGCCAATGCAAGGACATGTAATGGCCTCGGTAGTAACTGCTTGGTCTGAGGTATAATGAATGCTTCAGGAACAGTCCAACTGTGCTAATGCTTCGATTTGTTCACACTAGCCAGGATTCTCAACAATCTTAGACATTTCAGTAGCTTTCAACTACTGTACATTCTTCATGAAATGGTACAAGAAAGCACTCAAACAGTTTAAATGCAGGGTGGTACCAGTGTCAAGTGATAATGTGATGACAGTAGATGAGGTGAAGTATGAATAATATCACCAGAATCATCAATAAATTAGGGATGAAAATTAGCTTATATTTGTGCCGTTTTTGGTGTACTGATAGGTAATCATGTAAGTGCACGATTGCAAGTGTTGTGAATACAAGTTTACTGTGTGCTTCGGAGACAGAGCACTATTCTGTGCTTGTCTATTGTAGTACGTATTTCATTGCCAATGGTACAACAAGTTAGTGTTCATGCAGTTGATTTCTACCAGTGTGATGTCAGTGAAACCGTATAGACCATGAATACTCTATTCACACATGATGTATATGAAAGACACATGAGCAAACATCCATTGTTAGTGTGCACAAAGAAAGGTCTCTGTACTGAATGTGAACCCTAGTGCATTGTGCTATCTCATTCAGCAGAAAATCAATAAGAGTGAAGTTTTGTTCTGTCCTTTTGATCATTAGGCAATATACATTTACAAGACATGGGTATAGTACACAAGCTGTGTGCGTGCACACATGACACACACACACACACACACACACACACACAACACACAACATACAACACACACACACACGCACACAACACACACACTTGGAACTTAAGCATTGTCCAAAACGGACATTGCATATAGGTTCAATTGCTCTGCTTTGGACACCACAGATTTAGACTAGGTTGTTGAAAGCACCTTTGATGTTTGGTGAACATCGTACACATAGAGCCCGGTGAAGTCACCATCACCAGTCTACGAGATCCAAGAACAGTGAATAGAACCCCGTCATCATGGCAGCGAAATCTATAAAATGATGGAGTACATAATTTACATAATTTCAGCATGAGGATATGTGACCTTACATGACATTTGTGCACAGTCTATATATGCATGTATTTATACAGTCTTGCTGGATCTGATGAGAGTGACTGACAAGCGTAGTAGTGCTTTGTTTTGGTAGAAATGCATAATCCACTCTTAGACTACAATTATCTTGACCTGGTATACACAACTGCATGCATGGCTATCCCCGCAACAGGAATTCCGGGCCCTGATGAGATATAAATGGATACTGAATTAAGAGGAATAGCAAGGATTATTCTGTTCTGGGCTATTGTAGCAAGCATGTCATTGCAATTAGTAAAATTATACTATAAGTCATTGTTTTCAATTGATTGCTACCAGTGTGGCATCATGTATAATTATAGTGAAAATGTATAGTTCGTGAATACTCTATTCACACATGATGTATATGAAAGACACATGCACAAACATCCATTGTTAGTGTGCTTAAAGAAAGGTCTCTGTATTGAATGTGAACCCTAGAGCATTGTGCTATCTCATTCAGGGTACACAATAAGTCAATCACAATGTATACTTTTGTTCTGTCCTTTTGATACACAAACTGTATACACACACACACACACACACACACACACACACACACACACACACACACACACACACACACACACACACACACACACACACACACACACACACATGCACACACACACACACGCTTCGAACTTAATCCTTGTCCAAGACGGACATTAGTTGGATCAATTGATTTGCTTTGGACAGTACAGTTTCAGGCTAGGTTGTTGAAAGTGACTTTGATGTTTGGTGCATTCATCTTCTTATAAATATTATAGCTGTATTCCTACACATTCTGCTTGGAGTTTTGAACGAGAAATAGTGGGATAATCCACAGTCTTACACACTCTACCTGGTTAGAGAGCAATATGGGCTAGCTTGACATTTGACTGTGAACAGGACGCAATCTGAAATGACTCATCTACTCCTCATTCAGTTTGACCTAATGACAGCCCAAATTGGTAGGGTTGTCAGGCATTGGTGTAACTATGACCAGATGAGGCTGAGTACCACACAATAATAATAACCAGGATGGAGTAGCATTCATAATTTCGACATGAGGATTTGCAGCCTTAGTGCAGGTTTATAGAATTCTATAATACATTATTTCATTGCACAGTCTATGTACGTACAAAAGTATACTGTTCTGCTTCATCTTCAGAGGACTGACAAGTATATAATAGTGGTTTCGAATTCTTGGTTGAAATGTCCATCCTACAATTATCTCAATCTGGTATCCACAACTGCATGGCTATAAGGTTGTATTGTAATCACATCATGCATATGGAAACCGTATATAGCCAGATGTAGGGATGGTGATAGGGTGTGCCAATATTTCCATCATTCCATGCAGTGCTGAAGCTAGCCCTTTCTTGCATCTGAATGTTTCAACCATGCAGAATGAAGAGTGTGTTTGTACATGACCCATTTAGTGCCTCCGCTAATATAGGATTGATACTCTCTATAACTATATAAATAGTGGAACACACCAGCAGGCAACGTCTTGATTATAAATTTCAATTCATTGCAATATTACACCCACAGACCACAGTACACAGGTCCACCAGAGATGCACCCTGGAAGCCTGGCACATCCGGACAGAGCAGCACACAATGAACCATAATGAGGGTCCTCTCCCATCAGTGTACAACTCACTAATTCACCTGTCACGCCTACATCTCCCCCACTAACTTTGTTACACAACAGTAACCCATTGCTCCATTTTATTTTTATTTCATTCTTATGCACAGAGCTTATTTTATGCATACGCAAGTGTCACCCCTTAGCAGCACATTCATTCCCGCCCTATTCTCCCGCCATTTAGGTCTATGAAGTCTTGGTTTTGTAAGTGTTAATTGCGCTGATAAAGGTCCTGGATTGGTCCAAAATGTCTGAAATCTTTCTCAAATTACCGGCTAGTGTGGTTTCTCGAGTCTAATCAATCCGGCATGCAAGAACCTAGCCACAAAGTAGTTCTTCACAATATTACACCCATCGTAGCCTCCTAAGACATACTGCAATTACAGACAAAGTGACTTTGCAGATGTGCTTGATTGCCTATGAAAGTGATATTCTATCTACTCAGCATGTGCAATCATTTTCAAGACAGTTTCAGCTTAATAATTATTATACTGAGGTTTAAAGTGAGCATGCTTAAAAGTACTGTACAAAATTATTATCCAATTATTTTAATGACATTGTGTTTCGCACTAAAGCCATGAGCATTTGTGATTTTATAATACTGATCCTATATTGCAACATGCACTTAGGTTATAAAATTATGTGCAATAGTGTTTTGTAGTGACTGATGATGAAGACTACATACAGGCTAGCGGATACAGTATTATCACATTTTGGGTCACTGCCACGGCCATGTGGTGCGGCCCTTTACCGGCCGGGTCACAGGTCACCGCCAACAGCCACTGATCCATTCCGTCCTAATTTACCAATGTGGGCAGGCTCTACCCAGAGCCTCCTAGTTTTGCAACTCCCACATGCACCGGGCACTGACTAATCAGTGACATTATTGGAAATGCTAATTAAAATTCAATCCAGCATGCAAGAACCTACCCACAAAGAAGTTCTTCACAACTTCACTTCTTCCTGTACCATGGTGATACGAATGAAAGACAACATTCAGAACTACACATGGTAAGGAAAGAGGGGGAAAGGGAAAAATGGCGGTGAACCAGACCAGCACACTTTGACCCCCTTTTCCTTACCATGTGTAGTTCTGAACGCTGTCTTTCAATATATAATATGAAACGAATCTCATTAATACACACAGTGCATGCCCAGAACATAATTATCATTGACAAAGTATATGTTTATGTACACACAGTAGCATAATGATATCGATATAAGAATTTCAAGCCAATTATACTCTAAACACGTACCTGTAGGAATAGCTCAGATAAATACTGTTCAGCAGACTCATTATAATTCTCAAATTATTATATGCAACTGACTACACATGATTTTATGAAGAGTTCATGCATATTGTATAACTTAATGAAAAATGTATTTAAGTATGACTTTTGCACTAGTCTCACCCAGTGAACATAGGCGAGCAATTCAAAGATCAAATGATGATAACTGTTACTGCTTGCTAATGACAATGTGAGTCCAAATACTTTCTTTGAACAATTAAGCACATCAGCTAAGTCACATCTTCTTGATTAACATTCAATTCTATACAACATTTTGTCATGGGCTCCATATGTAAGGCATACAGGTATAGTTATTTATAACAAGTATTTCGAGTTAAAAAAAAATCGTGGGGCTGCCGCCCCAACTCGAAATACTTGCTCCCTTCAGTCGCTGCTCTGTCACTCATGATTGGTAACACATGACATTGTGTCATACACCTCAGTGACAGTACACATACACCACTAGTCACCAGACATAGCTACATGACACACACACACACACACACACACACACACACACACACACACACACACACACACACACACACACACACACACACACACACACACACACACACACACACCGGACACACACACATCACACACCACACACACACACCACACATGCACAGAGAAATCTCCAGCGAAGACAGACACATGACTGCTTACAGCACATGCATTTACCGTGAATATTCACAGAAATATAATGTACCAAGGAACCCACAGTCGCCAGAGTAGCTAGTGGTCTGTGATTGCAAAAGCTACGTACGTTTGCTACAGCGCAGTACGCAGGTTCTGAAGAGCATTTAGAAAGGCAACCGTGCGAGCTAAGCTTTTCAACGCTAGAAATGGTTGAAGAATGTTAGCATCAACATATCACGGCGCTCACCAGTTTCTACGTTACTCCTGTCATGTGTTCCAGGCGGCGGAGTGAAGTCCTCCTAGGCGGGCGCGGCCATTATCGAAGAAGGCGCGGGCGAAGTCGATGACCTCTTTGCCCGTCGACCAGAAGTGCTGTAGGAGTCTGTTCCAGGATCAGAGGCGGAAGAGAACGTCCAAAGTTCGCTAAGACGTCGTTTCGAAGCCGGTTTTCAAAGTCCCTTGGCCTCGCACACGGTCTACTTCCGGCCGAATAAAATGGCCGACAATACAACCGTAGGTTCGCGTATTATATATATATATATATACTAGCTGCAAGGCCCCCGCCTTTCGCAGGCCCTGTAGGAGGGTAAACTGTAAAGTGGTCGAGTGCTTCCTGTAGGGGGTCCTAGTGCGTCCTGTAGAGGGGTATGTCTGTACGTTTTTCGCAGATCCAAGATGGCCGACGGTCGGTTCATCCTGGGTTTTCACCACGCGCTCCTCGGCAGCAGCTTATTTTAGCACATCTACCACCTTATATTGATGTGAGGTACAGCGCACGACGGCTGGGAACGTTTGGGCGCTTTTCGTCTACGTTCGCGGGAGAAGTTCGCGAACAACGGTTGGGGTTCTTCTTTTGTATTGGCAGCATAGGAGCGTGCGCGGAAAACCGTATATCCAATATGGCGGACGCTCGTTCAGAGGTTTTTCGCCGCGCGCTCCTCGGCAGGGGCTTCTTCGCGCACGTCGCCCCCTTAGATCGTAACCGGGTATGGCGTCCGTAATCTGGGAAAGTTTGGTGTCCATGCGCCGTTGCTCGCGGGAGCACTTCGCGGACAACCGTTCTGCTCATTACCTCTTTATATATATAGATGAGCAGAACGGTTGTCCGCGAAGTGCTCCCGCGAGCGGCCACCAATTGAGACCAAACATTCCCAGATTATGGACGCCACACCCGGTCTCGATCTAAGGGGGGCGACGTGCGCAAAGAAGCTCCTGTCGAGGAGCGCGCGGCGAAAAACCTCTGAACGACCGTCCGCCATCGTGGATTTACGGAGAACATATACGGTTTTCCGGGCACGTTCCTATGCTGCCAATACAAAAGAGGAGCCCCAACCGTTGTTCGCGAACTCCTCCCGCGAACGTCGACGAAACGTGCCCAGACGTTTCCAGCTGTCGCACGCTGTACCCCATCTCAATATAAAGTGGTAGAGGTGCTGAAACAAGCTGCTGCCAAGGAGCGCGCGGCGAAAGCCCAGAATGAACCGACCGCCGGCCATCTTGGTGGAAGAAAGTATGCCGTATCCTTGGCGTTCGCGCAGGTGCGAGGATTACATCCAAGCTAGCGCGATGCCGAAGCGGAGAAGAAAGAAAGGGGGAGTCGTCTCACACACAGGAGCCGTATACATAAGCTTCTTACAACTATCCGTTGTTTGTCTACGGTGATCTTCCATGTCAATTGCATGCACACATTGTAGGTCAGTCACACTGACATCACCAGGCCAGCCTGGACTATCCTTTGCCAGAGCATGCATGACCAGTCAGTGCATTACTAGCTGGGGCCTGAGTAGCAATGGCACTACCAGCCTGTGTCCGACCATCTGGCATATGCCGAGCACACGGAGAGACCCGCCCTTATGTATTTGGTGGTAAGACCAGGAATGTTGTTTATAGAGAAGTACTATAGCTAAAGGGTGTGTAAAAATGTTTCCTCCAAAAACAAGGGCAGATGTAGGGATGGTGCAGTGCATACCTGCAAGGTATGGCAAAACCACCTGGCGGAAAAACCGTAGTAACAAGGAGGAGGGCCGGTCCATGCAAAACCCAGGTCATTAACATGCGCTGACTTTGAATACGTTTTCACCATCCTACATATGCCAACATATTGCTGCATTCCTTTGTACATTATATAGCTTTATATTGCAGAAAGTCTGCATGGAGATGGTAGGTCAGTCACACTGACATCACCAGGCCAGCCTGGACTATCCTTTGCCAGAGCATGCATGACCAGCCAGTGCATTACTAGCTGGGGCCTGAGTAGCAATGGCATTACCAGCCTGTGTCCGACCAGCTGGCATACGCCGAGCACGCGGAGAGACCTGCGCGAAGGGCGGGTCTGTCCGCTAGTTATATATATAGATATATATATATCCGTAACATGAAGCCATACGAAAATGTCAATTTGAAGACAATAGGAAGGTAGCCCTTAAAAATACTTCGTTGATGTGCTTGCATCATCCAATGAAAAGGCATTCTATTATCAACTCAACATGCCCAAATATTTTCCAAACAAGACAAAATGGTCATGATGGAGCTCTAAGTCTGCATGATCGTTACAAGCAGAAGAATTACTATACTGAGGTGATGAGTAAAGTGAGTGTGAGTACAAAAGGACAATATTAGTGACAGTGTGTTTCATGCTTAAGCCACGGAGCAAGTGTGATTATGAAGTGTTGATCCTAGTAACATGCACAGGTTAAATGTGCATTAGTATTTTGTAAAAATTATTATTGATGATGAAGTATACAAGTAAGTAGAAACAGTATTAATCACAATAAGAAGCACTATTCATCCATCATGGACTGCCATGTGTCAGGAGTGGTTCTTGTAAAGAGCTCTCTCTCACCTCCACCAGTTCTGGAGGTGGCTGTTCAGTATAGGAACTGCTGTCTGATTCACTGTCATAGCTCTCATCAATCTCTGGTGGGCGTAGGATCAGTATTGGGATGGGGCTCCTTCTTGGTTCCTCCTCCTCCTTGGGCCTCCTCCGGCAGCACTGAGTGTCCTTTAGCATGCTGGGGATGGCACGCATGGTTGACCAACATGACTGGGCACAGCTACGAGCTTTCTCTGGTACAGGGAAGAAGTTGTAGGCATGGTAGACAAGGATGGCTGCAAACTGTGTAAGTGCTAGTATGATTAGAATGTTGATCCCAGCTGTAGACAATTGCTGCTGCAGTTCAGATCTTAGAGTGGAACTACCAAAGATAACTGTTGCCATTGCTACAACAATGTTGAAAATGTACAGCAAGTCAAAAAGTGGAGCGTGATATGAATTTAGAAATTTCTTTAATAGTTTCTTACACTTGTTCCCAAGAGACAGAGGTTCCCTTACTTCGATGGTATCCCTGAACTGATCAGGATCCCTGAATGGCTTGACCAACAACTGCACAACCAGCAGTGTCCCAGTTGTAACAAGAGTGCAATATGCAGCAACATTTGCACTAGTGTACATGTTGGTGACCACAAGGATGACTCGTACTAGCAGCCTCAAACCAATCCAAAAGCCAAGAGGCCATATGAACCCTCCGTGGAGGACATCCATGAAGTGGCTGAACCACAACTTGTGGAAGTACCTTCTCATCAGGTCTCCAAAGAGCATTGTGAATGTGAAGGGAATCAGGTAGAGCACAGTCACTGCAATGGACAGGATGCCAATGACAAGGTGTTGGCCACCAAAGAAGGGCAGGGAGGGTTGATACAGCCACACTGTTTCACCTTGTGCAGTGTCTACATTGTAAAGTGTAGTGTACCTCAGTGGAGCAATGACAGCATTCACAAGAGATGTGTATGTGAGTACCATGATGGTGGCCAGTACTGGTACAGCTCTCCTGGCTATGAAGCGAGCCTTTCTGAACATTCTGTAGCCACACTTGTGAGTGACAATGATGATGAGTATGAGCAAAGTGAAGAGGTAGAATGGGAAGGCAAACTGCAGCAGAGCCTTCCAGAACTCATCCATGCCATCGTAAAAACACACTCCCACATCGGGTTGTAGGTTGAGGACTGACAGTAGAAACAACAGTGGACCCCAGGCATGTTCTTTGAGTAAGTCTCCCATGATTCCTATGATGTTGGTGTATAGTGCCACACCCATGATGGTTCCTTGAAGGAGAGTTAAGTTGAGGAGCAACGATCCAGCTGCAAGTAATATCCCTCCCAATGCATACAGTGGCAACTGGAGCAACCACACACTGGAACACTCTTTACATTTATAAGAGCCAAACACTGAACTGTAACCTGATGGGCATTCACTGCAGAGCAGGCCTCGACGGTTATTGCTACACTGCTTATTCTGTGTACTCTCATCCAATGTCAGTCCACTTTGCAGAACAGTAGAGTTGCAGTAAAAGGATGGACAGTTAGGGCTAAGAAAGACATTGTTCCCCTTCTTCCCAATCCAGTAATGTGTCTGGTCTGCTCTGTATGTAGCTGTGGTGGTTCTTTGTGTGCAAGTGAACATGTGATGCTTCAGAAATGCATTGCATGTACATTCATGTTCCTTGTAGACCAACCCTGGAGAGCAGCTATTGAAGACCTTTACCGTTAGGTTTTTAGCTAGTATAGTATCATAATACTCTGAATTGCCTATAAATGCGTCCACAGCTGAAAGGTATGCCTCTAATAGGAGGTGATTGGAAGTATTAGGTGTTGGATGCCTCAAACTGTAACTATCAGTACAGTTCCTTTTGTTCAATTGGTATGTATGGGTTTCACCATTGCCTTTAACTGAGAACTGTATCGGCAATACTTGCTGCCAGTCTCCTAAAACTTGGACTGATATGGGGAATGTTTGCACTGGGTAGGTGTGTACTACTAATGTGTGGTTCCTGATACAGTTGAGCTCATCATCAGTGCAGAGGCAGATGGCATAGGGGTAGGAGGGTATTGGTTCTTCATCCATGGGTGGGTACTGGTGGAAGACATCAAGAAATAGCTGTCTGCTTGCTGGTAGAGTACCATTCACATCAGCAGTTTGTAGAGAGCAGTTCTGAAAGTGACCATTGAAAATGTTATTTCCACCATGAGCAGCTGTGTTGTTTGTCAACAAAACTGTTGCATTGTGTTCTGCTAGTTCACTTGCTTTCACACTCTGCCCATCACTGTTGATGAACTGGAAGAAACACCATCCTGGACAATTATGGAACTCCACATAGCAATCAACAAATTCAGTCAGTGAGAAAGATATCACTGATGGATCGTAATGATAGTGGGAGATATAAATGCCTCCACCATATGGATAACCTGTGTTTGCAGTCACATTCAACAATGTACCAGGTGTCAGTAGCAAACGTGAATCAGAAGTCATGTAGATTCCTGCGCACCCAATTTCCATATTTTGAAATCCATTCTTGCTGATTTCATTATATCCATGGAACTCTACCTGACTGCCGTACAGCATGAGTCCATATGCCTGATTAGATGTTATATAGTTGTTTCCAGCCATAACCACTTTGTACCCTTGTAACTGTGTTAGAACAATGATTGCAGAGACAGTATGTGGGTGCTGGTCAGCATCCCGTTCATGCATCACCCAAGGAGACACAGCTGTCTTGAATGTACTGTTTTGGATACTCAACAGCTTCTCATGGTTGTTTACGAATGAATGAATTGTATACACATTGTCAAATTGAATGATTGTTACACCGACTATGTATGGAACATCAGTACGTATAAATCTACAGTCTTCAAAATTTGTGTTGGTTATAACAATTTCAGGATGCTTCATTGCATTTCGTTCAGTGGTAGCTCTGAAAGGAGTAACTATTGCCTGTGCTTCTCTGTCATTGCTGAGGAATATAGTTATTCCTCCTTCTGTTCTCAGGAATGTACAGCCATCTATAAGTACATATGCTCCCACTGATCTGTCAGCAGAAGTAGAATAAGTTGCATTCTCTGTACTGAAACTTAATGGCATTGCAAAACTGACTCCTCTTCTGCTAAAAGTGACATTGGTGACTACTACACTGCAGAACTGTATTGGGTATTCATTGATAAGGATGCCCAGCCCTGGGCTTGGCCAACCATGAGTGGAAATAGCACTGTTGGCAATGGAGAGCCTGATGGAGTGATAATTGGTTTGCCTGGCCTTCTGCATGTTTTGCTCTGTATCAATTGTGACGCTAATGCCTTTCTCAGCTTGAATGTTACATTCTTTAATGTTCAAGCCAAAGCTACAATTCTCTGCTGTTGCATGAGAACAAGCTGTGGGATTTGTTTCTACAACAATTGTTGGAAGTGTACTTTCCACTATAGTGTAATTTCCAGTTGGGTTAATTATGTCTAGTATGGTGCACGTGTTTTGGGAGTTAACAGCACGAACACACAAATTATCTGTTGTTTCTACTCTGATTGTAGTATACTTTATAGTAGTATTCAAGTGCTCAAGAGTAACATGACTTGCTTCCATCACAAGAATTCTGAATTGGAATATTGGTGTAAGCTCTGAACCATTGTAGCCATCATCAAATTTCAAGTTCTTTAGAGTAACATGGCTTGATTTACTTACAAAGATTTGAAAGAGATATTTCTGTGGTACGAATGTGGTCTTGATTGTGTCAGTGCCATCAGTCCTTACCACTAAGACACACTCCTCAACTCCCATGGCACACTTCTCTTCTCCTTGGAGTGTTACATTTCTTGCTCGCACAATTTCCAGCCTCCAAACTGTCAGTGCAATATGCTCACCATGTAGGAATATCCAGGTGGTGTCAGAGAGAGAGAAATTGGCACCTTTCCTCCAGTATTCACCCAGTGTGCCACAGTTGCTGCCGTTGCTCAAGTTGCCACATTGTGTACTGTTTGCTGCCACCCAGTAGAGCTGAGACCTGCCAGCAGGGGAGTGCTCACCTTGGCTGATCACATGTGGAGTCAAACTGAGTAGTAGAGAACCAACCAGAATAATGATCATCATTAGCTGTTGACTATAAGCCATTGTTGAGATACACATGCACTTGGAATCTGCACTGTAGCTGATTCACGTCGTCTTTAAGGGAACCGTAACTGTTTCAAGATTCAAATTGAGAAATTTTGTAAATTGAATAGCAACTAGCTACAGCACATCTGAATAAAACTGAAACAGAATGTGTGTACTGTTTATCCTATACAGCACATGGCAATATGTATTAGTTATACCACGGCGCTGAGGTATATATGGATTTTAGGCGCACGATGCCCTCGGCCTCAACTGGAAATTACACTATAGTGGAAAGTACACGAAGCGCCGTGGTATAAGTGATATATACCCCGCCTAGCGCGTCTAGGCTCTTATTCGAAAGGCGGGCTTCTTCCAGGACGGCAGCTCTGAAGAGCGGCTGTCACGTTTTGTTGAATTCGCAAGTGCTGTGAAGTTTTGCCTTTTGTTAAGCCACTGGAGCAACACTCTAAGAAGCCAGTGAAGCGATTGAGGCATCTGCGACGTTCTCGGCCTTTGAGGGTTCTTTGCGCTCACTGCTCGACTTTCTATTCTCCGTGAAACAGTGCGTTCCCACTGCTGCAGTAATTTTGAATGCCCTTGCGTACGAGTTTGCGCACGAGCTTGCTGTTTCTCGTTTGTACACTGTGCGGGTCGCGTACATGGTTTATCTAGCTCGGTTATGAAGCGCTTTACGCTGTTAGCTTGTGTGCATTGATTGCAGCGTGGTGGAGTGATGTATGAGGCTTTTCAATGCTTTGCGGACTCGCCCGAAGCAACGTGAAGTTGAAGCTGACTGCAAGTTGCTGCATTTGTGTGTGTGCTTTGGTGTGATTTGACACCTTCGTTGTTAGCAATAACAATCCTTGTTATCTTTCACACCTTCCATATTTGGGCTGGGATATAACAGGATTTAAGCGCCCCTGTGCATATATATGCTTCTTAGCTCCTGTTATATCCCGGCTGGCTTGTTTACGCGATATATTTTCGCGCGGTTGCCATGGCAACGGGGTATATGTATAATACTATATAATTAAATGTCTTACTATACTATACTATATCATACTATATAATTAAATGTCTTTTCTTGTCCTGTCCCATTATATATTCTTACTGCAATAAGTGTGTTAGTGCTCAGCCTACATAGTGCAAAGGTACATATGAAATATTATATTGCACAATCATGCTTAGCAAGTGGAGAAATAGGGGTTGTATTGAAGCTAGACTAAGTGGTACAGACCATATCATATAGCATGGACAGTGGAAATTGCAGTGGTACATGTATACAATGGTGCATCCTAACTGTGGACCAGTTCTCATCATACTTATACTAGCCAATGCAAAGTTACGTAATGGCCTGGGTATATGTAGTACCTGCTTGGTCTGAGGTGTAGTGTATGCTTCAGGAACAGTCCAACAGTACTAATTTAATGATGCTTGGATTTGTTTGCACCAGCCAGGGCACTCAACAATCTTAGACACTAGGTAGCTTTCAAGTACTCTTCATCATGTGGTAAATGGTACACGAAAGCACTAGCTCAAACACTTTAAATGCATGGTGGTGATCAGTGATGATGTGTGATGACAGTAGATGAAGGGAAGTATAAATAACCTTACCAGAATATTGAAATCAAATAAGGGGGATTGAAAAGTTTATTATTAGTGAATTTAGTACAGTAATGAACTTACTGACTTAGAACAAGCTGTGGGATTTGTTCTATATAGCACTTGTTGGAAGCGTACTTTCTACTATAATGTAATTTCCAGTTGGGTTGATTATGTCTAGTCTGGTGGAAGTGTTTTGGGAGTCAGCAGCACAGACACACAAATTACCAACATTACAAGCAACATTTGACAGCTACTGACTATAGTATAAAATAATAATAGGTTTGTACTTGCTGCAGCAGTGCTCATATACAGGACATCTGATACAAGTCTGTGTGTGTATGTACCTGTACACAACATGCCCAGGAATTAACCAATGTGACCGAGGCATGAGATCGTTCTGTACACCAAGGAAGTATGTTGATTAAGTTGTGCCATTGGTGAACTGATTGGTGCATCATCAGTGCAACATGTAAGACTGCAGAATTGAAAGTGTTGTGCATACAAGTTTTCTGTGTGCATGTGGAGACAAACACTATTCTGTTCATGGTATATTGTAGCAAGCACGTCTTGGCCTGTTTACAATTGATTCTACCGGTGTGACAACATGCAAGTAGTGAAAATGTATAGTCCATGAATACTCTATTCACACATGATGTATATGAAAGACAGATGCACAAACATCTATTGTTAGTGTGCACAAAGAAAGGTCTCTGTACTGAATGTGAACCCTAGTGCATTGTGCTATCTCATTCATGGCACAACAATGCGTCAATGGCTTTGACTATATACTGTTTTGTCCTTGATCACTAGATAATACTTTTACAAGACATGGGTATAGTACACAAGCTACACACACACACACACACACACACACACACACACACACACACACACACACACACACACACACACACACACACACACACACACACACACACGCACACACACACACTGCTGGAAACTCACAAGTCATTTTGTGAGTTGCAAGCAGTTTGTATAGAGCAGTTCTGAAAGTCACTATTGAAAACAATATTCCTACCATAAGATGTTATGTTGTTTGACAACAAACTGTTGTACTGTATTGTGCACGTGAACTTACACTCACGATAGCTCTGCTGATCACTACTGATGGACTGAAAGAAACACCATCATGGACTGGTGTGATTTTCCACTTGGCAAACAACAAATGCAGTCAGTGCCACTTGATCAGGAGATATAATAAATGCCTCCACCATGTGGATGGCCACTGATTGCAATTACATTCAATACTGCACCAGGTGTCAGGAGCAACTGTGACTCAGGGATGCATGTAGTTTCCTCCACCGACAATTATCCTCACTGATTGAATTCCATTCTTGCCAATTTGAGAAATGCCCAGGAGCTATACATACTTGGCTACAGGGCAATATAAGCCCATTTTCCTGGTTATACTCTATATACGTAGTTGCCCCCAGTCATGACATCCCTGTATACGTTATGCATATATACCCTTACAAATCTGTCAGAGCAATGGCTGCAAAGGTTGTATAATGGCAATGCTTCCAATTTGTGATCTCCAAACAACTACGTAAAGCTTTCTTGCATATACAGTTTTGGATAGTCAACAACTTCCCATGGTTGTTTACAAATGAATGGACATAATGCATATTACTAGTGATCATTACATTGACTATATGGGTGGGATACGAGTGTGGAATTATTCAATCCTCAAAATTTGACTCTATTATTGGAGGGAGTAACTATTGCTCCTTCCATTCTGGAATTTTAGAGGGATGTATATAGTTATTATTCCTACTGTTCTCAGGAATTTGCAGCCTTTGAAAGTACTTATGCTCCAATGGGTCAAGTACTTTGAAAGTACTTATTCTACAGTGAAACTTGATGGCATTTCAAAATTACTCCTTTTCTGCTAAATGTAACATCCTAACTTCAACAATTACAGAACTGCAAAGGGTACTCACGGAGTAGTATACTAGGTCATAAGTGGAAATGATACTGATGATAATGGAGAACCTGATGGAGGGAGATTGGTTTTGCCTGGCCAATGGCATGTTTTGCTCCATTATTATAACATCGTCCTCAGTTCTAATCCTGCATTCCTTGATGCATAAACCGAAGCTATATACAATGCTCTGCTGTTGTGTAAGAGAAGGGTGATGAGATATGTTTTTACAGCAGTTGAATCTTTAATTGCCTTATCATGTAATATCCAATTAGGTCTGTGATGAATAGTGTGACATTTTGGATGTCAACCAAGCAAACACGCAAAATACTTGTTGTTTATTTCTAATTATAGCTTGATTCATGTCCGTCTTCAAGTGCTCAAGAGTAACATGACTTGCTTCTATCGCAAGAATTCTGAATTTGAGTGCAGTAGCATCTGCCACTGTCCTATACTATAGCCAGCAACTACTTTAACACTCCTTAAAATGTATGTCAATGGCTTGATGTACTTACAAAGATTTCAAACACATAATACAGTATCTATTTGGTATGGGCTGGAGTCGATATTTCTTACCACTAAAACACATTTCTTAACTCTCAGGGTACACGTCTCTTCTTGCAGCATCACATTTCTTTCCTGCACAATTTCCAGCCTCCAAACTGTCAGTGCAATATGTTCACCATGTAGGAATATCCAGGTGGTGTCAGAGAGGGAGAAGTTGGCACCTTTCCTCCAGTATTCACCCAGTGTGCCACAGTTGCTGCCATTGCTCAAGTTGTCACATTGTATACTGTTTGCTGCCACCCAGTAGAGCTGAGACCTCCCAGTAGGGGAGTGCTCACCTTGGCTGATCACATGTGGAGTCAAACTGAGTAGCAGAGAACCAACCAGAATAATGATCATCATTAGCTGTTAACTGTGTGCCATTGCTTGAGATATCTATGCACTTGGAGTCTGCTGTGTAGCTGACTCAGGATGTCTTTTAAAGATCTGCTATAAGTTTGGGAACTACTGCAAGTTTAGTTTTTCAAATTGAATGGCAACTAATACACCTGAAAAATAGCCAAAAATGTGCACTGCTTATCTTATACTGTACCTGCTCAAAGATCCCCTTTTGTCCTGTCTTATGACTGCACGTGTGATAGTTTATTTTGTTAGTTCACCTAGGTTCAACCGATACATTGTTTCACATCCGTCATCAATATTCTTTCAAACTCTTCACTCATTTGACTGTGTGTGAACCAAAGAGGTTGCACTCCATTATAAGAAGCCATCTTTAACATTTTCAACTGTCATGAGTGTATCATGATTCTAACACTTACTCCAGAACATTGCATGCTCATTATGACATAACCAATAGGAGCTTAATTGAAATACCAGTTATTGATAAAAGTTGCAACTTCCCAGAATTGGCCAGCACTTATACCCAATAAAATTCTTAGTGGATTATATGCAGCAATTAATAATTGGGACTGTAACTTGTGGAGTTAGACTTGAACAGACAAATGCACGATTATGAGCAGGTGAAGGTCCATGAGATGCTGAGGTGCTCTACAGTACTAGTCTGAATCTGTCTAGTCTGAAAGTTTGTACGCAGCTGACGAAGGCCTTCGGGCCAAAATGTCCTGCATTCAGTTGTTGGATAATCTGCTACGTATTGCCCACAAACTACGTATTCGTCTACATTGAACAACGTAGCAATGAGCCTCTTCTTCTACATTAGTCTGAATCCATTAAGTTTTACTATTTTGATTCTGTTACATATCTACTCATGATCAATTTAATTTTAGTGAGGTTGCACCCCTAGCAATCTAACAGTGCAGTAGACCTGGCCTGATGTTACAGTCAGGGTCAGGCTCAGGAATTCTTATTTTAACTGGGAAAGCTTTTAGCCCAAGGGGCTACTGTTCTAGGCACCCACAATTGAAAACAAAGTAAACATTGATAAATTAGATGAGATGTCTTTAATAAATAAATTAGATGAGATGTCTTTAATAAATAAATTATATGAGAGGTCTTAATGAATTGTGAAGTAAAGCAGAAAGTTGTAATCAGCTAAGAAGGGAGTAAATTGGGTATGCAAATAGATCATTGACTGGTAAGTAGAAAGGGTTTGATGGTAGAACTAAAACAGAAATAGTGGATACTTCACGAGCATTAGATGGTAGGGAGTTCCACAGGGCAGCACTGTGACAGCTGAAGGCTCTCTTCCCAAAGTTAGTCTTGGGCTGGGGAAGATTGACACTGTCCGTTGAGGCTAATCTGGTGTGATGCCCATGGGTGGCTGAGAACAGGGTAAATAAGCACTTCAGGTATGGCGGGTGAAGGCAGTTCTTACAGTACTAAGAAAGGGGTAATTGACAATGAGCAGATGTGATGCATAATTAGTCGATGATTATTATATGTAATATATTAATTATGTCTATAATATGCCATAATCAAGCCAGGAAGGAAACCTTATACCTATGCAGCCAAGGTGTTTGAGAATAATGTCAGAAATGCAATGTGATTTGCGATCAATAGGCAATGTTTGACATTGTTTTGGCATACACAAAGGCAAGCGTACAGCAATGCCGCATTTCTCTGCATGAGTGCAGTCTATAAAATTCTCAGAATTGCATGACAGTGAAGACTTCATGTGGAGTGCAAAGTAGTTAAACCAAATACTAAGCGTCATTTGGACTTACATAGTCATACTTCTTGAATAATAGCAATATTGTGGTACCGTAATTCTACGACTGGCATAGTCTGTACACTCACAAGTGTGGCTACAGGATGTTCAGAAAGGCTCGCTTCATAACCAGGAGAGCTGTACCAGTACTGGCCACCATCATGGTACTCACATACACCTCTCTTGTCAATGCTGTCATTGCTCCACTGAGGTACACTGCAGGTATTGGGTATCTTCATGTATAGCTATATCAAGATTGTGAAAGGGAGGCAGTAACTGGAGTGTACGGCATTACCACATTCAGAGTGGTGACACAAAAAGTAAAAGACATGAAAGTATTTTAGTAAGGGTAATCATGTGTAGCTAGCTATGTATGCGAGAATTTGTAAGCATGTATCTCTGTGTATGAGTACATGTGAACGTTGCCAATTATGGCAGTAAGTTGTGTCATGCCTATTCTACCATTATCAGGACTTTCTAAGGCCCAGATAATGGTAGAATAGGCATGGCACGTAAGTTCCAGATAATGGTAGATAATCATGTTTCATGTCACACTTCCGTTTTCTACCATAAACCATAATTATGGGGACCTTTTGCCATATCTGGTTGTGTCCTGCCACAGTTTATTCCATATACCATTCTATGTTGCTTTAATTCTTAAAATAACTCATTGTCCACAAAAGTAATGTCGCCAAGTTTCATCCCCATAGCTATAGCTACAATGCCATAATTATATGTGACACCAAGTAACCACTGTAACTTCCATGTCTCTGAACTTTTTGGAGACAACTAGTACTGCACTATCCATACATCTAATCCTGACTTAGACAGCACTAGCTACCTCGCTGTGCTTGTGATAAGCTGTAGCCACTTGCAGCTCGTTCACAGCTGCGTACGTTAACCCTATATCTATATACGCCATATGTATGAAACCCTAAACAGCGCGCACGTGAATCGTAAGCGTGTCACGTGCGCATTGCTACCAAGTAGGGACATTAATAAAATATTAGCGCTTGCACCTCCCTCAACCGCAGCCGGAGCCCTAGGAGAGCTGGCCTCGGGGCTGCCTGTTCGCCATGCCCGCCCTCCACTGCTGCTGTAAGGATTGGGTCGTAGGAAGTGACGATTTTGTCCCATGGGCACTCTTTGCTGTCATATTCAGAAGCGTGATGTAAGTGTCTTGCGATCGAGTTCATGATTTCTCGTCCCAGCCCGATTGCACAGTGCACGATGTGCGACTCGCACGTGCTCCGTCATATCCCTTCGCACGTCTTTCTCCCATCTTTAGTATGGAGGAGTCCTCAGTTCCCGCTGATGTATCGATATCACATGACACGGGCCTGGGGTACAATCTGCATTGTGCAATCAGGAATAGACACTGTGAAGCTCCTGTACCACACTCAAGCGTGAGAGATAAATAACATCAACTTGGCCTGTGGGACATTACTTATGTTTTTTGGGTTGCCAATTGATGGGAACTATGATGACTTAAGGTTCATACCTGAGGGTAGTCTTGTTCCCAGCCCCCCTAATGGCGGTCTAGCACATTTGCTCGATATTTTAATACTGCCCTTAGGGCACTTGCCAACATCTTGGCAAGCTCCTCCATGTCTTGCGATAAGCAATGTAACAGCTTTGTTCGATCATCTACGTGAGTCGTATTCGTATATTCTATTAAATGAGACCAATCTGCACCCAATTTGACCACTTCCACAATTTCAAAAGGTGGCCTGGTACAGTTTCTCAATGTCTGTTACCACCTCTAGAGGCGATTCTGGCAAATGCCCCAATCCTTGTGCTTCTTGCATACATATGAAGCGACATAATATCGGAGCAAATGTGCAGGACCACCTAGGAAGGAGTCTAACCTTAGGATGGTAACACTTCCCCCCCCACTGAACAAAAAGTTCCCAAATAAGCTTGTCCTTTTATATAATTCCCTGTGCCACAGAGTCTAAAAACTATGCTGTTTGTGTTTACATTGTCGGTAGATGGATGGAGTGATTGTCATGATTACATTGATACTGTGTGATGGGTACTAAGTACTCTGGTAACTAGAGGTCCCTGGAGGCTCAAAGGGGGAGCTAGTGTACATAGTGAATAGCTCACACCTAGCAATCAGTAGAGTATGGTGAGCCTACACTGACTTTGAAACTCTCTGGACTCATGGATAGGCACTGTCCGTACCACACTATTCCCTCTAGCTTCGCAGATGGACTGTGTGACATCGGACAAACTTTCTTGGTTTATCAGTTTAAGAATAGGAATGAAGATTGCCAACGTTTTGGCCAAGAAGCTCTAGCCTACTCAGGGCAAAAATTATACAACAAATAGTACGAGTCTGGCTACTTATAGGCATGCATCTAATCAAGTGCTGTCAAAATACATCGCTGGCTTTCCTGGACACACTCTATTCTGACAGAGAGATGATGGGAGCGTCGAGGTCACAGTGTACAGGAACTCGAGCAGAGATAAAATAACAGTTAACTGAAAAAGGAGAATCTCTTACTCAGATTTCAGGGTATCCTTGGAGGAAATTGTATCAAGGTACAGATTTGTCCGAATCTGAGCAACACATTGGTCAGGAGTCACATGGCTAGAGGTGAACTAGCCGCTATGTGCAGTAGACCATCCCATCCTTTTTCAGCCTCCCTGTCCTGGGCATTTAGAGACAGTCTATCTAGCCAGACTGTATGGTCCCAAAATGTTCCTCCCATCATCCAACTATTGTGGAGCTGGACCTGACACTCATTATACATTAGGCTACTTCAAGGAAGCTGCACAGAGAAAGCGTAGGTTCTGGACCCAGAATGAAAGGGATGCTCAAGTCCCAAACTTGGTACATACGTAACATTTGTACCATGGTGATAACCCACATTTACCATGGTAACGGGATTCATTAGATTATATACACCAATATATTATCATTATTATTATATACACCAATATATTATGGGCTAACAGCCTGAGGCTGAGGTAGTCCTGTTAGCTGCAGCTGGGCTGTCACTGTCCATGTTTGACAAGAAGTTCAGATAATGTTGGTGTGCATAATGTTGAAATAGGATTAGTCTACTTTCACTGTGCACGAGCTCTTGCAGCATTCTGAATCACTTTCCTTTTTATTCCTTTACAGCACAATCTTTGGTCCTCTATGCCTTGCCCTTTCTGCCATTTACGCAAGCACATGTCCTCTGAGTGTGCAGCTGGCAAGTTACTCGCTGACTTCAATTGGGCTGATGATCAATGCGTGCACACTTGTTGTTAATGCCTCCATCCTCGGTGTCAGCTGCAGAGGTTCTATCGCCCAGTCTGAAAAGAGAAATCTACTACCAAAGACCCTCTACCTTCGACTGGTAATGTTTATTGTTGAACTGTTATTCACCATTTCTGCTACCATTGTAGCATGGTACCCTGGAGTGCTCCATACTGTGGGTGCACCAACTTGTCCACTCGTTACTACTGACACTATCCTCAAAGTCTCAATCTGTATGCAGTGGTTCTTCCTGGCTGGCATGGCAGCGCTGTTCCTTCTAGTCCTTGACCCTTTTGGTTGTTGCACTGTTGGCCCCATTTCTCGCCTTGAAGAGGGGTTTAGCAGCTTGAGAGATCGAACTGAAGGAACTGATGGCTTGTACAATGCTCCGCAACAGAGGACTATTGTGCAAAGGAGAAGTTTATCGGGGTGTGCTTTCTGTAACTGCCGGCGCCGCAGAACTCACACAGGGGCACCTGAGCCTCAGCAACGTACCTACAATTTTTTAACGAGTCGGCTGTCCATGCTAGCATGCTGTTCAGGTATGTGCAGTGGAAAGGATGCTAAAGTTGTTCGGCGAGTTGCACGAATGTTGTCAGATGTGTTTACTAGTAAAAAGTATGTGGCAACAGACATCCAGGCAGGCCTCGTTCTCGCCACTGCTTGGCAAGAGGAGCATTGGGATGCCTACCACAGTCATATTAGAGAGGTAAGCATGTTTCATCTTCTATTTCCGGCCCTAAGGGGAAGTAAACCATCCTATAGACTATAAAACTGTGTCTATCGCATTTGTTAAAGACAATGCCAGCCTGCATGGGGCTCTGTTTCAGCCCTGGCGTAATTGGATAGCTCTGTGTGTAATCTAGCTGTTGCTTCACAGTAGTGTAGTAGTACACTGCATAATTATTGTGCATTCCTGTGACATGTACGTATACAGTATACAGTATAACATTGCAACAGGTATGGTTTGGACAAGGGTGTGCAGGCCAAGCAGGTTAGGTGGCTACTGAACTAAAGTTAGGTTATGCTTAAGGGTGTTAAAGTGCTCTCAAACATTCTACTGTTTCATGCTTGACATTTGAGACATTGCAAAGTCAGCTATGGTCACCATAGTGATGGACAGACAAGAAATGTAACCATGGAACAAGTGTTAATGATGTGGCCTTGTGTGTAATAATGTGGTAGAGGCTCATGCTATGTTGTCTGGCAGATTTATGGAGCATTGATGAGCAGTCACGTAGCTGTAGGTCTGGTTCCAGTAAAACGTTTCGACCACGAGGGTCTTCATAACTGATGAAGACCCTCATGGTCGAAACGTTTTACTGGAACCAGACCTACAGCTACATGAATGCTCATCAACGTCTTGTGTGTAGTTGTTGTGTCATGCTGTTATGTCATGCTGTTTGGGTGCATTGCATCTTGCCGTTCAGGTGCTGATTTATTTGATGACTGATGAGCAGTTTATCGGTGGAAAGGAAAATTATCAATACAAACCACCAGAAAAGCTGAATTGGAATGATCCAGTTAGTAGATATACATATTGTGCCGTGGCCATATCCTGCATGACTCTTTGGGTGGAATGTTGCAGTGAGTTGGTGCTGTTATTAGCTTGTTGAAAGTGAACCAATAATGACATATGTAGTGAAGTAATGGGATCATTAAATTTGATTTTGGTAGGGAGAGAAGGGAGATATGCTTTTTGCATTGTTCATTCTTTTTTATAATATAAGGTAGGCCAGTGCAATAATTGCGATAGTAGAGAGTTTTTATTTTACCTTTTTGCACAGACGTCAAACATGTCACGTCTGGAAGTCATGTGATCCCATGTTTGCCATTGCATTTGCGGTTTATTTTACACGTTTGTACATGTATACCACCGTCAAAGTTATTGAAGCTGGTTATGTTCATTTTCTCGCTTATCTACATGTTGGGTGAGCTAATTTGGTTTCATGATGTATTATAATTATAGTAGTATGTTTCATCCACCTATACGTGGGCTTCTTGTTGTTGCAGTAAAATCACTGTATGTATCTACAGGTATAGCTCATTGCTGCATGTCTGAAAGGAAGGGACTATAATATTATGCTGAACTGACGATGTATGCAATGTAGTATGGCATTGCTTTGCAGATGGGCCAAATACCTAAAAGATAGCTGAGATCATGCATTTGATTACTTAGCATCTGAAATTCGACTGTACGTCACCGAACCAGCCCTCAAACAACATTGTCCACACGGGCTGTGGTCTAACCAGCCTTCTAACACCATTCAGTTTGTTCCCTGTTAACGCTTTGTTCACTGTTAAGAGAGCTGGGTATGTGAAGTTCCAGTGGTAGAGCAATGTGGAGTAACTTTGCCTTTAGACAGACAGATTCTAGCCCCCTTATGGTTTGCAGGGTAGTGAATGTAGTGCGTGCAAAAAGTAAGGTTCAGTAAAAGTGTACCATAACCTAAAGGACATCTATCAAATAGCTATTGAAGTCAGAAGGAGATTGCCACAGTAATCACACTGTGCTCATGTGTGCACACTGTATTAATTGACATTCCACATTTGTACAGTCATGCTTGTGTGCAACTCTGTGTAAGTGTACGTGTGTGTGACTCTGGATGCTTACATGTGTATGCTTAAAGGCTTATTCCACTATGTCCACTCCACTCTTTTCTCCGGATCTCCTCGCGCTGTCCATGGCAGGATGAACGGTGGAAGCTCTATGATGCAGAGTACTATTTCAAGTATGCGTATGGAGCATACGGCTCAGCCCTCCTCCTGTACAGTGAACCTTACACTGCTTGCTGCAGGCTCACCTCTAAACTAACGTGAGTGGAAGGTGGGGGGGGGGGGGGGGGGGAGGGGGGGCAACTGCTTGACTGCAGATATGTATATTTATTGAATGCTGACCTCAACCTCCACCTTTACATCAAAGGAACTGGCAGTGCAGTAACCAGGTAAGAGCCCCTAACACCTCATTATCAATTATCACCTCTGAAACAGCAGTACAGCAAGCAACTCAACAAAGTAGCAGCAGCAACAGCAGTACACAATGCATCGGTCATCACGAAAGTCTTGAATTTTAGTATCATAAAAGTCGTCAGCACTGCTGTTACTGTAGTTGATTTGAAAGCTGCAGTTTGAGAAGGGGCAGCCTTGAAATGACGGTGGTACAGCTTAAATTGTTGGTTGCCAGGCAGTGCAACTGGCAATCCCCATCAAATAATGCCGGGGAGTCTGGGGCAGGTACTTCTCACCGTCGGTCTTGCGCGCTTTCGTGCTGAACTGGCAGAGCCACTTCGCAAGCAGCGCATGATGGTCGGTCAGCAGAATGTCTGTGGCACTTTGTCGCTTGGAAAGCGCAGGTTTCTGACCTGCCCCCAGCTCTGGAAGAGTCACACGCAATTCTCCGTGTCAGCCGCGGCGTTCTTGCGTACGCAGCCGAGGCACATACGACCTCGAAGTCATCGTCTTCTAGGTTGAAGTAGAATCACTTACTGATAGGTAGGATGTTCTCTTTGCCTCTACCTGATGCTGCAAGCTTTAGCCATGACTGTAGGAACTGAAACAGGCTCACTGAACAGCAAAAGCTTTAACACCAAAATGCCCACTCATTCGTGTGGGCGATAATTATTCAATAAGCTACTTACTACACGCTCTCAATAGTGTATTGTGCATGTACTTTACTGCATGAGACCCAAGGGCGCAAAGCGTATAGCGTATAGCGTACTTTACTGCTCATGCAGTAAATGCAATACACTATTGAGAGCGTGTAGTAACTATTACGTATGACTTGTGTGAATCCAATGGAATCCAACATTGGTCTTTCTTAATTTGGATGATTGGGCACACCAGTGCCCACTTCTCAAGTCTTGTCAGGCATACAAAACTGTTTACTGGTGTACTCACTCGTCCAAAGAAGGATCAATGTACTATTCAGCTAGGATGCCTAACAACTTTCACCATAGTTTGTACCATGTTGGGCATGTTCTCAACAGGTCTGTATGAAAGACTAAACATTCAATTGGGTACCCTTCTCTTGATTCTCACTGTCCATGTGCCTCCACCTTCTCCTCTTAGTCGTATGGGAGATTGCTGCAATGCCCATTGCTGTGGAAGTTGTGCAACCACTTGTGATGAGGCTGCTTTCCTCATTGCAACAGGTCTCTCAGAAGAGGACATTGCATATCTATCAGATGAGGTATGTGCCATTTGCTGTGTAAATGACTCATTCCTGGAGCAGATCACAGCAGTGATCACATTGTAGTGTGATAAGTTCATCTATATTAGTCAGTTGTCATCAGCATGTACTGATTTTGATCCATGAATGGAAACATTTTGTGACTATTTACAAAACTCTGCTACAATTCGTCGTTAACAACATACTAGCACGCAGCAGTGTAGTTCTACATGGCCAGCTTGGACTGTATGTCCAGTGTATGATATTCTATGTACATAATCCCCACAGAGGATATTCTTTACATTCAGGCTATACAAATGTAGCAACATTTAACGATTTCGAAAGTCCAGGATTTGACGGGTACTAATTTTTAGCAATTTTTGTGTTTAAGGCATTTTCACCTGTACAATAGTGTTGGTAACATTTAAGTGATTTTGTACTACTTTCTTCTAAGTTTACTAAGTTCTGTTAAAGTGGTCTGTATCAATATGCAGAATGTACTTAAATTTAATAAGCTAGTGATATCAATACAGTGGAACCCCGCTTTGCAGACACCCCTGATAAGCGGACACCTCGATTATGTGGACACATTCTAAAGTCCCAACGATTGGCCCTATTCTACCGGTATAAACTTAACCTTGAAATGTGAACACCCCATTAGTTCGTATTGCAGACAGCGCCCTGTGCACCGCTCTATACAACTCTGCATAAAACCTCGCCCGATAATCCAGACATTTTGATCAGCTGCCAGAAAATGCCAGCTCCCTGATTTGCACTGCTACCTCTGATAAGTGACAGCACTGAAGTTGGCGAGTGCTGCAAATCATCTATACTAAGGGTTTTGAAAGTGTCTGTAACATTGGAAAGTTCAGCATGAACAGCTACCCTTAACAATCGTCTTCAGAAATGATGCGTGAGTCAAGTACTTGAGAGAACCGTGCACCTATACCTTTACAAATTCGTCTTATTTTGATACTTTTCATGCATATTACATGATTGTTTTTAACATAATATATTATGGGCATGTAAGCCGTACATCTGAAATGCGGACACCCCTATAATCAGGATACTTCTTTTGTTCCAAACGATGTCCATATTATAGGGGTTCCACTTTACCTAATGTTTGTGTGTGTGTGTGTGTGTGTGTGTGTGTGTGTGTGTGTGTGCGTGTGTGTGTGTGTGTGTGTGTGTGTGTGTGTGTGTGTGTGTGTGTGTGTGTGTGTGTGTGTGTGTGTGTGTGTGTGTGTGTGTGTGTGTGTGTGTGGTCATGATGTGCATGGAGCATGTGCAAGTGGGTTGATGAATACTTACTGGTATGTTCATAGGTTACAGCGCATTCTCACCGCAGTCAGCATGATTCTCAGCATGATTCTTGGCATGATTCTCAGCTCATCAGAACACCTTTCATAGTAGCATATGACCCTCAGAGAGAGGCTGTGGTTGTGGCAATAAGAGGTACCTTGTCAGTTGCCAATGTCTTCACTGACCTAAACATTGATATGGTGAAGATAGAGGACATTGATCCATCATTGAATGGGCTGGACACCTATGTCCATGAGGTCAGTTACATAGCTGTAGCCATTACTGTAGGTGTGTATGTAGACAGTAATGTAGCTTCATCTTCATCTTTCTCTTCTGCCTTTTGTATCCTATTCTACCTCATTTCCATTGCTCCATTTGTCCATTTTACTCTCTCTGGATGCCCCCTTTTGTGTTCTTTTTGTGCTTCTCCTTTCTACTATTCTCAATTTTATTCTTTGTTATCTTCTTGCCTCATTCCTCATCCATTCCGTTTCTTAAATTGTCATTGTGACACACTGTAGCATCCCTACATGCAAGAATGTCCTATTGCATAGTTCTACACTCATGCATGTTGAAACATGGTTAATGTTCCACTGTGTCACAGCCTTTACTTGTTTCTGTCCCTTTCATGCCATTCCTACGTACATCCTTACTATTTTTATAAACAGCTTAATTTTATTATTTCCTGTGCTTTTTGTGGTGTGCAAACTGTGCAATTGTTAAGTTGCAACCACAGGACATTCATGCAAGTTTTGAACCTTATTTCTGTAACCATGGAACTTGAGGTGTCAACTACACTTACGTAGCTTCTGCACTAACCCACCAAAAGAACTCATAACGCCTGTTCCTCATGGGCAGTACTTTTAACCAGTTTTAGGTTTTGTACAGGAATTGCACTACTTTTCGTTTATATATTACAGCATGCAAACATCCCTACATGGACAGCACTATGATGATGTCAGATTATTCCATCTCCTCCTTTGTCCTCTCCTCTATAATGCTCACCTTCTGCATGTGCCTGCAATTGCCTGACTTTTCTTACTGTCTGTGCCTGTTCTACTCTCCATGATGTGTGTAGGGTGTATACAATGAAACTATGAAAATGCACAATTTACTTGTCAGTAAGGAGCACCCAGAAAAAGGCATCTTGCAAAAGTGCTTCAAGCAGCATCCTGTGAGTATACCCCTGCAGCAGCTGCTTTATGATGTAACGTGTGGATCGATTCAGAACGAGTGGTTGAATTTCATTCATACACACGCTGCTCATGAGATAAGTGCACATGAGTGCAGGTCCACAACTGTTACATAGAGCATGTAGATTAATATGCATGTCACACACTGTGTATAAATTTCATGCTACCCTTAAGGCTAGAAAACTCTAGATTTAGTGGGTAATAATTTTAGCTATTTTCCAGGGGTTTTGTGTATAAAGTAATTCTTTGCATGTACAGTACAAACAAATTTTTGCTTTATTACAGTTCTTAGTGTTTTTGCACTGCTTGCTGAATTTGCTAAAAATAATACCTGGTGAAATTTGTAGGCTTACATGGAAAAACATGCACAGGTGTAACAACGAAACAAATGGCATTGTGCAGTGACCAATCACGTGTGTGCATGACGTGAGTACAGAAAAAGGAAGTAAAAATCATACATACTGAAAATGATAAAGTAGTGTGATATACACAGGAAATAATAACAACTCAATGCACCCACAATGCATGCAAGCCATGCAAATGACCACTACACCTGCTCATTTGGGGCTCTTATTCATTTGACAGTTTTAGGTCAGTTTGTTTCTTGTTCGCTGAATGCTATATGAGGCAAATTGCAATGTCACAACGTTTACGGTGCGAGGAAGTTCATATCCACTGGAAGGCCTCTTCATGTGTGTTGTATGCTGGGTTTTACCTTGTACATTGCAGTTTAAGTGCCTCATGTGACTCTTAATCTGTGGCACACTGTGATGTCAATGCTCGGCGTAATGCTGATCTGTATCTCTCTAGTTGCTTTGTATTGCCTCTATTCGCTGTGTATATTTACCTGTTGAATCGCACACTAATCTGAGAGATGGTCTGCTCCCTATACATATGTGTGCACTGTCTGCTGTTTCCTCTGTTTGCATGTATACAGGACTGTAAGAAGTTGGTTGTAACAGGTCACTCTCTGGGAGCAGCTGTTGCCTCTTTCTTTGGGGTACTCATGCATAAGGAGTACAAGGAGAAGGGTATTGAGCTCCAGTGCTTTGCCTATTCGAATCCAGGATGTGTGTTCAGGTGTGTGTGTGTGTTGTGTATTTGTGTGTGTGTGTGTGTGTGTGTGTGTGTGTGTGTGTGTGTGTGTGTGTGTGTGTGTGGTGTGTGTGTGTGTGTGTGTGTGTGTGTGTGTGTGTGTGTGTGTGTGTGTGTGTGTGTGTGTGTGTGTGTGTACAAGTGGGTAAGTGTGTGTTCATGTGTTTGAAATAGTGATGGCCATTGCCAAGCGAGGTGTGCTTGTCACTATACCTACACTTGGTATATATCACGATATACGTACTTTATGTGTTGCGTTACTACCGAATGCTAGCCTTTTAATATGGTACAGTAACAACTAAGCAGTGGAATATATCAATATATCCAAAGACACAAAGTTGTAATTTCTGTTATGTAAATTGTTGCTAACGAGCTGCGGGTGAACAGATCAGAACTACATAGGACTTTGACCTACTGTACCTTGAGATGGTTTTCAACTCGATCTGGACATCTGTATATCTACTCTTTCAGATGACCTAACCAATACTCACTTTGCTGGTAGTTTCAGCAAGTGGCACAACATTCGCTTTCTGTGATTCTGATGCCATCTTTACACTAACTACTGTGCGAATATAAACAACATAATACCTCCAATACCACATTAGTATGGCAGTGTCACCATTGGTATCGATACTTTCAATAGTACTGGTGTATTGCCCGCACTAATTAATATGAAAAGTAAATATTGTATGGTGTGGGGGGTGTGGCTAACAATGCACTTGAATTTGCTGACATTACACCCCTTTCACACTGATCTTTAGTCCGGAATAATTGTGGGTAGAACCTGGGTTGAATGTGCCTAGTTGCATTCACACGAACAGTTAATCTGGATTAGAATAATGGGTCAAACCACTTCTGTGACATGTGTTCAGGTGTGCGTTTGTATGATGTACTGTGGGATGGTGTGGGTTGTGTATAAGGACAGAACAGTACCTCTTAAGATATCTGTATGTAAGTATGTACGTACATGATTGTACTGTATATGCAGGCATGTGTGCAGTGTGTCTGTCCATGCAGGCTGTCTGAATAGCCTCGTGTGCGTCTCATCATTCTCATGCAGCTATCCATTGGCACAGTTTTCCCGGAAGTTTATCGTGACCGTTGTTCTGGACAATGAAATCATTCCCCGGTTAGTGCTATATTCTTGCAGTGTTACTCACTCAGTGTAGTTTAAGCTCACAGCCCACTAGCTGCTCACCTTCTGCCAGTGTTCTCCTCTCTAGCCTCTTTCCAAAGGGCACTGTGCCCTTTGGTATTCCTTCACATCCCTTCATGAGCACTCCCCTTATTCTCTGTCACTGTGTTTCCTGTAGATTGAACAGACATTCTCTCGCCCTCTGGAAGGACACTGTTGTCAATCAAATTGAAAAGACAACTAAAGCAAAGGTAAACTGTTAAAGCATGCCTGACTGTGTGTGTTGGAGCAGGAAAACCTGAGACTTTCCAGCTGGTTAATTTTGTGTGCAGTGATACAAGATGCATACCATTTCTGTCATCACCTAGATGAATCAAACTTGCATGCTGTATGTGTGTATAATACAATACAGGTACGTGTGTGTGTGTGTGTGTGTGTGTGTGTGTGTGTGTGTGTGTGTGTGTGTGTGTGTGTGTGTGTACACATGTACATAGTCTCTGTCTGTATAGCATGCAAAACTATGTTTGTTTGCTTCCTACTGAGTATAAACTGCAATGCATGGGAAACAATATACTTCCAATGGAATAATTTTAACTCATTTACAACACTCCAGTGTCATTTTCAGAGTCGATCTGTGTCTCATTTCATTCTCTAGTATCAGGTTTTGTATGCAGATGAGATCAGGCGGGGCTGCAGCCTAACCAGACATGTCAGACGAGGGGAGGAATGTACCGATGGTGCAGGTGCAACACTTCAAGATGACGCGCATGTACATGTCAAAGGAATACACTCACGTCTGCATTCAATCCTGAGTAACAAACGTAACTATCATGAGGAGTTCTCCCGGTGTTGGAATGGAGAGGATACTGACGCTAGTGGGCAGACAACTGCCATCCCTGCTTTTCCGCCAGGGAGAATTCTGGAGCTAGTGGCCACCAAATGCTCATACCAAAAGTGAGACCTTTAGGACTGCATTCACACCTGCATAACCAAGAAATAGGTTGACTCACTCTCTCTCCTTCCTCCCTGTCTTCCTCATCTTCACCCTTTCTTGCTTGTTTCCCCTCCTTCCATCCATTCTCCTTCCCAGCTGGTGCAGTGCCTGCTGTCATCTTTGTACATACACTTTCTGTCCCTGTTGTCGCACAAAGAGCAGTTACAAAGCTGTCTGGACAGCCAATGAGGACTACTGTGCTGTGAAGATGATTGGTGAAGGCTACCTCGGATGTCACATACCTGACAGGATGAAAAATGCGCTGACATCACTCCGTGCCCAAGGCACATGTTTGAGCGTATAATCACCAAAGACTAGTGCACTGTGTTTGAACACGTGCCATGTTTAAATAGTAGGTACTCTCCTGCATAATTATAGGCCAAGCTCAGTGTACTATATATCCTTTTCTTAAAGACCAATTATGTAGCTGGAGACACTGAATACCATTAAAGCCACAAATTAATTCACAACAGACTGCATGAGTTGGATGTATAGGGAGAGACAACACATTAAAGTATGTCATAGGACACTAAAAGAAGTGTCGATACTCTTTTAAAATTTGTAAATTATTATACAATAATATACAGTGTTGTAAAAGAGACAAGGTGAATACTGTACATCATCACAGAATATCCAGCACAAATTGCAGTGGGTCAGGACCACTAGTGATTTGAAAGTCCAGGATTTGGTGGGTATACTAAATTTAGCAATTTTCAAGTTTTTTGTGTGTATGTTTTGCCTGTACAAAACGTTTTAGCGGGTACAATTTTTACTGATCTTTTACTACTCTCTAATTTGCAAAAATTAGTGTCCTAGCCTTAAGGTATCTAGCAGCACATGCATTTTTCATTACTGAACATGTTATTTTAATGCTGGCAAGGGTTGTATGAATATCTATATTACTCCAAAGTAGGGGTCAAGCATGCATGAACTATAATATAGACACATACACATGCACACACGTACACATATATAGGGATATATATATATATATATTATATCAATTGGTCTTCAGCTCTAGCTAGGGTTAGTCTATGGGTGGATGCAAACAGTACAGCATTCATACATCTACCACAAGGATCAAAACTGCCTCTTTATGGCAACTAGACTGGCTCACTTATTAAAATTGTCTTTGTAATATATACCAGAGTACGATCTGAATGGGTTGTCGCTGAGTGGCCTGCCTCCCTGTTCAGGAACTGGTCGTTGCACTGTAACCAATCTAGGAGGAACAGGAGCAGGACTTGTATGTAGAATGTGAAATGGCACTCCACCACCTAGAGTGGCTTTGGTTTGCAGCAGCACTACACAGCACTGCTAGCTAGCTAGCTCACTTGCTGTGGTGGGAAATACCTGCACTTGCAATTGTGTTCTGCCTCTACATACGTCAGGTGAGCTGAGACTAGACAGAAGACATGCAGCCAGTAGGGATCTCATCTTGGTAGATCATAAGCTGAAAAATCTGGTCTGTTTACCATAGTAGTTTACCTCTGGCTCATATCAACCCATTTATTGCACAACTCCAGCAACACTGTTTGAGGGGTCATGGATGTTGTTAATGTAGCTATAGTGGGTGTGCTGTTGAAGAACATACAGCTGATGTCGCAACTTGCATAATAGATGGTGGCGTATACATGTGCAAAGGATCTAGAATAGTAGCAGGATTCAACGAAACAGGCATCAAAAGTCACTTCACTAATAAAGGTACCTAGCTGGTAGCTACGTAGCTACCAAAATGTGTGAAAACTGACATTTCTGGTAGTTGCAGTTGCTGTTACTGCACTGTATATAGCTGACCAGGTACAGCTGTCCTGGAAACATTTGCTGTGTGCAAATGATCCCGGGCTAATGGATCATGTGGAGTGGGAGGTGTGGCTTGTGAAGTGTGCAACACATTGACATATTCAAAGTGATAATGTCCAAAGTGTATGTGTATGCAAGTGAACATTTGTAAGCATGTATGTATGTCTGTGTGTACACTGTGTAACAATCGGATATACATGACTGTTGCAGCCATGCAGTGAATTAGATTAACTACGGTACACACAGGAAAAAAGTTATTGTCCTACAATCTACAATTCGGTGCCAGGATGTGTTTTTATGATTGATGGCATGGATGAGTTTGTTCGTCAGTAACAGTTACTGTAACAGTAATGGTTACAGTTCTGCATGTGTTCGGCTCTTGCAAATGTAAAGAGTGCTCCAGTGTGTGGTTGCTCCAGTTGCTAATGTATGTGACGTCAGATAGACTGCTTAGTGTGTGATACGACGCATTTACAGCTCGAGCCCCGAGGGCAAGTGTTGTATATGCGTCGTATCGCACACTAAGGCGTCTATAGCTTTTATCTACCCCGCGCCGACCTCGCGTCAGTCAAGCGCTCTAGATCAGTTTGCCTACTTGGCTTTTTTGCTACAGAAGAATACTCACTGGAGCTCTTTTGCGTCGAGGTTCTTTACTTGTATTGTGTCACCTCGGCAACAGTTTCAACGTTCCTGCTCAAATACCCTGACAAGCTGCTTTAACAGAAGAGAAAAGCACCACGCTGCGCGTGCCGACTGAAGGAAGACTCGCGGGAGCTTACGGACAAGTTATTGGAACGCGTCCAAAGACAGACGTCGGGTGGCCATTGTCTGCAGCTGAAAGGAGAAGGTTTTCAACTCCATTAGCTCGAGGAAGGCGCGAACACTCTGGTGACAGGAAGCTCGTCGGTGAGACTATTTGGAAAGTGCGCGACTAGGCGTCTTTCCCATGAATGCCAAGGTTCAGAGACGACTACAGCAGAAGTTTCATTAGGCGAAACACAGGAACGGTATAGGGTCCCAGTGTTCCAACTTTTGTATACCTATATTAATAATCCTCGTTCAGGCTGTCCGCGTTCATTGGTGCGGGTCCCTAATTCACGCAAACGTCCTGCGATTGCGAATGAGTCTACATTTTTGCAAGCGTGTGTATGCTCATTCGCCCTTGTTTTAATGCATCTGCTAGATGCCCTTGTCCTGTTTGCCTATTCTGCCTGCTGACATGTATTGCATGTCATTCGTTGGCAGCTTCAGCTTTCCTTGATGACCTGTATTATGCATGTCTCTTAGATCTTGTTGAAACAGCTGCAACTCTCTCACTTGACCTGTGCGATATGAGAATTTGACCTGTGCGAACTTGATACTATCGCACAGGTCAACCTACTAGCCCTGGGCTCTTAGGCAATATGAGATTTCTCAACCCATGGTTAATTGCCACAGTAATTATACAACTATGAGTATGCATTGACTTTATAATCTGATCCATCAAGCACTGGAGCAGGATTAGAAGGTCCTGAGATGATAATTAATGTTGCACATAATGACACGTGACAATGTGAGTGGAATACTGCCTGTGAGCAGATGACAAAGACCGTGATCCAGGTCAGAATGTCCTGCATTTGATATATCATTAACAGTTGTGTCCTCAGAATCTGTTACCAGGTGGATTACTAATTCAACTATGAGCCTCTACAATATCATCAACTTGCATTGACCAATATTATATGTATCACAACAAAGTGAGCTCTGAGTTTGAAATACAACTGAAGTGTTGAGAAATGCAGGTGTGAACAAAAATCTATGTACCATTGTTAAATTCACTACTGTAATGAAATCATATTAATTTTATGCCTACCATGGAGGAATAGTGATTATTATTAATTGTATTATGTAGTGATTGCAATAATGTGCACTGAGGTTATTATTGTATCCTGATGGTGAAGTATACAAGTAGGTAGATACTGTATTAATCATAAAATGAAGAGACATATTCACCAGTTCATTGACTGCCATGTGTCAGCAGTGGTTCTTGCAAAGAGCTCTCTCTCACCTCCACCTGTTCTGCAGGAGGTTGTTCAGTGTAGGAACTGCTCTCTGATTCACTTTCGTAGACTTCATCAATCTCTGGTGGACGTAGGATCAGTATTGGGATGGGGCTCCTTCTTGGTTCCTCCTCCTCCTTGGGCCTCCTCCGGCAGCACTGAGTGTCCTTTAGCATGCTGGGGATGGCACGCATGGTTGACCAACATGACTGGGCACAGCTACGAGCTTTCTCCGGTACAGGGAAGAAGTTGTAGGCATGGTAGACAAGGATGACTGCAGACTGTGCAAGTGCTAGTATGATTAGAATGTTGATTCCTGTACTGGACAATTGCTGCTGAAGCTTGCGGTCAGTTCTTGGAATAGAGCCAAGGATAATGGTTGCCATTGCAGCAAGTATGTTGAGGAAGTACAGCAAGTCAAACAGTGGCGTGTGATAGGAATTTAGACATTTCTTTACCTGTCTCTTACACTTACTTCCAAATGTCAAAGGCACCTGTAAGTTGATGGCATTCCTGAACTGATCAGGATCTCTAAATGGCTTGACCAGCAACTGCACAACCAGCAGTGTCCCAGTTGTAACAAGAGTGCAATATGCAGCAACATCTGCACTAGTGAGTATGTGGGTGACCACAAGGATGACTCGTACTAGCAGTCTCAAACCAATCCAAAAGCCAAGAGGCCATATGAACCCTCCGTGGAGGACATCCATGAAGTGGCTGAACCACAACTTGTGGAAGTACCTTCTCATCAGGTCTCCAAAGAGCATTGTGAATGTGAAGGGAATCAGGTAGAGCACAGTCACTGCAATGGACAGGATGCCAATGACAAGGTGTTGGCCACCAAAGAAGGGCAGGGATGGTTGATACAGCCAAACTGTTTCACCTTGTGCAGTGTCTACATTGTAAAGTGTAGTATACCTCAGTGGAGCAATGACAGCATTGACAAGAGAAGTGTATGTGAGTACCATGATGGTGGCCAGTACTGGTACAGCTCTCCTGGCTATGAAGCGAGCCCTTCTGAACATCCTGTAGCCACACTTGTGAGTGACAATGATGATGACTGCTAGCAATGTGAAGAGGTAAAACGGGAAGACAAACTGCAACAGAGCCTTCCAGAACTCATCCATGCCATCATATAAACACACTCCCACTCCGGGTTGCAGGTTGATGACTGATAAGAGAAAGAACAGAGGACCCCAGGCATGTTCTTGAAGGAAGTCTCCCATGAGTCCCATGATGTTGGTGTATAGCACCACACCTATGATGGTTCCTTGGAGGAGAGTTAAGTTGAGAAGGAACAAACCAGCCACAATGAAGATCCCTCCCAATGCATGCAGTGGTAACTGGAGCAACCACACACTGGAGCACTCTTTACATTTGTAAGAGCCAAACACAGAGCTATAACCTGTTGGACATTCACTGCAGAGCAGGCCTTGACGGTCATTGATGCATTGCTGATTCTGTGTGCTCTTATCCAATGTCAGTCCACTTTGTAGGACAACAGAGTTGCAGTAAATTGTTGGACAGTTGGGACTAAGAAATACATTGTTCCCTTTCTTCCCAATCCAGTAATGTGGCTGGTCTGCTCTGTATGTAGTTGTGGTGATCCTAACAGTACAGGTGAACATGTTATGCCTGAGAAATGTATTGCATGTACATTTGTGTTCTTTGTAGACCAACCCTGGAGAGCAGCTATTGAAGACCTTTACTACTAGATGGTTATAGATTATACCCATATAATATGAATGTATACTATTATTATCGTTGTACGGTGACATTGGAAGGTCCTCAGGTGCATCAAGATCAAGATGTGCTTGCAGTCTGATGTGATGAGAAGTACCAGGTGTGAGATTCCTCAACGTATATGCTTCGGTACAGTTCTTTTTGCTCAATGTGTCATGATGGGTTGCACCATCACCATCAACCCTGAACTTCACTGGCAATACACGCTGCCAATCTCCCATGACGTGTACTGATATGTGAAAAGTTTGCACAGGGTACGTTTCTACTACCAATGTGTGGTTCCTGATACAGCTGAGCTCACCATCAATGCAGAGACAGATGGCATAGGGGTAGGAGGGTATTGGTTCTTCATCCATGGGTGGGTACTGGTGGAAGACATCAAGAATTAGCTGCCTGCTTGCTGGTAGAGTACCATTCACATCAGCAGTTTGTAGGGAACAGTTCTGAAAGTGACCATTGAAAACATTATTCCCACCATGAGATGCTGTGTTGTTTGACAGCAAAACTGTTGCATTGTGTTCTGCTAGTTCACTTGCATTCACACTCTGCCCATCACTGCTGATGAACTGAAAGAAACACCATCCTGGACAGTTGTGGAACTCCACATAGCAATCAACAAATGCAGAAAGTGACATTGTCTGTACATCATAGCTTTGATTGCGGTGAGAGATATAAATGCCTCCACCATATGGACTACCAATGTTTTCAGTCACATTCAAAATTGTGCCAGGTGTCAGTAGCAACTGTGAATCAGAAGACATGTAGATTCCACCGCCCCATATTTTGGATCCAAGTGTATTCTTGCTAATTTCATTATAGCCATTGAGCTCTACCTGACTGTTGTGCAGTGCAAGTCCGTAACCTTCATTAGATGTTATATAGTTGCCCCCAGCCATGACAACCCTGTACCCTTGTAAGTTTGTTAGGTCAATGGCAGCAAGAAAGCTAGAGTCTAGGAAGCCATGACAATTCTCTGAAAATTTTGCTTTCGTGAATGTACTGTTCTGGATTGTCAGCAGCCTCCTGTGGTTGTTTATAAACAAAGTTGAGTCATGCCAATAATTGCCAGAAATCTGTACACCAATTGTGCGGGTAACTTGTGTTAAATAGCAGTTGTAAAAATTTGTGTTGGCAATGATAATTTCAGGATGTTTCATTGTTGTCTGTTCAGTGGCAGTGGTGGAGTCCCAGTCAAGAAAAGGATCGAAAATGGCTATTGTTCCTACTTCTATTGAATTGTCAAGGGTTATAGTTATTCCTTGTACTGCTCTTAAGAATTTGCAGCCATCTATAAGTACATGTGCTCCCACTGATCTGTCAGCAGAAGTAGGATTTGTTGCATTCTCTGTATTGAAACTTAATGGCATATCAAGTGTGACTCCATATGTTCTAAAAGTAACATTTCTGACCTCTACAGTGCACAACTGTGTGGGGTAATTGCGAATTAGTATACTAAGCCCTAGAGGATCCAACAATTCATACCGAGACCTAGGAGAAAGAAAATGTTTCATGGTACTGTTGGCAATGAAGAGCCTAATGTAGTGGTAATTGTTTTCTTTGGCCATCTGCAAGCTTTGTTTAGAATCTTCAACTGTGAAGTCAACTGTTCTTTTGTTTCGAAAGATACATTCATTAATGGTTAAGTCAAAGCTACAATTCTCTGCTGTTGTTTGAGAGCAGGCAGAGGGATGTGTTAGAACAGAAGTTGATGAAAGAACGCTTTCCATTACCATGTAGTCTCCAGTTGGATCTGTGATTTCCAATTCACCATTTTGAAAGTCTACGGAACGAATACACACATTGTCTGTTGCTTCTATTTTGATTGAAGTAGCAATTGAAGTTGTCTCCAAAAGTTCAAAGACTATATGACTTGCTTCTTTCACAAGAATGCTGATTTCAAGCTCACCAATTGCACTATTGTAGCCAGCAACTACTTTCAAGTTCTCTAGTGTAATATGACTTGATTCAATTACAAAGATGTTATACACTATATTCCGAAACATGTCCTTCCAAGTCTTCAATCTTTTAATTTCATTTGTTACCACCAAAACACATTCCTCAATTCCCATGGCACACTTCTCTTCTCCTCGGAGTGTCACATTTCGTGCTTGCATAATTTCTAGCCTCCAAACTGTCTGTGCAATATGCTCACCATGTAGGAATATCCAGGTGGTGTCAGAGAGAGAGAAGTTGGCACCTTTCCTTTGGTATTCACCCAGTGTGCCACAGTTGCTGCCGTTGCTCAAGTTGCCACATTGTGCACTGTTTGCTGCCACCCAGTAGAGCTGAGACCTGCCAGCAGGGGAGTGCTCGCCTTGGCTGATCACATGTGGAGTCAAGCTGAGTAGCAGAGAACCAACGAGAATAATGATCATCATTAGCTGTTGGCTATTGCCCATTGCATGAGGTAAGTATGAACTTGGAATCAGGCCTGACCAATATATAGCATCTAGCATAATATATATGACTAGAACTAAAAGAGAAAGTGTGTACTGTTTACCTTATACTGCAGCTGTATATGCAGCCACTTCAACTTAGCCAATGTCTGTTCACATCACATATAGTCAAGGTCATATGTATTGGCCACAACAGTGCCTGCTTTGTCTGAGGTGAAATGTATGCTTCAGGAATAGTCCAAGAGCTCTTTTTGCTGAGATGAATAGCAAGCTATGTAATCTCAATGCTCATGTCACTGTGGGTTTGGTTGTGTGTATGTATTTATTTAGGGTGCAACATCTATTTTGGGATACCATGAATAAAGAAAGGGGGACACCCATTCTCAGCCCTATGAAGGTGGATTAATGTTTTTACCAAAGATTAGCTGGCAGGGTGAGGTCGGTTGTGCCTTTTGGCAGGTCAGTATTGACTTCACTTAGGAATGCCTTTTGCAGTGTCTGACTGCACCCTGCATGCTATCAGTTGCTATCATAGCTTGAACACCTTAGACCAAGAACCGTCGGTGTCTACAAGATTTCGTACACCTTGGAACTCAATCAGATACCCTTTCGCTTTGCGCACTAGCATCTATATATTAATTGTTTTCTGTGGCTTTCTAAATCTCGTGGACACCACAGTTTTCAGTCTAACCCATGTATGATGACCTGCTGAACATGATGGTATGCATGCTTATGGAATTGCGATTGTGACTGTAAGGATAATTATTAAGCTGGTACACATGGTACACGTGTCTGTGTGTGTATGGTACGTACATCTGATGTACTGATGGCACATCTGTGTCACATACAGTACTGTGCATGTGCAAATATATAATTATGTTGTGCATACCCATTGACCGTGTGCACGAGTGTGTTGCACAAAATTGCAGCAGTGGACACATCACTGTTCTGTTCCTGTCTATTGTAGCAATCATGTCACTACCATTGGTACAATATGTTAGTGGTAACAACAATATACTTATAATCCTACTATTCTGCAATCATTGGATTACCACTTAGGGTAGCTAGCATACTCCTCCAGGCACAAATTAAGATGTACATAACCGTTTAGAATGTTATTTCAGTTGATTAACAGTCTGCAAGGTATTTGGCAATCAATAGCTAATGTGTTTCAGGCCATCAGCATTGCAACATCCCCAACTATCTCAGCTATGGAACATTCACAGCATATATAGCTACACTGAAAGAATGCTAGCAAGTAGTTGAAGTTCAGGGGCACCCGGCTCCCAACAGGTTTTGAACTCAAAATATTTGTTAGCACATTCAATGACATTGCTGTGTTCATGTGTGTGTTGCCCAAGAGAGCAGCAATGGACACATTGATATCACCGTTCTGTTCCTGTGTATTGTAACAATCATGTCACTGCCATTGATACAACAATTGCAAGCTAGTGGCAACAGCAATACCATTTGAATTCTACTAACAAACATGTGACCTCATGCATGTGGTGAAACTGTAAAGTTCATGAATACTCTATTCACACATAATGTATATGAAAGACACATGCACAAACATCCATTGTTGTAATTATAGTATTACAAAGAAACGTCTGAGTTCATATCTGAATAGGAACGAAACAGAAGGTGTGTACACTGCATGGTGAAATTTCTTGCTTTAATTGAAGGTGCACAAGAGATGAATCCTATACTAACTGATTTATACAACTGAGTAGCAACCATAGCATACCTGAATCGGACTGAAACAGAAGGTGTGTTGATATCGTAGAGGCTCATTGCTACGCTGTTCAATACATCCAAACAGATCGTGAGCAAAGGATCGCTGACGTAGCAAAAATCAATCAACAGCTGATTGCAGGACATTTTGACCACGTATAGGCCTCTGTCAGCTGTATACAAAACATTTGTATGTATTGAAACATCATGCAATCAGTTGTTGAATGATTTTGGCACGTTTTGCTCACAATCTATTTGCCTGTATTGAAGGTTTGTTCACTGATGTTCTGAGAGGCTATCTGCGAAAAATGCAAGGGCACACACTTAATTATTCATTTATCTGATTAATATCACAGCTTTTTCCTCTCTATTGTAAAAATCATGTCACAGCCATTTATACAACAAGCTAGTGGCAACAGCAATGTCTTTTGAATTTATCTGATTATATTGCATGTGAATGTGTGTTGCACAAGAGAGCAGCAGTAAACACATCACAGTCCTTCTCCTGTCCATTGCAGCAAACTTAAGGTTGTCGCTGTCATTGGTGTTTTATGCTCTTGTCTAGTAGTGAAACTGTACATATAAAATTATAGTCCTGATTACTCTATTCACAACTGATGCAAAGATCTAAAGGACAGACACACAGCCACCCATTGTTAGTGTGCACAAAGAAATGTCTCTGTATTGAATGTGAACCCTAGTGCATGGTGCTATCTCATTCAGGTATATTAAGTATAACAATAAGTTATACAGAATGATGGTATATTGTCCATTTTATCTTTCAATATTGTCTTGCCATACACCCCCACTGGACCATGCATGTTTCTACAGATTCCTGCCCATTTTACTTATTTTACTCATCACCTGTCGTCTCACCTGCTGGCACTCATACCTTAATCTAGTGCTGTTTTATTATTTGCTAATAATACATAATACATAATATTATATTGCATATGTACATATATAAAGCATGTCACCTTCTGTTTGTACCTCCAACTGCTGAAGATAACTGCATGTTTGTTGAAACATTTAGCAATTATCATTCAAGTCTTTACTAGTGAAGTGTACAACAATAAACCAAGAGCATGTACTATTGTTCTGTCTATTTGATCATTAGGCAATAAATGCTTCTGACATTAGGCAATATATATATATGCAGGACATATTGACACACTGTATATATAGTACAGACTCATACAAACACACAAAGACACACACAACACACACACACACACACACACACACACACTCACGTGTACACCCACACAAACACAAATACACACACACACACACACACACACACACACACACACACACACACACACACACACACACACACACACACACACACACAACCCACACACACAACACACACACACACACACACACACACACACACACACACACACACACACACACACACACACACACACACACACACACACATACACACACACAGACACACGCACACACACACACACACACACATACCACTGTTATCTCCACTATCACATGGCCCCTTGGGCAGAGTGGATACTCATGGGCTTGCATGGCTCACCAATGATGGACATTTTCACACATCCAATCTCATCTATGATGAACATTGGGTGGGATCTAATTATTCTGCTTTGCCATAGATTAATCTAGGTAGATGCATTGTGCCTCACCATTCACTTCTTCAGAGGATGAAATATGATGTTTTGTGGTCAAAATATGTAGCAGCACCTAACCTACCAGTCCTCGACATGCTCCACATGCAGTGAGTCCTTACGACCTAATGTTCATAACAATTCTAAACTAGCCATGAAACCTGTGTACACAATGTAAGAGAAGTAATAAAGTCAAAGAGCACGTCTCTAGCTCTCTAATATAAAACATACAATCTCTATTCACACATAATGTATATGAAAGACATATGCGCAAACACCCATTGTTAGTTTGCACAAAGAAAGGTCTCTGTACTGAATGTGATCCTAGTGCATTGTGTTATCTCATTCAGGGTACAACAATAAATTCAATGACTATGCACTATATACTGGTTTGTCCTTGATCACTAGATAATACTTTTACAAGACATGGGTATAGTACACAAGCTATGCACACACACACACACACACACACACACACACACACACACACACACACACACACACACACACACACACACACACACACACACACACACACACACACACACACACACACACACACACACACACACACACACACACACACACACACACACACACACACACACACACACACACACACACACACACACACACACACACACACACACACACACACACACACACACACACACACACACACACACACACCTTGAACCTTGAACCTTGATCCGTCCACCCGTGAGTGATAACGGTAGTCCTATGACTTGTCATGGACCAGACGACTCACTGAATCCGAATTTGACATGGTACAAAAACGACTGTGTTGCGTGAGGTCTCCTCTTCTCCGTAAGGACCTACCACATGGGCAGGGGAAGTTGTCAGAGGCACTAGTTGTGTTTGTTGAGTGTTCTTCTTGTTGGTGCTGCTTCACAGCTGATCTTGCACCATCAGTACACACTTGCAGCCACTTCTGTCTATTCTGTGCAACCTCATACCAATCATCTGCAACTCCAATGGTGTGCAAGTCTGACTTAGCTACATCTCGCCACCTCTTCTTCGGGCCGTGTCCTGGTCTAGTCTGTAGCATCTCTCCAAAGAGCAACTGCTTTGGCATTCTATGATCTTCCATGCGGGCCAGATGACCAAGCCAACGTAGACGGTGTGACATAAGAATGCTTTCTAATGTCTCCTCCATGCCAAAGGATGTTGCTAGCTGCCCTGATGATATGCGTTCTGTCCACTGTTGGTACTTGGACACTCCGAGGATAGTTCAAAGGCATCGATTGTGAAATGTTGTCATTCGTCTAACATGTGCTGCCTTGATGGTCCATGTCTCTGCCCCATACAGCAAGGTGGACAGAACTACAGCCCGATAGACCGCCCTCTTGGTTTCTAGTGACAAGTGTTTACTCCGGAAGATGGGTTCCTTCAGACATCCAAAGATTCTGGCAGCCTTTGCAATGCGACATAGCACCTCCTTGCTCAGATCCCCATCACTTGACACAATGCTTCCTAAATATGTGAATTCAGTAACCATCTCAATCGCACCGTTGTCTAGTTGTACTGCATCATCCTCCACTGCCTCAAGTTGACCGACAGCCATTCCCTTGGTCTTCCCAACACTCACTGTCAGTCCCCACCTACTTGCCGTTTGGATAAACTTCCCTGTGGCCTGTTCGAAGGCCGTACGTGTGCTCGCATACACCACTGCATCGTCTGCAAACTGGGATTCCGTTACTCGCATGTTCTTCAATCTTGACTTTGCAGTGCGATCACCAACTAGTCTCCTGCCCTGACAGAACCTCAAATTAACCCCAATTCTGGGCAACAATTCCTCCAATCCGCCACCACCGCACTAAGGTAGATGTTGAACAGTGTTGGAGCCATAGTGCACCCTTGCCTGAGACCATTCTGCACTTCAAAACTGTCTGTAGCTGTGCTACCTACTCTAACTTCTGCATGCATACCCTCATGAAATGATCTTATTATACTGAGCATGGTTGGTGGAACCCCACATTTCTGAAGCACTTGCCACAAGGCCTTTCTTGGGACTGAGTCGTAAGCCTTCTGAAGATCAACAAACAGAATGAACAAAGTAGCATTGTGCTCTCCAGCCTTTTCAATCATCTGCCTAGCAGTAAAGATCATGTCAATACACCCCCTGCCACTCCTGAACCCACATTGGGATTCTGGAAGGACTTTCTCTGCGATGGTCTGTAGCCGCTCCTGCATGATCCTAGCAAGGACTTTACCGACAACATCCAAGAGACTGATACCCCTCCAGTTGTCACACTGATGGAGATTGCCCTTCTTTGGAATGGGAACAATCTGTGCATCTTGCCAGTCAGCAACAACCCGGTGTTCCTCCCATATACCTCCAGTAACAGTTGATGTAACCTGCTCCAGAGCTGTTTGCCCCCTGCCAGGATCATCTCAGGTAGTATCCCTGTCCTTCCACCTGCCTTACCACATTTAAGTTTGTCAAGTGCCACTCCTAATTCTTCTTCAGTGGGGGGGGGGGGGATGTCAAGTTCCCAACAAACTGGCTGTGATAGCATTTCTGTGATAACCTCTTCTTGAAACACACTAGGGATATTCAGCAACCTAGAGAAATGCCTGTGCCAACGTAATCTAACTTCAGCAGGGCTGGCCGTTAGGACACCATCTTCCTTCAGCACAGCACAAGGCTTTGCTGGTCTACGCCCAGCATGGGTCAGTTGTAGCTTCCTAATACATTTCCACCTCGTCCTACCATCCTTGCTAGCCTTTTCCCCTTCACTCGCTACCCTTAAACTCCATTTCTCTTTAGCAGATTGTATGGCCTCTTTGACTACTCTTTGTTGTCGGCGGAACTCCTTTCTATTCGCTGTGCTGTTATTCTGTAGCATTCTCTTTTGAGCTTCATTCTTCATCTCAATTAGAGGCAACAGGGTGTCAGTGCTCTCAACGAACCAATCCGGCTGTTTCTGTCTAGCTCGGCCTACTGTGCTCTCAGCTGTCTTAACTATACATGATTTCAAATTTGTTCAATTCCATTCACCAGGCATCCCTGGATTGTGTGGTGTTTCTTTAAGTTGTTTGGACAATCACTCACGGTAAGTGTCAGCCACATCTTCATTGCGCAGGGTGTGAACTGCAAAAGGAACCTGCCTCTTCTTCTTGTTCCTTCCAGAGTGGACAATATACACACACACTTTGGCCCTCACCATTTGGTGATCCGTCCAACAATTCGCTCCCCTCATGACTTGCACATCAGTACAAAGCTTGCGCTGACTAGCCCGCATTACAATGTAATCAATCATATGATTGCGCTTTGATGCTGGATCCAAGTGCCAAGCTGTATTTCTTTCTTTGCAAACCAGGTGTTCATTATTGTGAGTTGGTTAATGGCACAAAATTCTAAGAACTCCTCACCAGCTTCATTAACATCAGCCATACCATGTCTTCCACGCACTCCTGCCCAAAGGTCATTCTCTGAATCACTCCTGCCAACTCGAGCGTTGAAATCACCCAGCATGATAAGAATATCAGACTGGGGTATCTTGTCGAGCACATCTTGCAAGTCTGCTAAGAATTTCCACTTCACACTAGAGGGAGCCTTTGCTGTGGGTGCATACACAGATACCACTGTCATGTACTTGTTCTTAGCTTCTCTTGATCTACCACCAGGCTTCCTTTGCCCTGCTTTGGATAACATTAGTCTGGCTGTAACAATTCGAGAACTCACTGCTTCCCACTTCTCCCCTGCTTCCTTCCAAGCTGCTGTGGCTTTTGCATCCAATACAATTCCCACTCCTTCATTCCTAACCGCTCTGTCATTTTCACTAGGCAAAGGTCGCCCAGAGTGTAAAAGGGTGTACCCATCTGCTACCCACACATCATTGCCAAACCATTTTGTTTCCTGAATACCAGCCACTGACACACCATATCTCTTAAGTTCCCGTACCAATAGGTCTAGCTTTCGATCTACCGTCTGAGCGCCAATACGTTCATCTCCGTACTCCCGACGGCCTTTCCTACAAATGCGCGCGTCCTCTACGTCTTCCACCAGTGTTCGAACGTTCCATGAAGCTACTGCAAGTCTTCTACATCGCTGTCTATGTTGAAAAAAGTCTCTCATGCCTCTCCCTTGCCCTTATCGAGTCGCGAACGACTGCAACTAGTCGCTTCTCGCCGCAACGAATCCTGAGTCATCTTCTCGCGCTTGAAAGTTACCTACCTTGGCTAGCAAGACCAAAACAGGTGCACTGTCGCTGCAATCTGGACTACTCCACACGATACGCAGCAACAGTGGTGTGTTCCGATGGTACGCAGATGTCGCAAAATATGGACTGACAATACAAATAGTAATCGCCTTTATCCTCCGCAGGAAAGAAACAATTATTTCGAGTTAAAAAAACTCGTGGGGCGCCGGGGCGCCCCTGAACCTCGAACTACTTGCTAGCAATTTTCCCATGTACGTTCAGTAAATCCGATAGTTGGGGGTACAGTATTGTTGTTGGCCTGAAAGATACATCAAGACACACTAGACCGTTGGGTTTGCAAGAGTTTCAAGTCTCCAGAGCAGCCAGTCATATCCAGTGAAAGCATCCCTACCAAACTGTCAAATGTTTGCCTACTGCTTTTTGATCTATATGACATTCTGAATGAGCAATTGTTACTTTGTGCCTGGAGGAGGAGTGTGCTGGCTAAAAGGCTACCCTATGATGACTATATGAGCGAATCATGGCTTTAATTATGTGTCATGACTCGCTGGTCCTCCATTATTGGCCTACGGGTCACTAGACTTCTGTTGTATTTAGGGCTGTACCTCGCAGAAAAACAGTTACGTAAGCTTCCTACCACAATAATATTACTTAAACATGTTCTAGAAACACTTTGAGTTCTTTGGATACACGGCGAAATCTAAAGAGAATGGTTTTGAGCCTAGCAAACAGAAAGCGTCGAGCGCGCGGCCATTTTACAATGTCCGTCAGTGATAATTGGAGCTGTATCTCGCAGAAGAGACGTTCCTTAGGCTTTTTATTAGTATCACTCTATTAACACATGTTTGTGACCACATTTCGTTCGATTCAACACGGCGAAACGTCATTAGAGAGGATTTAAAGCTTTGTAAAGAACGACGTGAGCGCCGCCATTTGCAAAATGACAGAAATATATATGTAATACATATAGTACGGTAGGGAGGTCCTATATAGAGGCTATAGACCGACCTACCGTACTATATGTCTTATATAGTATGGTGAGTGCGCAACAGGAAGAACCTTCTCAGCAATATCGAGGCCAGACCTCTCCGGAGACGACGCCATTTGTATTCGATAAGCGCCTGCATTACGTCATTGCTCCTTCCGGGAACGGGCTACGGCACCGTTGCATTCGATAGACGCTTCGTGACGTCACAACAGGCTTCAGGGCTGACCAATGAGAATACTGCGCGCCTTTTGGCAGCACGCTGACCAATGAGATTACAGGGAACCGAATTCAAAATAATGCACAGTCAGCAGTTTTTGTTGTGCCCGTGACTGGGTGCTGCACGGAGAGTCTTGAAAACGCTTCTTTTCTGGCAGAACACCGACTTCGCTGCGGTCTCGGAACTAGAGAGGGCAATTTTAATCACTTTTTGAGAGCTTTCGACCATATCTAGCTGGACTTTGTTTTCGTCATCTGAAGAAGTCGCTCAACGGACCGTGTCTGCGCATGTTCCACGCCACAGTTTCGCGCAACAGAGCCGGACTCAGTGCTCGGTTCCTAGAATACGTCCCTTTACGCATGTATTGGTATCTTGTCTAACCGACTTACCTTTCTGCGACGATTTTTAGCGGTCGCGTTTTTCTTGGAGCGTCAAGATCCTCCGCAGCACTGATTGTCACGGCCACAGTGAAATGGTAAGGCTGCTTCGCCTGACAGTACACACATTTGGCTCTGGTTTCATTATATTCCTTCTTGATATCAGACCTCTTGCGCAATCAGAGCTCTGATATTGTGATATCAGACCTCTTTTCAGGTCTATATCACATATATAGGACCACCTGCTAATGCTTAAATCTCTATAGTTGCGCAATCACCATACTATATATATATATACGAACATGAAGCCATACGAAGACCTAAATCTGAAAACAATATAGGGGCGCCTTTGGCGCCCCAAAAAGGAGACACTCTAACCTGACCAAATCTTCTGGTGATACTTCTCTTTGGTCCCTGACTGCCAACTTCCTCTAAGGATGGAACGCTAAAGGGGGCGGTAGCCCCTTAAAGAGGAGCGAGGCCACTCCACACTTCACCAGTCAGCCATTTTTCACACACACACATATGCACACACATATACACACACGCACACACACACACACCACATAGGCACCTGAATGAAACAGGAATGCAGGACACATAATATTAACTTCGCCAATCATCTACAATTAGGTCAATACTGAATCATCAGAAGATATAATGGAAATCATACTTCCGACAGTATGGTGAAGTATGCATTCCAAGGGAAGGCAAGTCAGTCCACTTCCACTATATTTTGTGGATACCGCTGCATACTAAATTAATCAGCTTTCTTGTTAATGATGCAGCAGAGTGTAAGAATGAACACTGTCATCTACAGTAGTATGGTCCAATTAGGGTTAATAATAAAAGTTGTACATTAGATTACATTGGATGGCACTAGTACTATGTGAGCTTGAAAACAGCGATCCAAAATCCCTTATTTGGCTATGACAGAATGACAGAACTGGCATATGACTGCAGCATTCTGGGCAGTGAGCTCAACAGGGACTTGAAAGCGTGTACGTGTGGGGTGCCCAAATGTAGGGGAAGATTCTGCTAAGCTACCAGTAGTGGTCCCCTTGAGATGTAGAGATTGGTCCTTTCTATCATGATACACATATATACACATGATTAATCACACTGACACAGTAGTTCAAGTGAGGATGACTCATCTCTTACATCTGCCCTATATGACATTGTATATGTGTGTTATTATAGTAACAATTTAATGCTGCTTGCGTGCATGTGAAGTAGAATATTCAAATTTCCCTTACTTTCCTTTTAAATCCTATCGCAATGATTGAACTAGATATCCAGAGTGCTCCCTCCCAATGAGGGATGGGAATGCAGAACAGTTTAAGTAAGTTGACACGAAGGGTTCACTTTGCTTGTGAGCATCGCTGGTGTACAACTCACAATAGCAGTTACATAGTGTCTTTATTTAAACATGCAGCCTTGCTATAGCTATTAAATAATAAAGTTCTACTGCTGTGTCTTGTGCACCCTCTTCTATTCATACAAAAATTAGTTTGTATTGATTTACTAGTCTGATCCAGAATGCACTGACAGGGATTACAAGGTCTTGAGATGATAGCTTATAATGACACTTGACAATGTAAGTAGAATACTTACTATATGCAGTTAACAAAGACATCTGGGTCAAAATGCCCTGCATTGGATTAATCATTAAAAATTTTATCCTGCTCAGAATCTGTTACCAGTAGATTATTAACTCAACTATGAGCCTCTACAACATCATCAGCTTGCATTGACCAATGATTCATGTAACACAATAAAGTGAGCTCTGAGCTTGCGATATAACTGAGGTGTTGAGAAATACAAGTGTGTGAACAAAATTTAAGTACTGTTTTCAAATTCACTACTATAATGAAATCATATTTTATGCCTACCATGGAGAAATTTTGACTATTTTTAATCACATCATGTAGTAATTGCAGTAATGTGCACTGAGGTTATATGCGTATTCAAATTCTGATAGGGAAGTATACAGTATGTGGATGCTGCAATAATCGCAAAATGAAGAGAATCGTTCACCCGTTTATTAACTGCCATGTGTCAGCAGTGGTTCTTGCAAAGAGCTCTCTCTCACCTCGACCTGTTCTGGAGGAGGTTGTGCAGTATTTGAACTGCTCTCTGATTCACTTTCATAGATTTCATCAACCTCTGGTGGGCGTAGGATCAGTATTGGGATGGGGCTCCTTCTTGGTTCCTCCTCCTGCCTGGGCCTCCTCCGGCAGCACTGAGTGTCCTTTAGCATGCTGGGGATGGCACATATGGTTGACCAACATGACTGGGCACAGCTACAAGCTTTCTCTGGTGCAGGGAAGAAGTTGTAGGCATGGTAGACAAGGATGACTGCAAACTGTGCAAGTGCTAGTATAATTAGAATATTGATTCCTGCCGTGGAAAATTGCTGCTGAAGCTCATGATTGGTTCTTGGAATGGAGCCAAAGATGGCTGTTGCCATTGCAACAACGATGTTGAACAAGTACAGTGAGTCAAGCAATGGAGCGTGATAGGAATTTAGAAATTTCTGTACCTGTATCTTGCACTTGCTCCCAAAAGACAGAGGTTCCCTTACTTCGATAGTATTCCTGAACTGATCTGGATCTCTAAATGGCTTAACCAGCATCTGCACAACCAGCAGTGTCTCGGTTGTAACAAGAGTGCAATATGCAGCAACATTTGCACTAGTGAATATGTGGGTGACCACAAGGACGACTCGTACTAGCAGCCTCAAACCAATCCAAAAGCCAAGAGGCCATATGAACCCTCCGTGGAGGACATCCATGAAGTGGCTGAACCACAACTTGTGGAAGTACCTTCTCATCAGATCTCCAAAGAGCATTGTGAATGTGAAGGGAATCAGGTAGAGCACAGTCACTGCAATGGACAGGATGCCAATGACAAGGTGTTGGCCACCAAAGAAGGACAAGGATGGTTGATACAGCCAAACTGTTTCACCTTGTGCAGTGTCTACATCGTAAAGTGTAGTATACCTCAGTGGAGCAATGACAGCATTGACAAGAGAGGTGTATGTGAGTACCATGATGGTGGCCAGTACTGGTACAGCTCTCCTGGCTATGAAGCGAGCCTTTCTGAACATCCTGTAGCCACACTTGTGAGTGACAATGATGATGAGTATGAGCAAGGTGAAGAGGTAGAAGGGGAAGGCAAACTGCAGTAGAGCCTTCCAGAACTCATCCATGCCATCATAAAGACATACTCTGGCATCAGATTGCAAGTTGAGGACTGACAGGAGACAGAGCAGTGGACCCCAGGCATGTTCTTGGAGGGAATCTCCCATGATTCCCATGATGTTGGTGTATAGCACCACACCTATGATGGTTCCTTGGAGGAGAGTTAAGTTGAGGAGAAACAAACCAGCCACGATTATGATCCCTCCCAACGCATGCAGAGGTAACTGGAGCAACCACACACTGGAGCACTCTTTACATTTGTAAGATCCGAACACTGAACTGTATCCTGATGGACATTCACTGCAGAGCATGCCTTGACGGTTATTGCCTCGTATACATTGCTGATTCTGTGTGCTTTCATCCAATGTCAGTCCACTTTGCAGAACAGCAAAGTTACAGTAAAAGGATGGACAGTTAGGGCTAAGAAAAACATTGTTCCCTTTCTTCCCAATCCAGTTATGTGTCTGGTCTGCTCCGTATGTAGCTGTGGTGGTTCTTTGTGTGCAAGTGAACATGTGATCCTTCAGAAATGCTTTGCATGTACATTCATGTTCCCTGTAGACCAACCCTGGGGAGCAACTATTGAAGACCTTTATCAATAGATCTCTATTTAGTACACCATGATACTTGGAAGTATCCACAATTACATCAGCAACAAGATATGTCTGGAGTTGGAAGTAATGAAAGCTACCTGGTGTGGGATGTTCCAAATTGTAAGTGTCAGTGCAGTTCTTTTCATTTAATTGGTAGGTATTGATTGCAAAATTGCCATCAATCTTCAACATCACTGACAAAACTTGCTGCCAGTCTCCCATGACTTGGACAGATATGATGAAATTTTGTACAGGGTAAGTGTCTACTACTAATGTGTGCTTTCTGATGCAGTTGAACTCACCATCAATGCAGAGGCAGATGACATAGGGGTAGGAGGGTATTGGTTCTTCATCCATGGGTGGGTATTGATGGAAGACGTCAAGAATTAGTTGTCTGCTTGCTGGTAGAGTATCATTCACATCAGCAGTTTGTAGAGAGCAGTTCTGAAAGTGACCATTGAAAATGTTTCTACCACCATGAGACGCTATGTTGTTAGACATCAAAACTGTTGCATTGTGTTCTGCTAGTTCACTTGCATTCACACTCTGCCCATCACTGTTGATGAACTGAAAGAAACACCATCCGGGACAGTTGTGCCGCTCCACATAGCAATCAACAAATGCAGTCAATTGATACGGAGAGATATAAATGCCTCCACCATATGGACTACCAACGTTTTCAATCACATTCAAGACTGTACCAGGTGTCAGTAGCAACTGTGAGTCAGAAGTCATGTAGATTCCCCCACACCTAATTCCTCTATGAAGATTTCCATTCTTGTGGATTTGATTGAACCCGTGGAACTGTACCTGACTCTTGTACAACATGAGCCCATATCCTTCATTTGACTCTATGTAGTTGCCCCCAGCCATGGCGGCTCTGTACCCTTGTAAGTCTGTTAGAGCAATGGCTGCAAAGGTAGTGTATTCATGGTGGCTCCAATCCGATTCCTGCCAAATAGCCACAGCTCTTTTGAATGTACAGTTTTGAATAGTCAATAGCATCCCACGGTTGTTTTCAATTGGATGAACGGTATGCGTATTGCCAATGATCTTTACATCGACTGTACTAGTTTGGTCGGTAGATGAAATTATGCAATCTATAAAATGTGTGTGGGTGATAACAATTTCAGGATGCTTCGTTGCTGCTTGTTTCGAGCTAGTTTTATGGGTGTAAGCCCTGGGAGTAACTGGTGCTCTTGCTTTTCCAAAATGGTGGAGAGTTATAGTTATCCCTCCTAAAGTCCTCAGGAATTTGCAGCCATCTATAAGTACATGTGCTCCCAATGATCTGTCGCCAGCAGTAGGATAAGTTGCATTCTGTGTATTGAAATGTAATGGCATCATAAAATTGACTCCACTTCTGTTAAACGTAACATTGCTAAATTGTACAATGCAGAACTGTATAGGGTAGTCATGGATACTCAGCCAGCTGGTGGAAATAGTACTGTTGGCAATGGAGAGCCTGATGGAGTTATAATTGATTTCCCTGACCCTCTGCATTGTTTTTTCCTTACTATTTGTGAAGTTAACACCACCGTTAGCCTGAAGGTTGCATTCTTTGATGTCTAAACTGAAAGTGCAATTCTCTGCTGTTGTGTGAGAACAAGCTGTCACAGTGGGATTTACTTCTACAACTGCTGATGAAAGGATGCTTTCCCTTATTGTGTAATTTCCAGTTGGTTTTGTGATGTATAGTTTGGCATTTTGGCAGTCAACAGCACAAACACAAAAATTGTTTGTTCCACTTTGATTGTAGCAAGATTTGTAGCAGCCTCTAAATGCTCAAGAGTGACATGACTTGATTCATTCACAAGAATGCTGAATTCCAGCATCGTAGCAAACTTTGCCTGATCAGCAACTATCTTCAAGTTTTTTAGTGTAATGTGACTTGATTTGCTTACAGAGATCTCAAAAACATAACTTTCATGTGTTATGGTCTTGAATATGAAAATGTCATTCCATGTTATCACTAAAACACATTCCTCAATTCCCATGGCACACTTCTCTTCTCCTCAGAGTGTCACATTTCGTGCTTGCATAATTTCTAGTCTCCAAACTGTCAGTGCATTGTGCTCACCATGTAGGAATATCCAGGTGGTGTCAGAAAGAGAGAAGTTCGCACCTTTCCTTTGGTATTCACCCAGTGTGCCACAGTTGCTGCTGTTGCTCAAGTTGCCACACTGTGTACTGTTTGCTGCCACCCAGTAGAGCTGAGACCTGCCAGCAGGGGAGTGCTCACCTTGGCTGATCACATGTGGAGTCAAGCTGAGTAGCAGACAACCAGCCAAAACACCGATCATCATTGCTCTTGCCTCAGGCAAATCACTAGGAATCTGCTTTGTTGTTGACTCAGGCTGTATTTAAATGAATTACTGTATGTTTCAAATTATGAATTTAGGCAAAATGAATGCAGTTTTTAGAAACTTCGTGCCTTAATATAATTGAATGTGCACAAGAGATGAATCCCTTACCAACTGATTGATACATTTGAGTAACAACCATAACATACCTGAATGGAGCTGAAACGGAAGGTGTGCTGATATCATTGTGGCTCATTGCTTCATTGTTCAATGCAGGCGAACAGATCGTGAGCCAAGATGTATCCAAAATTAACAAAAGCCTACAGGATGTTTTGGCCACGTAGGCCTTCGTTGGTTGTGTACAAAACATTATATTTGTATGCTCAAAACATTCTGCAAACAGTTGTTGATTGATTTTTGCTATGTCTTTGCTCATGATCTATTTGCCTGTATAGAAGGTGTGTTCACTGATGCTCTGAGAAGTGTGATATATAATCTGCGTTATATGCAAGTCCACACTGTGGCTCATTGCTTTGTTGGTCAATACAGGTGAACAGATTGTGAGCAAAGACTTAGCAAAAATCAATCAACAACTGACAGCAGGATGTTTTGGCCATGTAGGCCTTCATCAGCTGTGTACAAACATTTGTATGCATTGAAACATCCTGGAATCGGTTGTTGAATGATTTTTTTATTGTCATTGCTCATGATCTATTTGCCTGTTTATAAGGTGTGTTCACTGGTGTTCTGAGAGGTTATCTGTGCTATATGCAAGTCCACACATTTACCAATTTATCTGATTTTGTTACTGTTCACAAGTACTTAATGATCTTGTTTTAATTTTATGGCAATATACACCATTCCTCTGAAATGCACATGTTGTGTATTCCCACTTACTGCAAGCATGTGCATGTGTGTTGCACAAGAGAGCAGCAGTGAACACAGCACTATCCTGCTCCTGTCCATTGCAGCAGATTTAAGTTTGTCCCTGTCATTGGTGTATTTTGTATGTTTGTGGCAACAGAATTATTAACATATCAATAGACACATACAAATTGAGTGTGCCCTTGTTCTATAGTAGTTAAACTGTATGTAGCCCTGATTACTCTATTCACAGTTGATGTATAGATCTGAAAGACAGACGCACAAACATCCATTGTTAGTGTGCACAAAGAAAGGTCTCTGTACTGAATGTGAACCCTAGTGCATTGTGCTATCTCATTCAGGCACGTATATACAGTAGAACAAGAAGTTAAATACAATGATGGTGTAATGCCCCGGCCCGGATTACATCATTCAATATTGTATTGTTATACACCTCCACTGGACCCTGCATGCCTCTACAGATTCCTACCCATTGTATTAATTTTTTTCATCACCTGTCATGTCACCTGCTAACACTCAAACCTATAAATCTAGTGTTGGTTTATTATTTTTACTAATTATAATTGTAGCTTATGTACTTATATCAAGCATGTCACATTCTTTTTGTACCTCCAACTGCTGAAGATATAACTGCATGTTTGTTGAAACATTTAGCAATTATCATTCAAGTCTTGTCTAGTAAAGTTTGGTCAAGTACAACAATAAGCCAATGCATGTACTATTGTTCTGTCAATTTGATCATTAGGCAGTAAATGCTTCGGACATTAATATTAGGCAATAAATGCAGGACATTGGCACACTGTATATATAGTACACACTCATACAAACACACAAAGACACGTGCAAACACACACACACACGTACTCCCACATCCACTCAAGCACAAACACACACACAAACATACACACCATTGTATTGTTATCTCCACTATCACATGGCCCCTTGGGCAGAGTGGGTACTCATGGGCTTGCATGGCTCACCAATGATGGACATTCTCACACATCCAATCTCATCTATGATGAACATTGGGTGGGATCTAATTATTCAGCTTCACCGCAGATTTAGCTAGGTTGATGCATTGTGCCTCACCATTCACTTCTTCAGAGGATGAAATATGATGTTTTGTGGTCAAAGTATGTAGCAGCGCCTAACATACGAGTCCTCGACATGCTCCACATGCAGTGAGTCCTTACGACCTAATGTTCATAGCAATTCTAAACTAGCCATGAAACCTGTGAACATAACGTAAGAAAAGTAATAAAGTCAAAGAGCATGTCTCTAGCTCTCTAATGTAAAACATACAATACTCTAGCCCCCCAGCCTCCTGAGACACCATTGGTGTAGGAGGCTGGTTGGTGTAATATTCCCAGTGATTAATCTGTCAACCAAACCTCAGCAGTGGACCAACTGCTACAAACTGTCCTTTGATACAATACTCTATTCACACATGATGTATATGAAAGACATATGCACAAACACCCATTGTTAGTGTGCACAAAGAAAGGTCTCTGTACTGAATGTGAACCCTAGTGCACTGTGCTGTCACATTCATGGCGCAACAATAAGTCAATGGGCGTTGACTATCATTCATTATATAATACTCTTTAGGCAACTCCTTCACAAGACATTGACTTAGTACACAAGCTACACACACACACACACACACACACACACACACACACCACATCGACACCTGAACAAAACAGAACTGCAGGACACATAGTAATATTTACAATTAGGTCAATGTTGAATCATCAGAAGATATAATGGAAATTGTATTCCCAACGGTACATGATGAAGCATGCATATTGGAGGTAGGCAAGTCAGTCCACATCCACTTCTTTCTGTGCGTACCACTGCATTAAAAATTAATCAGCTTTCTTGTTGAATGGTTAAGAGGAGCTAGAGAATGAACATTATCATCATGGCCCATTAAGGGGTTAATGGGGGTTGTTGTATATTCAGATACACTGGACAATGGCATGTGACTACAACAGTGACTACATAACAATGTCCCAGGCAGTGTGGCCAATAGGAACTTGAGTGTATGTGTGGGGCACCCGAGTATAAGGAAAGACTCCGCTAAGCTACCAGTAGTGGTCCCCTTGAGATGTAGACATTGGTCATTTCTATCATGACACACATACACATGATTCATCATACTGACATGGTAGTTCAAGTGAGGAGTGATTATTACTTAAATCTGCCCTAGTGTTAATGACATTGCATATGTGTGTTTCTTATAGTAACATTTTAATGCTGCTTGCGTGTGAACTACAATATTCAAATTATAAATCCTTACTTCCCTGACAACCTATTGTAATGATAGAACTAGATATCTGGATTCTGTGAACGGCTCCTGCCCAACAAGGGGTTCACTTTGCTGGTGAGTATAACTGGTGTACAATTCACCATAGCAGTTACATAGTATCTATATTTAAAGGCTTTTGCTAGTTATCAAAAAATACAGCTCTGTCTTGAGCACCCTCTTCTATTTATACAAATAATTATGAGTTTTCATTGATTTACTAGTCTGATCCAGCACCAGGGGAATTAGAAGGTCTTGAGATGATAATTAATTGTGCACATAATGTGTCACTAAGATTTGAATAGCTTAATTTGGAACTGATTAAGATACCCTTTCGCTAAGCCTGCTAGCATGTATATAGTAATAATTGCTTCTGTGGTTTTCTAAATCCTGTGGACCACGGTTCTCAGTCTAACCTATGTATTAAAATGGTCCTAGCTGCTGACTATGGTTTACACGCATTTTCATGGGATTGCAATTAATTGTGACTGCATAGGTAGTAGGCTGCTACACATGGCACATGTACCTGTGTGTGTGTATGTACACTGATGTAGTATACTGATAGGCACGTCTGTGTCACATGCAGTACCGGTATATACTGTCCATATGCAAATATGCTGTGGATGCACATTGATTGTGTGCACGAGTGTGTTGCACAAGAGTTCAGTAGTGGGCACATCAATGTTCTCTTCCAGTCTATTGTAGCAATCATGCCACTGCCATTTTGGGGCGCCGAAGGCGCCCCTATATGGTTTCCATGTTACTATAAATATAATTGCAATTATTAATAGTGCATAAGGCACACATGCGCACTGCCTTGAAAAAAAATATACAGTAAAGTACAGTAAAACATATTTGCAAGCAGGTTAGTAATATGTCATGCATAATTATAAACAAAA
>OZ025880.1:4611084-4643584 GCA_964019415.1 Ianthella basta | reverse complement strand
TCACCACAGATGAGATAAGAACTATAGGTTTTCGTTAATAACTTCAATGTTTAGTGTAAACTTCGTCTTAAAATTTGGTGGCTGTTTTCCTCTACATTCTTCCTTAAGACATCGTGATCGATGTAGCTTATGAATGGAGATTAGTCTTACACTTTTTTAGACTACTTGTTGTATGTATTGTTCCCGGTTAGGGAGAGGCATGGACTACAGTAGTGTAACATTTGACTGCAAATAGGAAACTGATGGCAGCCTAACTTGGTAGGGTTTACAGGCATAGGTTGGTGTGGCATGACTAGATAAGGCTGCAGGACCACACTATAATTGAATGTAGGATGCATATAATTACATGATGAGGATATGCTTTTAGCGCTGGTTAGAGAATACTGTATGATTTTGGTGCACAATCTATGTGCATATGTATGTGGTTGTCTTGCTTGATCCACAGATTGACAAGTGTAGTAGTGTTTGTTTGGGTGGAAATGCAAAGTCCATCATGCAATTATCTCCAGCTTGTAGTCACAACTGGCTATGACCTAAAATAGTGGGGAGGTAATTTAAATAGCAGTGTGTAAATACACAGGAGATTTCCTGATTAAGAGGTGGAGTGGATTCAATGACATACAACAAATAGCACTGGTATGGGATTGTATACATAGTAGAAAATGCATCAAATTGCTGCCAGATGTAGGAAAAACGAAGTTGTAGGCATGATAGACAAGGATGACTGCAAACTGTGCAAGTGCTAATATGATTAGAATGTTGATACCTGTGGTAGCAAATTGTAGCTTAAGCTCATGATTCTTTCTTGGAATGGAGCCAAGAATGGCTGTCACCATTGCAACAAGAATTAATGATGAGGAAGTACAGCAAGTCAACTATGGTGCGTGATAGGATTTTCTTCGTAATGTCTCTTACACTTACTCACAAGAGGGAAAGGTTCCCTTAATTCGATGGTATTTCTGAACTGATCAGGATCTCTAAATGGCTTGACCAGCAACTGCACAACCAGCAGTGTCCCAGTTGTAACAAGAGTGCAATATGCAGCAACATTTGCACTAGTGAATATGTGGGTGACCACAAGGATGACTCGTACTAGCAACCTCAAACCAATCCAAAAACCAAGAGGCCATCTCAACCCTCCGTGGAGGACATCCATGAAGTGGCTGAGCTACAACTTGTGGATTACCATGATGGTGGCCAGTACTGGTACAGCTCTCCTGGACATGAAACAAACCCTTCCGAACATCCTGTATATATAGCTGCACTTGTGAGTGACAATGATTGTCAGATGATGACTGTGAAGAAGGTGAAGAGGTAGAAGGGGAAGGTAAACTGCAGTAGAGCCTTCCAGAACTCATCCATGCCATTATAAATACATGCTCCGACACCAGATTTGGCACTATGGCACCAGATTTTAGGCTGAGGACTGACAGGATAAAAAGCAGTGGACCCCAGGCATGTTCTTGAAGGAAGTCTCCCTTGAGTCCCATGATGTTTGTGTGCATCACCACACCCATGATGGTTTCTTGGAGGAGAGTGAAGTTGAGGAAGAACAAACCAGCCAGAATTAATTCCATCCAATGCATGCAGAGGTAACTGGAGCAACCACACACTGGAGCACTCTTTACATTTGTAAGAGCCAAACACAGAACTATAACCTGATGGACATTCACTGCAGAGAATACCTCGATGGTCATTGATACATTGCTGATTCTGTGTGCTCTCATCCAATGTCAGTCCACTTTGTAGGACAGCAGAGTCGCAGTAGAATGGGCAGTTGAGGCTAAGATATGCATAATTTCCTTTCTTAAGCCACACTGGCATCACCTGGCTATTGTGGAGCAGCCATTGTGGTGGTGCTGGAGCAGTGAAGCCCGCCTTCGGCCTGCTAGTTAGCAACATAGAAGGTTTTGAAGCAGTCATATTCCTGGAAATATGTTATGTCACACCAACAGTCTGTGGTGTACTGCATAACACCACCAAATGTACAGTGATGAGTATGTTCATGACAAAGTGGAGAGAAAGGAACCAGCATTACTGAACTCATTAGACTACACTAAATAACAAGCCATTTCCTATGCAGTTTGAGTCATTGACAAGTTCAGTTATGCCTAGGTGGGGCATTAGTGATAGCTGAGAGGTAGCAATTTAGGTACCCTTATAGGGGTGTGTGGGTCTTGTAATATGGGAGTGATGCACACTCAAGTAGACCTGGCTCCACCCACCACATAGGCAGGGATAAAGATGACGAAACAGCAAAGTGCAGATGACGACAATGACATGTAGTCCGATGCTGATGCCAGCATAAGTCCTCTGTACACGTCCTCTGCTCCACATGGCTATGGCAGACAGCACGAAGGCAGGGTAGGAGCAACAAAAGGCAATGATGGAGGCACCACAGAGTATCAGTGTGAGGGTGGAGAAAATGACAGCGCATTCTGCCATTACTGAGTAGTCCTCCTCTGGAGACCCATAGGTGGGAATCATCAGGGTTGGCTGGGCTGTCGCAGAATGGCCATAGGAGGGCAGTTGGCCATGGCCCCGGGGAAGGAATGCATCAGTCTGGGCAGGAGCAGGATGGTATCGTGCCGTGGGAAGTGTCTGCTGGTTAGCCATACTTAGAATGTGAGTGTGTAGCTAACACAGTTCAACCTTGGCACTGGGCAAAGCTGATAGCATACAGTATCTCAATTCTCTCCAGGCCAAGTACTTCACACCCCATGCAGACTACTGATGTAATGTAAAAATATTACTATTCAGGCTTTCATTGAATGCAGTCACTATTTCACTTTAGGCCTAATAATTTAAATTGGTCTGTTACTACCAAAGCCAGCAACTCCAACACATCCATCAGTGAAGGTGTCCCCAATTTAATGTGGAATTGTTATAGCTAGCTAAGCCTACCTTCTTCATTTTAATTGCAATGATGGTTCTATCCTGCTTCACATCTCATCACTCTATCATATTCCTTGCATACCCTAAGGTTCTCTTCTTATTTCCTTCATGCAACAGTGGTATGTAGTATGTATTGCATCAAATTATGGCCAAATGTAAGGATGATGAAAACTTGTTCAAATACCCCCATCAATCCAAGCAGTGCATGCTGAACACTACCAATACAACTTGTTGCTTCTGAATTTTTAAGCCAGCGTGAAGAGTGCATGTGTATGAAATTACAATAATGGCATTATGTTTCATCCTAAGCCATAGAGGAAGTGTGCATGATTATAATGTATCGGCATTACTATGTGTATCAATATGTTGCAGTGACTGATGATGAAATAATTATACAAGTTGGTAAATGAAGTAAAAGTTACAATATGAATGAAGTATGAAAGCAAATTTCGTCCATCATTGACTGTCATGTGTCATTCAGTAACAGTTCATGTAACAACACACATCACCCAGTGCGCTGTGTGTACTTGATACACTTTATGTGTGCTTATGTCACAGCACTACAGTTGGTCCTAATGCAGACTGCAGATGTTCAGTAGGAGTGGTTCACCCTTCACTTCCTCTTTCCTTCCCTCACTTGCACCCTACAGCACAGCTGTCAGCCCAACCTATTTGTTCAGAATGTATTTGTGGACAACCACGACATCAGGCTGCCTTGGGTGGCACTCTTTGCCAAAACGTGAGTGGCATGCTTTTGTTACCCATATTGGTATACCATGTACTTTTTCAATAACTTTTGCTGCCATGTGTTTACATTCATGTACCTCTGCACTGGTACAGATTTCATCATTGCCTGTATTTAATGTATTGTTCCCTAAGAATGCTTTCATATCGTGATAAACTTTCAAGTTTGTAGATTTCTCAAAGTAGCAGCTGCCAAAGTAGTGAGTCACGCTTTAACTTAAATTTACTTCTAAACGTGTTTAACAGTTATTACCAACAGCTGCCAAACATACTGATTGACTAGGAATATGGTGTGTATATTGTTGACCACATCCATACAGTCAGTGCTCAGGGACATCCAAGTATCATTAATCTTGCTCTGCCTTTACTCATTCCTATCCTTCCTACACACTCCTCCTCCTTAACCCATGTGTTCTCTTTCTCCTTCTTCAATCCCTTGACTGTGTACAGCAACATCAAGGCAATGACAGAACTGACATGGGATTACAACTATGTCCCAGGCAGTGTGCCCAACAGGGAACTTGAGTGCAAGTGTGAGGTGCCCGAGTGTAGGGGAAGACTCCTCTGAGCTACCGGAAGGGGTCCCATGGAGACACAGAGACTGATCCTTTTTGTCACAATACACATGACACATAACACATTGTACTGACACAGTAGTTCAAGTGAAGATTAATTTCACATCACTCACTTCAATCTCACTTTTCAATGACAAAATATAGTATGTTAATATAATTATATATCAACATTTTTATGCTGAAGACCTGAAGAAGACCAGAGCATCTGGTCGAAACGTCGGCAAGGTTTTCAACCCTGTTGTGAAGCTGGTATTAGAGAACCAACCCTTTCTCATTTTTATGATGCTTGTATGCGATAATTAAAGTGCAATCTTCACATTAATTCTTCACTTACACATTGCATGCAGTGCAAGTAGTTGATTCTGTGGATTACCAATGTAGTATTATAGGATTGTAGGGTGGTGTTTGGAGACAGTCATAAGGGGGTTAAGTTGTCATCGAGCTGTCTGTACAGGTATTGCACCTCTTACATTTGATGCCATGTCTAGGAAATTAGTATAATTATAGGAATAGTTATTTGTTCTTCATACAAACCCCTCCATCAGCTAATTTTCAACCAATCACTATTGACATACTGAGTACACAATGCAATCGAATGCTCAAGGATTATAATAGAACCTTCTTAAAAGTATCTACTACTCAAACTGATCTTGCTGTTCATTATTATGTATATGAGGTTAACGATAATCATGGATCCTATTTCTTAATGCCAGGTTGTTTGCTGCTCCTCCAACAATCAAATTTAAACTCCCTGTCATCATATATTTAACAGCCACTCTCCATTGTTACAATATATGGTAATCCTTAATGATATGGAATACTGACTATTGCTACACTAGCCAGGGCTTGAGTGACTTATATACAATTGCCAGGTAGCAGGTACAAAAGTTGTAAAAACAATAATTTATAATGCTGTGACTCATGCACTTTACTCTTGCAAATATAAATTTGGCTTTTTGCATGCTGATCCAGCAAGCATTGATTTTAAATAAGGAAGATCAGCAGGTGATGAAAAATTGCACTTTGCTTACATGACAAAGTGAGCTGACTGCTGCTTTCTTTCAATTGATCAATTGAGCTCACCAGCTTCGCCCATCATGGCTTCATATGGCATTCTGATAAATGAGAAGTAACTGTATACTGGTGTGTTCAAATGTCAACAATAGTATCTGTGGTAACCTTAGTCATCAGCAGGCGAATTACAGACCAGAACTGTGTTCATGCAATGGACATTGTTAGTCACGAGTTTCAGCTTCCATCAATAGCAGCACAGCCACACAGCTGCTTACAACTTAAATAGTCAAATGATTGCATGACAGCAGATAAGTCATCAACATATAATAGACATGGGGTTACATTACTGCACATAGCTTACAGTCATCAGGGCTCTGTCTCTCATTCACTACAGTATCCTCTACTCAACAGACAACTCAGCATGCACAATAATTTTTCACAATATGTCTGCTTAGAGCAAGTCATGTGATGTCTTGATCCTAGTAACATTCACTCAGGTTATACATAAATTAGTAAATAATGTGCATTAGTATAATAATGTCGTGACTGATGATGAGGTATGCAAGTTTGTGGATACAGAATAACTTGCATTATGAAATCAGTATTCGTCCTTCATGGACTGTCATATGTCAACAGTGGTTCTTGCAAAGAGCTCGCTCTCACCTCCACCTGTTCTGGAGGAGGCTGTTCAGTGTATGAACTGCTGTCTGATTCACTTTCATAGATCTCATCAATCTCTGGTGGGCGTAGGATCAGTATTGGAATGGGGCTCCTTCTTGGTTCCTCCTCCTCCTTGGGCCTCCTCCAGCAGCACTGAGTGTCCTTTAGCATGCTGGGGATGGCGCGCATGGTTGACCAACATGACTGGGCACAGCTACGAGCTTTCTCTGGTACAGGGAAGAAGCTGTAGGCATGGTAGACAAGAATGACTGCAAACTGTGCAAGTGCTAGAATAATTAGAATGTTGATTCCTGCTGTGGACAATTGTTGCTGAATCCCAGTTCTTGGAGTAGAACTACCAAGGATGACTGTTGCCATTGCAACAAGAATGTTGAGCATGCAAAGTGAGTCAAACATTGGTGCATGATAGGAATTTAGAAATTTCTTCATCAGCCTCTTACACTTGCTGCCTACAGACAGACTTTCTTTTGAATTGACAGCATTCCTGAACTGATCAGGATCCCTAAATGGCTTGACTAACAACTGCACAACCAGCAGTGTTCCAGTTGTAACAAGAGTGCAAAATGCAGCAACGTTTGCACTAGTGAATATGTGGGTGATCACAATGATGACTTGAACTAGCAACCTCAAACCAATCCAAAAGCCAAGAGGCCATCTGAATCCTCCTTGAAGGACATTTATGAAGTGGCTGAACCACAACTTGTGGAAGTACCTTCTCATCAGGTCTCCAAAGAGCATTGTGAATGTGAAGGGAATCAGGTAGAGCACAGTCACTGCAATGGACAGGATGCCAATGACAAGGTGCTGACCACCAAAGAAGGCCAGGGAGGGTTGAAACAGCCAAACTGTTTCACCTTGTGCAGTATCAACATTGTAAAGTATGGTATACCTCAGTGGAGCAATGACAGCAATCACGAGAGAGGTGTATGTGAGTACCATGATGGTGGCCAGTACTGGTACAGCTCTCCTGGCTATGAAGTGAGCCTTTCTGAACATCCTGTAGCCACACTTGTGAGTGACAATAATGATGACTGTGAGCAAAGTGATGAGGTAGAAGGGGAAGGCAAACTGCAGTAGAGCCTTCCAGAACTCATCCATGCCATCATATAAACACACTCCCACACCGGGTTGTAGGTTGAGGACTGACAGTAGAAACAACAGTGGACCCCAGGCATGTTTTTGAAGGGAATCTCCTATGAGTCCCATGATGTTGGTGTATAGTACCACACCTATGATGGTTCCTTGGCGGAGAGTAAAGTTGAGGAGGAACAAACCAGCCACAATGATGATTCCTCCCAATGCATGCAGAGGTAACTGGAGCAACCACACACTGGAGCACTCTTTACATTTGTAAGAGCCAAACACAGAACTGTAACCTAATGGACATTCACGGCACAGCACACCACAATGATCATTGATACACTGCTGATTCTGTGTGCTCTCATCCAATGTCAGTCCACTTTGCAGAGCAGCCGAGTTGCAGAATAATGCTGGGCAGTTGGGGCTAAGAAAGACATAGTTCCCTTTCTTCCCAATCCAGTAATGTGGCTGGTCTGCTCTGTATGTAGTTGTGGTGGTCCTAACAGTACATGTGATCATGTGATGCCTGAGAAATGCATTGCAAGTACATTTGTATTCCTTGTAGACCAACCCTGGAGAGCAGCTATTAAAGACCTTTATCAGTAGATGGTTATAGATTATACCATTATACATTGAAAGGCCCACAGGTCCATCAGAAGCAAGATATGCTTTCAGACTGATGTAATGAGAACTACCAGGTGTTGGATTCTTCAACATGTATACTTTGGTACAGATTTCTTCACTCAATGTGTCAGTATGAGTTGCACCATCGCCATCAACCTTGAACTTTACTGGCAATACACATTGCCAGTCTCCCATGACTTGTACTGATATGGCTTGTACAGGATAAGTTTCTATTACCATTGTGTGGTTTCTGATACAGTTGAGCTCACCATCAATGCAGAGGCAGATGACATAGGGGTAGGAGGGTATTGGTTCTTCATCCATGGGTGGGTACTGATGGAGGAGATCAAGAATGAGCTGTCTGCTTGCTGGTAGAGTACCATTCACATGGGCAATTTGCAGAGAGCAATTCTGAAAGTGACCATTGAAAACATTATTCCCACCATGAACAGCTGTGTTGTTTGTCAACAAAACTGTTGCATTGTGTTCTGCTAGTTCACTTGCATTCACACTCTGCCCATCACTGTTGATGAACTGAAAGAAACACCATCCTGGACAGTTGTGCTTCTCCACATAGCAATTAACAAATTCAGCCATTATCATTGGAGCTGTCTCTGCTTCATGACGGAAACGATAGGGAGAGATATAAATGCCTCCACCATATGGACCACCAATGTTTTCAGTCACATTCAAGACTGTACCAGGTGTCAGTAGCAACTGTGAATCGGAAGACATGTAGATTCCTCCTCCTCCAAAGTCATCCTTTTGAAGTTCGCATGTATTCTTACTGATTTCATTATAGCCATGGAGCTCCACCTGACTGTTGTATAACATGAGCCCATATCCTTCATTAGATGTTATAAAGTTGCCCCCTGCCATGACAACCCTGTACCCTTGTAAGTGTGTCAGAGCAATGGCAGCAAAAGTAGGGTATTGGAAGTCATGCTTTTTTATCAGAGATTTCGCCTTCTTGAATGTACTGTTTTGGATAGTTAACAGCCTCCTGCGGTTGTTCACAAACAAAGGTATATCAAGCATATTGCCAATAATCTTTGCACCAAATATGTGGGTAGCGTCAAAACGCGCATAAAAGCAATCTTGAAAATTTGTGTTGGCAATGATAATTTCAGGATGTTTCATTGTTCGTTCAGTGGCAGTGGTGGAGCCCCAAGAGCTGAGAGTGCCCAATTCTCTTGCATCTACGGAATTGTTGAGGATTATGGTTATACCTCGTAGTGTCATCCGGAATTTGCAGCCATCTATAAGTACATGTGCTCCCACTGATCTATCAGCAGTAGTAGGATAAGTTGCATTTGCTATATTGAAATTCAATGGCATTTCAAGTCGGAGTCTGTCTATGCTAAAAGTAACATTGCTGACTTCTACAGTGCACAACTGTGTAGGGTAATTACGGATTAGTATATTTAGTCGCCCCAACAAATTAGTGGACATGGTACTGTTAACAATGAAGAGCCTGATGGAGTGATAATTGATTTCCTTGGCCATCTGCAAGCTTTGATTAGAATCTCCATTAACAATGAAGCTAAGTGCTCCATTGGTCCCAATGATACATTCTTTGATGTTTAAGTCAAAGATGCACTTCTCTGCTGTTGTTTGTGAGCAGGCAGAGGGATGTGTTACTACAGAAATTGATGAAAAAATGCTTTCCATTACCATGTAATCTCCAGTTGGATCTAAAATTTCCAATTCAGCATTTTGAAAGTCAGCAGCACGAATGCGCACATTGTCTGTTGCTTTTATTCTGATTGAAGTAGGAGATATAACAGTCTTCAATTGCTCAAAGACTATCTGACTTGCTTTCTTTACAAAAATGCTGAATGTAAGAACGGTAGTAGCCATTGCCCTATAGTAGCCAGCAACTAATTTCAAGTTCTCTAGTGTAACATGACTTGATTCAGCTACAAGGATATTATACACGTTTTGATCAGCTGCCTCTACGGTCTTGGATGTGTCAATACAATCATTTGTTACCACTATAACACATTCCTCAACTCCCATGGCACACTTCTCTTCTCCTTGGAGTGTCACATTTCTAGCCTGCACAATTTCCAGCCTCCAAGCTGTCAGTGCAATATGCTTACCATGTAGGAATATCCAGGTGGTGTCAGAGAGAGAGAAGTTGACACCATTCCTCCAGTATTCACCCAATGTGCCACAGTTGCTGCCGTTGCTCAAGTTGTCACATTGTGTACTGTTTGCTGCCACCCAGTAGAGCTGAGACCTGCCAGCAGGGGAGTGCTCACCTTGGCTGATCACATGTGGAGTCAAGCTGAGTAGCAGAGAACCAACCAGAATAATGATCATCATTAGCTGCTGACTATTGGCCATTGCTTGAGGTACACATGCACTTGGAATCTGCTGTGTAGCTGACTCTCAGGGTGTCTTTATAGAATTATTTTAAGGTCTACTATAGCACATCTGAATAGAAATGAAACAGAAAATGAGTACTGTACGTTTGCTAATTCTAGTGTTATACACTACAACTTTAATTATAGCCTAATGTCCCCTTCTTGTCCTCTCCTACTGAATGTAACTGGTGCATGATTACGCTAGTTTGTCTAGGTTCAAGTTACACATATAGTACGTGGTTTATGACCACATGCTACAACCATGGTAAGTATCATTACTGCATGGACTCTGCATGCTATAATACAATAAACTAGCGGACAGACTCGCCCTTTGGGCAGGTCTCTCGTGTGCTCGGCTCATGCCAGCTGCATGGTTGGACACAGGCTGGTAATGACATTGCTACTCAGGCCCCAGCTAGTAATGCACTGGCTGGTCATGCATGCTCTGGCAAAGGATAGTCCAGGCTGGCCTGGTGATGTCAGTGTGACTGACCTACCATGTGTCCATGCAATTTACATGGAAGATCACCGTAGACAAACAATGAATAGTTGTAAGAAGCTGATGGTTTCTGTGTGTATGTATGCAGACTTTCTGCAATAGAAAGCTATATAATGTACAAAGGAATGCTATAATTATATGTACAAAGGAAAGCTCTTTGTGTACAAAGACATCGATAGATGTAACTGTGTAGCTACATGCTGATGTTTATAGCTATTTCTCTATAAACAACATTCCTGGTCTCACCACCAGGTGCATAAATAAAAAGGTTGTTAGGACAGCCAACTCTAGAGCAACTGTAATCGTGGATGGGCCGATGATCAACGGCCCGGGATCGCTGTGAGGGAGCGTGCACGCAACGGTCGCGGGTACACTGGGCAACTGCACTGAGCACTAAGGCAATCACAAACTGAGTACAGACACTTATATAGGATACGAGACAACATAACAAAGAAAGACAAAGCGGTGTTCACGGCCTGTGCTACACAAAATACATTCAGAGTAATACACTAATAAATTGCATGACATAGAATCAACACGTACAAAGACAAGTGACAGTCACATGACAAGAAGCCACACTCAGCACTGTTACATACTCACGTAGAATTGACCATGAACAAAGCAGGGCGGTTCAAAGTATAGCCCAGCGACTTTCAAACTTTGGCCTTAGGCTTTGTTGATCGACATGGCGAAACAACGCGAACGCCTAGAAGATGGCATACTTTCTTCCAAGATCCAAGATGGCCGACGGTCGATTCATCCTGGGTTTTCGCCGCGCGCTCCTTGGAAGCAGCTTATTTCAGCACGTCTACCACCTTATAGTGATGTGAGATACAGAGTGCGACGGATGGGAACGTTTGGGCGCTATTTGTCAACGCTCGCGAGAGGAGTTCGCGGACAACGGTTGGGGCTATTCTTTTGTATTGGCAGCATAGGATCGTGCCCGGAAAACCGTATATTTTCTCCGGAGACCCAAGATGGCGGACGGTCAATTCGAGGTTTTTCGCCGCGCGCTCCTCGGCAGGAGCTTCTTCGCGCAAGTCGCCCCCCTTAGATCGAGACCCGGTATGGCGTCCATAATCTGGGGAACCTTGGTCTCAATTGGTGGCTGCTCGCGGGAGAACTTCGCGGACATCCGTTTTGCAATTCTCTTTATATATATAGACTAGCTGCAAGGCCCCCGCCTTCGGCAGGCCCTGTAGGAGGGTAAACTGTAAAGTGGTCGTGTGCTTCCTGTAGGGGAGTCTAGTGCGTCCTGTAGATGGGGTCCTGTACGTTTATCGCAGATCCAAGATGGCCGACGGTCGGTTCATCATAGGTTTTCGCCGTGCGCTCCTCGGCAGTAGCTTATTTTAGCACGTTTACCACCTTATATTAATGTGATGTACAGCGTTCCACGGCTGGGAACGTTTGGGCACGTTTCGTCGACGTTCATGGGAGGAGTTCGCGAACAACGGTTGGGTTCTTCTTTTGTATTGGCAGCATAGGAGCGTGCGCGGAAACCGTATATTTTCTCCGTAAATCCAAGATGGAGGACGGTCGTTTGGAGGGTTTCCGCCACGCACTCCTCGGCAGGGGCATCTTAGCGCACGTCGTCCCCCTTAGATCGAGACCGGGTGTGGCGTCCGTAATCTGGGAAAGTTTGGTGTCGATGCGTCGTTGCTCACGGGAGGACTTCGCGAACAACCGTTCTGCTCAATCCTATAGATATGGTGTATATAATTACTAGCTGCAAGGCCCCCGCCTTCGGCAGGCCCTGTATATAGGAGGGTAAACTGTTAAGTGGTCGAGTGCTTCCTGTAGGGGGGTCTAGTGCGTCCTGTAGAGGGGTCCTCTACGTTTATCGCAGATCCAAGATGGCCGACGGTCGGTTCATACTGGGTTTTCACCCCGCGCTCCTCGGCAGCAGCTTGTTTTAGCACGTCTACCACCTTATATTGATGTGAGGTACAGCGTACGACGGCTGGAAACGTTTCAAATGGCAATCATGTCATTGCGATTGGTACACTGACATGCTAGTGGCAACAGTGACTATAATTACAATTCTACCAACACAGTTGTGGCATCACGCATGACATTGTAAGTGAAAATGTAAAGTCCAATGAATACTCTATTCGCACAAGATGTATATGAAAGACACATGCACAATGATCCATTGTTAGTGTGCACAAAGAAAGGTCTCTGTACTGAATGTGAACCCTAGTGCATTGTGCTATCTCATTCAGTAAGCTGCTACACATGGCACATGTACCTGTGTGTGTGTATGTACACTGATGTATTATATTGATAGGCATGTCTGTGTCACATGCAGTACTGTCTATGTGCAAATATGTTGTGGATGCACATTGACTGTGTGCATGTGTGTGGGTTGCACAAGAGTTCATTACTGGACACATCACTGTTCTCTTCCAGTCTATTGTAGCAATCATGTCACTGCCATTTTTTCCATGTTACTATAAATATAATTGCAATTATTAATAATGCATAAGGCACACATGCGCACTGCCTTGTAATTGTAAAAGAAATATACAGTAAAGTACAGTAAAACATAATGTACAGTGAAACATATTTGCAAGCAGGTTAGTAATATATTATGCATAATTATAAGCAGAATTATAGTGTTTTGAGTTATTTGTTCACGTATAATGTTACTGGCATTGGTACAACAAGTTAGTGAAAACAGCATTATAATAAAATATGCAATTCTGCAACTCTGCATGCAATCATTGGATTACCCCTTGGGGTAGCCAGCATACTCCCCCTCCAAGCATAAAGATGTACATATTCGTTCAGTGTGTTATTTTAATCAGTAAATAGTCAACTGGCAATCAATATGACTAGGTACAAGCTATACGATGATAATATTACCCCACGGAGTTCCTGCCGACGGTTATATGGAACTTATAAACCCCCTCGCTCTGCGCGCAACGTACGATTATGGGATTTAGAATCACACGCAAAGCATTTGGAATGCTTCTCAGAGATTTAGAACCATCGTTTAGAGGCTCGTTACCATGGCAATGGGATCTATGCACATTTACTGTGTGCATGTGTGCTTTTCCCTAGAGAGCAGCAGTAGACACATAACTGTTCTGTTCCTGTCAATTGTAGCAATCATGTCTCTGCCATTGGTACAACATGTTAGTGACAACAGTAAAATAATTACAAGTCTACCAACATAATTGTGACCTCATGCATGTAGAGAAAATGTATAGTCCATGAATACTCTATTCACGCATAATGTATATGAAAGACTCTTGCACAATGATCCATTGTTAGTGTGCACAAAGAAAGGTCTCTGTACTGAATGTGAACCCTAGTGCATTGTGCTATCTCATTCAGGGTACAACAATAGATCAATGAGCATTCACCATTGTTCTGTTCATTTAATCACTATAATATATAATATACAGTAAATGATGTTTTGCAAGACATGTGTATAGTATACAAGCTATGCACAACACACACACACACACACACAGAGACACACACACACACACACACACACACACACACACACACACACACACACACACACACACACACACACACACACACACACATACTCCTCCTCCTCCTCCTCCTCCTCCTCCTCCTCCTATCACTATGTCCCACTAGGGACATTGGTCAGGTTCCAGAAACTGTGACACCGGTACGGGGGTAGCCATGTTCACATTTTGGCAGATGTGGGTCCTCTATTGCTGTCTGTCTGTGATCATCTTTGTCCAGTTGGTGATGTCCCTCAAGTCTCAGCTAATGAGGTCACACCAACGAAGGGGTGCTCCTCCCGTCAGTCTGCGTCTTCCGCTGGGCCTGCACCTCAACAGCTGTCTTTGGGGGTGAGTGGTTGGCATTTTCTAGACATGGCCAAACCATTGAAGGCGTCTCTGCTTAAGCGGATCCTCCACTGACACCATCCCTGTTCTCTCCAGGATGTCAATGTTCCGAACTCGGTTCCATACGGTGATGCCAAGGATGTTGTGAAGGCAATACATCTGAAAGGATTTTAGCTTACGAATGTCATGTTGGGTCACCGTCCATGTCTCCGCTCCTTAGAGGAGCACAGACAACACCAGGGTACGGAAGATGCGTACTTTGGTGGCAATGCTGAGGGCCTGGCTGCGAAATACTTTCTTCCTCCAAATCCGATACACTTTGCCCGCCTTCTCCAGCTTCACTGACACTTCTCGTTCCACATTGATAGACTGGCCAATCTCACTGCCAAGATAGGTGAAGGACTCCACCTCTTCTAGGGGCTGGCTCTGCAGCATGATGGATGGCTGGTTGCTAGACTGCTGCTATCCCACTGCAAGGATCTTGGTCTTAGTGGCACTGATAGTCATGCCCCATCGTCTGCAGATGTTGTCGATGGCATATACCATGGTCAACACGCACACACACACACACACACACACATGTACACATACACACGTGTGCTGCACATTTAGGCACAAGTGTACACACATACTGACACACAGTGCATGTCCACACTGACACACATGTACATTTAATACATGTTGGGCAAACACATACATAAACACATGCACATTTTTCTCCTATTTCATTTATTCAACAACAGTATAGAGCAAAAGAAATGGTGTTGAGTATACAAGCAGGTGATGCTCAGCATGCTGTGGAACACATGGTACATCAGTTAGTCCTGACCTCAACAACAAAGGTGTATGATAACTACAATCTACAGAGTATATAGTAATGACACTACATGTAAACTATGCTACTGTACAAAACATCATGTTACGGTGTGCACTGTAATGTGGGATTAGCTATGATATGTTGAAACATGCTGTGTTTCTTAAGAGTCCTGCAAATAGTGTATAGAAGCCATAAAGCACTGCTTGTATGAGTTGTTCTTTTACCTCATATCTTGTGATTCTGTTGGTATTCGTGAGGTTGATAACATAGTCCAGGCTTTGAACAGCTAGGAAACCTATGCTACCTACCTGTATGGTATGCAAGTTTCCTGCAATACTGTATCTCCATTCCTCACTGCTTTTGAAGGTCTTGACACTTTGCCTTCTTCCTGATTGCAGCATCCTGGAAATTTGCTTCCCAGGTGATTGTGATCTCAACAAGATGTATGTGGTTATTGTTACAGACAATGATGTCTGGTCTGAGGTCGGTTAGTAAGTATCGGGAGTTACAATTGTCTGTACCATCTAGATGCGCAGTAACACAGTGAAGGCGAAAACATTGGCCTAGAAATGTTGAAAAAGGATCAACAGGGCAGAACATCGTCATAACTGTCATTGTAACTGCCCAGGGTAGGTAAGGTATTCAATACACTGGATTACTGACATCCTAAGATGCTTGCTGCAGTTTTCCGTGTATTGAATTGATATTACTACGTAATACAATCATGCAAGCATACACTACAACTCCTTCCCCCTTAAAATGACAAATTAATGGATAAACATGTGATAACAACTCAACAATCACATCACCACATGCAAGAGTCAAATCAGTTACAACAGTCCGGGACGGTAACGTTCAGGTTATGTCCTACGTCATTGAGGATAATGGTGAGATGACAGTTGGCTGTTTTGTCTGTGTAGCAGCCGGCTGAAATGCCGTTGCACTGTTATCCAACGTACCCTCATGCTGCAAAGGCTGTACTGATGTTTCCCTTGGGCCATCAGAATCATTGTCCACTGAAAACTACTCCAGGCAACTCAGAATTTGACTGATCTGTCTCAGGCAACACTTGAGTCTGCCCGGGCCTCATGTGATCCTGATGTCACCTGAACAATGGACCATCTGATCCATGGATCAGACAGGAAGCAGAACTTGTATGCTTGACTACCCTACCCGGCAACCACATCTGTCTTCTACCAAAGTTTCTCACATACACATTTCTCCCTTTTGGAATAAGTGAGGATGCATGACAACATCGTGATTAACCTTATGTTGTAGCTGTTTACCTTCAACACATTCTGTTGTGTTTGGTCTAAGTCTAACTTAGATCATGTTCTCCTCCCCAACAACTCTCAACAACTCAGCTGGAGAGACACCAGTAGTGCCTTGGGGGGTCAGGCGATAGGCAAACAAGACCTTTACCCATCATGTGCTCAGAGTAACTTGAGTGACTTTCTTCAAACCCATGCTTAACAATTTGTGCAGCACATTCTGCCAGCCCATTGGATGCAGGGTAATATGGTGTGATGTTAAATGTCTGATTCCATTCACCTTTAGGAACAGCTCAATTTCACCACTGGTGGTGAAAAACGTGCCATTGTCTGTCTCTACTGTCTTTGGTACACCAAACTGTGCAAAGCCTTGTCTCAGACACTTCATTGTGGTACTTTATGTGGCAGAAGAAGTACAAAATGCCTCAATCCACTTCGAGTGGGCATCAATCAGAATTAGAAACATTCTGCATAGGAATGGACCTGCATAATCCAGGACCAACTCTGGTGGTGTCAGAACCTGGTACTGTGGACAGTGGCAGCCTGCTTAATGCATCAGCAGTACTGTGCGCTTCAGTCTTGCAGAAGACTAGGATGCACTCATAATTATGCTGCCAGCAACAGTGACCACCTACGGATCCGGGCAAACGCTTGATGGGAAGTGGATTGGTGTTCATTGAACAGTGCTAACAATGGTTTGTGATCTATGACCAACTCAAATGGATGACCAAAGAAAAAAGAATGAAAACATTTGACACCAAACATACATGCTAACCCTGACTTCTCTATCTGAGAGTAGTGCTTCTCTGCTGGGGACAATGTATGAGAGGCATAGCCAATGGGTCTTTCTGGGCCATCTGGCATCCAATGTGCCAGCACGGCACCTACCCCATATGCAGATGCATCACAGGCTAAAGTCAATGCAAGGCTTGCATCGAAGTGCACCAGGAGCTTGGATGATGTCAGTAACTCCTTAGACTCACGGAACGCCTTCTTTGGTTGACCAATGCCGCCTTGAGCCTTGCTTCAGCAACCAGTACAGTGGCGCAAGCACTGTGGACACATCTGGTAGGAACTTGCAATAATATGCCAATAGCCCCAGGTAGGCTTTCCATTCTGGTACAGACTTGGGGCTTGGTGCCTCTACCACAGCCAACACCTTGTCAGGCGATGGGTGCAACCCCTCATTATTGATCTATCTGATGACCAAAATAGGACACAGAGGTCAGCATAAACTCACATATGCTCTCATGAGCTTGCAACCCTACCTTCTCCAAGCGATAGAACACCATCTCCAACCTCTGAAGGTGCTCCTCCTCGGTGCAGCTGAAACTAAAATATTATCCAAATAGGCAATGACTCCGGGGATCCCCTGCAGTACACTCTCCGTGACCCATTGGAAGATACCTGGCACTGAAGAGATGCCAAATGGAAGGTCTTCTGCCATTGGGATGGGATACTTGTCAAATTTGGATACAGGATTCACTGTTTGCTTAAAGTCACCACAGATACAGATATTTGTCTTGTCACTCTTCAGCACCACCACAATCAATGCAACCCAATCTGCAAACTGCACTGAGTCTATGGTGCCTTCCTCCACCAGGCCTAGGCGACTCAGCTCTGCATGCATCTACCTTGCCTTTTAGCGCATATGGAAACATCTCACCTGGCAGAACCATGGTGTGGCCTCTCGATCAGTAACATTCTTTGCCTCATGACCCCACAGGGTCCCCAAGCCCTCCTGGAACAAGGCCTTGTAACACTGTAGCACTGACTGCAGTGACAGAGGTCACAGAAAGTAGACTTCTCGCCAATCCAGGCAAACTTGCTGCAGCCAGTTTCTTCTAAACAAACTTAGTCCTTGACCTTTGACGATTATCAGTGGTACTCAAACTTCCTGTTCCTTGTACGTGATGGCTACCTCAGTCTGTCCTACCACTGGGATCTTTTCTTCCGAGTAGGAGCATAGCTGCACTGATGAATGATCTGAAATTCTCTCCAACCATAACTCTTTGAAAGTGGCCTCCGACATCAGTGACAATGCTGCAACCGTGTCTATCTCTGTTGTCACCAACTGCCCATCCACATCTAGCATCACCTTGTACAAGGGGCCCTTATCAGCTGGTCCAAGGTGAAACAGTGAGTACTCTTCAGTCTCCTCTTGCTCCTGCACCAGTTGTATAGGTTGGGGTGGCCCTGCCTTCTTGGCCAGCGTCCCCCCTCACCTTCCCATAACACATTGCTTGCACATAACCAGACTTTTCACAGTGGTATATAACATTTGGGCATCTTTGAACTTATGTTTAGATTCCACATGACCTGGCTTGCCACACCTAAAACATGTGGTCTGACTTCCCTCTGCACTAGGGTGTTACTTTGGTTTGTCTCCTTTGTATTGAGATGTCACCCTATTGACCTCTCTAGCAGGGCTGATGTTGTACCCCCCTGCAGCTCAATCCTTCACGTTCTGTGCTACAGTCTCCATCCCTTGTGTGAGTTTGAGTGCCTTGCCAAGTGTCAAAGAGACTTCTGCCAAAGGCGGCATTGAATGGTGCTGTCATTAATCTTGCACATAACTCAATCACGTAATATAGCCTCTATGGAAGCCCCAAAATTGCAAAACTCTGCCAACGATTGCAATCATGCAATGAACGTTGCAACATATTCTCCTGGCATCTGAGACCAACTATAAAATCTGTACCTTTGCACTGTCTCTGACAGGACTGGTTGAAAGTGCTTGGTTAGCACCTTCACTAAATCTTGGTAAGGCTTCTCACCCGGTTTAGCCGGCGACACAAGATTACCCAGCAGCTTAAATACTGTTGGGCCAATCCCCGTGAGGAAGATAGACCTCTGCTTCCCCTCCTCTACAATGCCATTTTAGCCTCAAACAAGTATTTCGAGTTGCAACCTTTAATAGCCACCAATCCCTCATCTCACCTACAGTCACCAATCTGTCGTATCTCTCAGGCTTGCAAGGACCAGTAGACAATAAAAATGAACAAGGCCTCAAGTCACCAAAACAGGGTACACAATCAAAACCACAAATCTCATCAACAAAAGTGCACATGCGTAACCATATGTTGAATGGTTGGGAAACTTCTTTAGTATATTAGTGTACATATGCTGCCATGCTTGTATACCATTCATGCAGTATACAAGAATACACTAATAATTATTACAAAGTTATATATATTCACACCAATTTTTTACAACCACTAAATGTGAAATACACTTCAATGCACGTCACATAAATTATTTGGTGTTGCTGTAAAATTTGTAACTATAAATAAATTAATGATATAATACTAAATTGCAATTAATAATAATAAATGATGCTACAATATTACTAATAATATGGATAAGTATTGCTTTAATTATAATTATAATTATAATTATTACATAATACAGTCATGCTAGCATACACTACAGTTGGGTAGGATCCAATTAATACTTCACTTCATACCACATTAGGACTAGGTTATGGAAAGTGTATATAATGTTTTGTGTATAATATTATTCAGTCTTCATATATGTTCCTATACATTCTTCTGCATGACATTGTGATGCTTATCATGGTTGAGGAATTTTTGGAATAATTCACATGTCTTACACATTCTACTTGTTGTAAAGATTCCTTTCCTGGTTAGTAAGCAGTATGGGCTAGTTTGACAATTGACTGTGAACAGGGTGCTATTGGCAATGACATGAGTATAATATGCAATACCAGATGTGTGTGCATTGCTCATCTACTCCTCATTCAGTTTGACTTGCTAGCAGCTCAACTTGGTAGGGACGCCAGGAATTGGTGTGGCCATGACTGAACGTGAGCGAGGACCGTGTGCACACTACAACAGGATTGAGGATATATAATTACAGGCGAGGATTTAATGCAGGTTTGCTTTTTGTGGTGAGAACTGACTAAACTAGTAACCAAATTGCTGGCTGGCAGGCAGGAAATGAGCAGCAACTCTTGCAGACGTATACAGTTTTTCCCTTGGCGGTATGGACTGAACAGCTATCTGAACTCACATGTCCGCTTTGAAGACCAAATTGAGAAGGGCAGTGGGCAATGGGCTGAATAGTGACCTCTGACTGTTGTTTCTTTTTCTCCAGAAGTGATAGTGAAGTGAGGGCTTGTCAGCTGGCTCAGGCATCAGAAAGGGTTGGTTCTCTAATACCAGCTTCACAACAGGGTTGAAAACCTTGCCGACGTTTCGACCAGATGCTCTGGTCTTCTTCAGGGCGAAGATGCTTTGCGAAGATGATCTTCGCCCTGAAGAAGACCAGAGCATCTGGTCGAAACGTCGGCAAGGTTTTCAACCCTGTTGTGAAGCTGGTATTAGAGAACCAACCCTTTCAGAAGTGATAGTGTTTATATTTTTGAAAATGAAATATTCACTTGATGTATCATGTGCTTCATTTAGATCAATTCATTTCGTCCAAATTTTTGGTGGACACCGTTAGTATGGGGGATGCATAATATTACAAGATGAGGATGCATGACTTCAGTGCATATTAAATAGAGTACTGCAGGATTTTTGTGCACAGTATTTGTCAGTACAAATGTATGTAGCTGTCAGGCTTGATCCTCTGAGCCATTGACAAGTGTAGTAGCGTTTTTTGGGGGTGGAAATACAAAGTCTGTCATGCAAATATCTCCAGCTGGTAGTCACAACTGGCTATGCCTGCAATAGTGCAGATCTCGAGGAAAACTAACTAGCACTGTGGGCTTCCTAAGACAATCTAGAGTTATTCATAAAGTGAGTTTGCTGGTGAGCACAATCATCCAATGAGAGTACCATTTTCTTGCACTTCAGCATGCACAATATATCATGACAATTTGAGCTCTGTGTTTGTAATGTATAAGCAGAATAATAATTATTGTACTGAGGTTTTGAGATAGGTGAGATGTGTGCAATTTATAAAATTACAATAATGGCATTATCTTTCTTCCTAAAGTCATAACGTAAGTGTGATTATGATGTATTGATACTATTATGTGTATGACTTTTCTGTAGTGACTGATGGTGGAATTTAGTGATTAGCTATAGTATGAATTACAATATATGAAAGCAAAATTCATCCACCATTAATTTTACTGTTATTTGTCCATCAGTAGTGGTTCTTGCAAAGAGCTCTCTCTCACTTCCACCTGTTTTGGAGGAGGCTTTTCAGTGTAGGAGCTGCCATCTGATTCACTGTCATAGCTCTCATCGATCTCTGGTGGGTGTACATAGGAGCAGTTTGGGATGAGGGTCCTTCTTACTTCCTCCTCCACCATGGGCCTCATCCGGTAGCACTGAGTGTCCTTTAGCATGCTGGAAATGGCACGGTGGTCAACCAACCTGACTGGGCACAGCTACAAGCTTTCTCTGGTACAGGGAAGAAGTTCCTCTCCTCCTCCTCTTCCCCTCCTTTCCCACACCTCTACACTTGTCTGCTCTCCTCTTCACTACACCTTCCTTGTATGTGCCATGGAAGAAGATAAACTCACTGTGGACATGGTCAGCTTTAATGTCACCATGCCTCTAACCCACCATGCTTCCAATCTTGTGTACCTGCACTCTAAGAAACTTCATCTGTAGTATAAGACATTTCTGCATGAAGTTTCAGTGTCGGTCAGTATAGCACTCACTGGGGGTTTGCAATGTGCTTGTCTCTGTATATTTCTGGGACTCTTTTTCCTGACTTCTTTCCTGCACAATGGACTATCTTCCTCACGCCCTCCCTCTCTCCTTCTATACCTCTGTCTTGTTCCTCTTCCTCTCTCTCTGTCCGTGCATGCGTGAACTGCCCATATTTAGAATAAAGACCACTTTTCATGGAGGATTGAAGATGGTGCCCTTGCCAATGAGTGTGCCATAGTTTAGTGGTAGTGAACACTAGCCAGTTTATCTGGGTGCATATATGCAGAGGATGCATGAGGTCATGTACTCTTGTCCTCTGTGCTTCCTCCATTGACAGTTTGCAGCACAGGCAGCCTTCCTGACTGCTGCCACAAGAGCAAGAAACAAGTCCTTAGAGGAGCCAATATACTCCCCTGGATCACCTCTTCAAGGCTGTGTACTCAAAAGCAGAAGTAGCCTCGGTATTCAGTTCACTGATGCACTGTCGGCAATGTGTGTGTGTGTGTGTGTGTGTGTATGTGTGTGTGTGTGTGTGTGTGTGTGTGTGTGTGTGTGTGTGTGTGTGCGTGTGTGTGTGTGTGTGTGTGTGTGTGTGTGTGTGTGTGCGTGTGCGTGTGTGTGTGTGTGTGTGTGTGTGTGTGTGTGTACGTGTGTATGTGTGTCAGAGTGTACATCAAAGAATGGGAAAGATGGGTAGCACCATAGTACAAGCCTACAGGGGACAAATGTACTCAGTATGAACTGGTCTTCTGTGTAAACTTATCACAACAATATTACAGTACAATCCAGAGTAAGGGGTTGGACATACAGTATACTGTATGTCCAGCCACTTATTCTGGATTGACGCAGACATCAGGAAGCAAATGAGTAAACAAAACCAGCTGCGAATCCAGGTCAGCAAAACTGGCAGTAAGGAGGCTTGGTGCAGCTACAGGAACATAAGAAGCAAGATCACAGGGAGTCTATATACAGCAGGATAAATGTGCCTACTTTGAGCCAATTGCTGTCAAATCCAACTACAATACATCAATGGGTGTGTGTAAGGAACTGAACAAGCTCCTGGGCTAAGACAACAGGTCTTATGCACCTTTGAGAGTGCAAGGAGCATTGCTAATCATATTTCAGCAGCCACTTCTCTAATATTACTGGGACTCTGAACCTAACAGCACATTCACCAACCTTCCCAGAACTCACCAGCTGTTTTCAATCTGAGGAGATTATGGAAGATGAAGTTGCTGCAGCACTGACTAGGCCTGACCCTACCAAGGATACTGGTGCAGACTTAATCAGTGCCAAGGTACTCAAGACCCCTGCCCTTGCAGTAAGTAGCAGCTTGTGCCATCTTTTTAATGCCTGCCTGAGGTTATCACAGTTTCCATCTGAATGGAAAGCTATATACTTCAGTTATTCCCATTCCAAAGACAGCCCACATCAAAACTCCAGATGAATACCTGCCCATTTCTATTCTGCCTGTGGTTGCAAAAGTTATGGAATCCTTTGTACGCACTCGGTATACAGGTACCTTGAGTACCATGGCATCCTGCATGAAGCCAAGGTTTTAGACCAAAGCATTGTACCTAGAACGTCTTCCTGAAGACTGTTAATGACTGGAGTAAAACAAAATAGAGAGAAAACAAAATCATTAATTAGCTCTGCTTTTATCAATCAGCAAGGCATTCAACTCTGTCTGCCACATGACCCTGCTGGAGAAACTATATATCACTGTATGGGTTCCGTAGAAATTCACTACAATGGTTCAAATGCTACTTGCAAGGTAGGATAAAGAGTGGTATTTGGTGGGGAAGTGTCAGATTGGGTTGATGTGAGCAAAGGTGTCTCACAGGGTCCATCCTTGAGCTTCTTCTTTTCAACATCTTCATTAATAAAATTGTATTTAGAAGCACACTGATGATGCTTGCCAATGATCTGCAAATTACTGTCTATTTCAATAGTCCTGTTGCAGAGAAAATGCAGAAGGCACTCACTGAGGAACTGGTTCGACTATCCTCCTGGATTGCTGCTAATGGTTTGAAGATATCGATGAACGCCAAGAAGACACAAGTTATGATGATGTCTAGGAAGGGCAGGTAGAAAGAGGCTTAAAGGCTGCAAATCTCCATAGACAAGTTTTGGCGAAGTGTGATGAAGTAAAGTACCTGGGAGTGTTTGTCAATAAGCATTGGAGCTGGAGACGCCACATTAATTATAAGAAAGTCAGGAAGAAGTGTCTCTGCCCTAGCTGTCCTTCGCAAAATTAAAGGTTGCTACCATCTAAACTTGAGAGAAAAAAGGTAGACAAATGGAGGATGGTAGCTCCAAATCACTTGGATCAATCCTGTGTAGCAAGGCCAATCTCACTCACTGCTGTATCCTATCACTGCTGCTTTCTGCTCACTGTGGGCCATGTGGATGAGGCGACCACTCACACTAGAGAAGAGACTGCTGATCTACCACACCATCATTGTTCCGATCATGCTGTACAACTGTGACAGTTGGGCCCTTCCAAAGACCAGTCTCAATCAGCTGGACAAATGCCAGACACCATCTACGATTCATCCTTGGCATTCAATGGCCTAACACCATCAGCAACAACCACCTGTACACCAGATGCAATTCTAAAATTTTGTTGGTCACAGTGCATGAACGCCGATGGAGCATTTTGGGGCATGTACTACGCATGCCTCAAGACACCCCAACACAGCTTACTCTGCAGTTTGCAGTGGATGGCTCACAAACCTACAAGGGTAGACGTGGTCGCCATCAAACCAACCTTGTGGATACCATCACATCCGACCTAAAACACCGGTCACCATCTAGCACTCCGAAGTGCTCATGACATCCATGCATGCACTGAGAACCTTGGCCACGAACAAGGCTCTCTGGAATTCGATGGGAAAAGACTGATTGTAACATTAATTACAATACTCCTTGTTTTTATTGTTACAGTTACCAGTTCAATAATAATAATAATAATAATAATAATACCATCTAAACTGACTCTGAGGAAATTACCATACCAGTTAATGGTGCTTCCTTGCTTAGACTACTGAGCGGTTGTATGGGCTGAGTGTTGTAAAAATGATGCCACAAAGCTGGAAAGAACTCAGAAGAGTGGGATCGGTTCATTCTAAATGAAGGATGCATATGGAATTGCCCATCCTCAGCAATGAGATCCAGACTGGGCTGGACAACGTACACTGGCTAATAGGAGGAGAATGATGAGAGAGGCCTACGTCATAAGATGTATGCAGGGATTGGGTCCTGGCTACATGACCAATATGCTGAAAATCAATGAAGACATAGGAGTGCACAGTGCTTGCCATTTGAAGGACATCTACTTACTATCTCACAAGACAAGATGGCTCGAAAAATCATTCATCTACTGTGCTGGAAAGGACTGGAATCGTATCCCGTTGCATTTAAGACCAGCCTAAGACACTATCTTATAGATAGTGTCTTAGGCTGGTCTGCACTACACTACACTACACTACACTACACTACACTACACTACACTACACTACACTACACTACACTACACTACACTACACTACACTACACTACACTACACTACACTACACTACACTACACTACACTACACTACACTACACTACACTACACTACACTACACTACACTACACTACAATACAATGCAATGCAATACAATACAATACAATACAATACAATCCTTAACAATACCATAATCATTGTTTTTGTACTACTGACTATTGCTACACTAGCCAGGGCTCGATTCACTTTTATATAATTGCCATAGCAGGTATGTAATATAATTTTAAAGCAGATCTTACTAATAGTTTAAAATGCTGTGACTCATGCACTTTCCTCTACGATTGCAACATGAATTTGCTTTTTGTATGACTAGTCTGATCCAGCAAGCATTAATATAATAAGGTAGTTCAGCAGATGATAACTAATTGCGCTTTGTACGCATTGCAATGTAAGTAAACTAATCCTTTGTTTAAATTGATTAATTCAACTCAACATCTTCACTCATCACAGGCTTCATGAGTCACACTTTTAACAAGAAGTAACTGTGCTGGTGTGGTCAATTGTCCTACAAATGTATCACTCTACTCCCAACTCAGCATGCACAATAATTTTCATGATATGACTGCAAGTTTGAAATATATAATTATAAAACGTACAAATGCCAAATCTAATTATTGTAAATCATATAATACGCAATTAATCACACTGCAAGTCACATGATGCATTGATCTCATTTTATATGTGCATCAGATATTTGAAATGACTAATGATGAAGTACACAATGAAATGAATTGAGTATTCATCCCTCATTGGCTGCTATGTGTCAGCAATGGTTCTTGCAAAGAGCTCTCTCTCTCACCTCCACCTGTTCTGGAGGAGGCTGTTCAGTGTAGGAGCTGCCATCTGATCCACTGTCATACCTCTCATCAATTTCTGGTGGGCGTAGGTTCAGCATTGGAATGGGGCTCCTTCTTGGTTCCTCCTCCTCCTTGGGCCTCCTCCGGCAGCACTGAGTGTCCTTTAGCATGCTGGGGATGGCATGTATGGTTGACCAACATGACTGGGCACAGCTACGAGCTTTCTCTGGTACAGGGAAGAAGTTTTTGGCATGGTAGACAAGGATGACTGCAAACTGTATAAATGCTAGAATGATTAGAATGTTGATTAATGCTGTACACAGTTGCTGTTGAATCCCAGTTCTTGGAGTGGAACTACCAAAGATGACAGTTGCCATTACAACAAGAATGTTGAGCAAGTAAAGTGAGTCAAACAATGGTGCATGATAGGAAGCAATAAATTTCATCACCTGTTGCTTACACTTGCTTCTTAGAGACAATCTTTCATGTAAATTGAAACAGATTATGTTCCTGAATTGATCAGGATCCCTAAATGGCTTGATCAGCAACTGCACAACCAGCATTGTACCAGTTACAACAAGACAGCAGTATGCAGCAACATCTAGACCTGCAGTACTGAATATGTGGGTGACCACAAGGATGACTCGTACTAGCAGCCTCAGACCAATCCAAAAGCCAAGAGGCCATCTGAACCCTCCGTGGAGGACATCCATGAAGTGGCTGAACCACAACTTGTGGAAGTACCTTCTCATCAGGTCTCCAAAGAGCATTGTGAAAGTGAAGGGAATCAGGTAGAGCACAGTCACTGCAATGGACAGGATGCCAATGACAAGGTGCTGGCCACCAAAGAAGGCCAGGGATGGTTGATACAGCCAAACTGTTTGACCTTGTGCAGTGTCTACATTGTAAAGTATGGTATACCTCAGTGGAGCAATGACAGCATTCACGAGAGAGGTGTATGTGAGTACCATGATGGTGGCCAGTACTGGTACAGCTCTCCTGGCTATGAAGCGAGCCTTTCTGAACATCCTGTAGCCACACTTGTGAGTGACAATGATGATGAGTATGAGCAAGGTGAAGAGGTAGAAGGGGAAGGCAAACTGCAGCAGAGCCTTCCAGAACTCATCCATGCCATCATATAAACACACACCCACACCAGGTTGTAGGTTGATGACTGATAAGAGAAACAACAGTGGACCCCAGGCATGTTCTTGTAGGAAGTCTCCCATGAGTCCCATGATGTTGGTGTATAGCACCACACCCATGATGGTTCCTTGAAGGAGGGTTAGGTTCAGCAGGAACAAACCAACCACAATGATGATTCCTCCCAATGCATGCAGTGGTAACTGGAGCAACCACACACTGGAGCACTCTTTACATTTGTAAGAGCCAAACACAGAACTGTAGCCTGGTGGACATTCACTGCAGAGCAGGCCTTTATGGTCACTGATACATTGCCGATCTTGTGTTTTCTCATCCAATGTCAGTCCACTTCGCAAAACAGCAGAGTTGCAGTAAATGTTTGGACAGTTTGGGCTAAGAAAGACATAGTTCCCCTTCTTCCCAATCCAGTAATGTGGCTGGTCTGCTCTGTATGTAGTTGTGGTGGTCCTAACAGTACAGGTGAACATGTGTTTCTTCATAAATAAATTGCATGTACATTCATGTTCCTTGTAGACCAACCCTGGAGGGCAGCTATTGAAGACTTTAACCACTAGTTCTTTTGTTAGTACACCACAATACTCTTTATTAGTTTTCTTGAATTCATCCTCAGCAGCAAGTGATGCCTGCATTTGAAAGTAGTATGAACTACCTGGTGTGGAAGGCTGCAACGGGTAAATATCAGTACAGTGCACATTCCTTTCATTGAATTGGTAGGTATGTGCTACACCATCAATAATAGCATAAACCATGAGCTTCACTGGCAGTAAATGCTGCCAGTCACCATTGACATGGACTGATATGGGGAATGTTTGTACTGGGTATGTCTCTATTACCATTGTGTGGTTCCTGATACAGTTGAGCTCACCATCAGTGCAGAGGCAGATGGCATAGGGGTAGGAGGGTATTGGTTCTTCATCCATGGGTGGGTACTGATGGAAGACATCAAGAATTAGCCGTCTGCTTGCTGGTAGAGTACCATTCACATCAGCAGTTTGTAGAGAGCAGTTCTGAAAGTGACCATTGAAAACATTATTCCCACCATGAGATGCTGTGTTGTTTAACAACAAAACTGTTGCATTGTGTTCTGCTAGTTCACTTGCATTCACACTCTGTCCATCACTGTTAATGAACTGAAAGAAACACCATCCTGGACAATTATGGAACTCCACATAGCAATTAGTGAATGCAGCCAGTGACACTGTCTGTACTTCATACCTTCGATGATGGTAAGAGATATAAATGCCTCCACCATATGGACTAGCAATGTTTTTAGTCACATTCAATACTGTACCAGGTGTGAGTAGCAACTTTGAGTCAGAAGACATGTAGATTCCACCACCTCCATTGTCAGATTCACATGTATTATTGCTGATTTCATTATAGCCATGGAGCTCTACCTGACTGTTGTGCAGTGAAAGTCCGTATCCTTGGTTAGATGTTATATAGTTGTCCCCTGCCATGACAATCCTGTACCCTCGTAAGTGTGTCAGAGCAATGGCAGCAGAGGTAGGGTAGCGATAATGGCCACAACTCGACACAACTCTTGCTTTTCTAATTGAACTGTTTTGGATAGTCAACAGCCTCCTGTGGTTGTTTACAAACAAAGGTACATCATGCATATTGCCAATAATCTGTGCACCAATTATGTAGGGGGCTTTACAATCGTGAATAACAGAATCTTGAAAATTTGTGTTGGCAATGATAATTTCAGGATGTTTCATTGTTCGTTCAGTGGCAATGGTGAAGTCCCAAGACCTGAGAGTGCCCAATTCTCTTGCATCTACAGAATTATTGAGGTTTATGGTTATTCCTTGTAGTGTTCCAGAGAACTTGCAGCCATCTATAAGTACATGCACTCCCACTGATCTGTCAGCAGAAGTAGGATTTGTTGCATTCGCAATATGGAAACTTAATGGCATTTCAAGCCCTACTCCATTTGTCCTAAAAGTAACATTGCTGACTTCTACAGTGCACAACTGTGTGGGGTAATTACGGATTAGTATACTTAGCCCTTGAGTAAAATGATCAGTGGCAAGGCCCATGGTAATGTTGGCAATGGAGAGCCTGATGGAGTGATAATTGATTTCTCGAGTCATCTGCAAGCTTTGATTAGAATCTTCATTAACCATAAAGTTAACTCCTCCTTTGTCTCGAATCATACATTCATTGATGTTTAAGTCAAAGCTACAATTCTCTGCTGTTGTTTGTGAGCAGGCAGAGGGATGTGTTACTACAGAAATTGATGAAAAGATGCTTTCCATTACCATGTAATCTCCAGTTGGATCTGAAATTTCCAATTCAGCATTTTTAAAGTCAGCAGCGCGAATGCACACATTGTCTGTTGCTTCTATTCTGATTGAATTAGGAACTACTTCAGCCTTCAAATGCTCAAAGATTATATTACTTGCTTTTGTCACAAGAATGCTGAATTCAGGCTCAGTAGTAGTCAGCACCCAAAATCTATAGCAATCAGGAACTATCATCAAGTTCTTGAGTGTAACATGACTTGATTCAGTTACAAGGATATCAGACACATTTTGATCCGTTACCTCTACAGTCTTGGATGTGTCAGTACAATTAGATAATACCACTATAACACATTCCTCAACTTCTGGGACACACTTTTCTTCTCCTTGAAGTGTCACATTTCTTGCCTGCACAATTTCCAGCCTCCAAGTTGTTGGTGCAATATGTTCACCATGTAGGAAAATCCAGGTGGTGTCAGAGAGAGAGAAGTTGACACCTTTCCTCCAGTATTCACCCAGTGTGCCACAGTTGCTGCCGTTGCTCAAGTTGCCACATTGTGTACTGTCTGCTGCCACCCAGTAGAGCTGAGACCTGCCAGCAGGGGAGTGCTCACCTTGGCCAATCACATGTGGAGTCAAGCTGAGTAGCAGAGAACCAACCAGAATAATGATCATCATTAGCTGTTGACTATTGGCCATTGCTTGAGGTACACAAGCACTTGGAATCTGTCTGTAGCTGACTCAGGCAGTCTTTAAACGAACTACAATGCAAAAAATGAAGCAATGCCACTAGCATATCTGAATTTGGCTGAAACAGAAAGCACGTATGTACTGGTTAGCACATGACCGAATGGGAACTTCTTCATATCCTGTATACAGGTAGAGTCGAGTCAATGCGTAATATCAGTGGTATACAGCTGTTGGTGTGAGGTGAAATATCCCCTTCAGGAACATTACAACATGCAGTTCTAGCGATATATATGTTGCATACGTACGTATATACAAAACCCTGAAAAAGAGTACTGTAAGTAAAGAACTGATGTATCAACAATGCTTGTATACAGGACAGGTGTGCACATGTTTATTGTATGCATGCATAAAATTATACATTGGCATTGGTGTACTGATAGGCACATACATGTACAATTATATTGTATGTTGTGTGAGCACATTGACAGAGTGTGTTACACAAGAGAGCAGCAGTGGACACATCACTTTTCTGTTCCAGACTATTGGCAATCATGTCACTGCCTTTTGTACAAGTTGTAAGGGACAGAAACAATATAATTGCAATTCTATCAACACAGGTACGTAGTGTGACATTTATGCATGTGAAAATGTATAGTCCATGAATACTCTATTCACACATGATGTATATGAAATACACATGCACAAACATCCATTGTTAGTGTGCACAAAGAAAGGTCTCTGTACGGAATGTGAACCCTAGTGCATTGTGCTATCTCATTCATGGCACAACAATAAGTCAATGAGCATTCACTATTGTTTTGTCCTTTCAATCACTAAATAATACTTTTACAAAACGTGCATGTTATAGTACACTAGCTACACACACACACACACACACACACACAGGCACACACACACACACACACACACACACACACACACACACACACACACACACACACACACACACACACACACACACACACACACATATATTCATGCCTAAAAGTTCTATATGCCTTTTCCATAATGAACAGGAAGGATCATGGCAGACAGCAAGAAGGAGCAACAAAGGGCAATGATGGAAGCACCACAGAGTATCAGTGCGAGGGTAGAGAAAATGACAGTGCATTCTGCCATTACTGAGTAGTCCTTCTCTGGAGACCCATAGGTGGTAATCATTGGGGTTGGTTGGGCTGTCACAGAATGGCCATAGGAGTGCAGTTGGCCATGGTCTCGGGGAAGGAATGCATCAGTCTGGGCAGGAGCGGGATGGTATCCACCTATGGGGAGCTGTTGATGAGGTGGTGCCGTGGGAAGTGCTTGCTGGTTAGCCATACTTGGAATGCGAGTGTGTAACTCAGTTCAACCTTGGCACCAAAGCTGATAACATTCAGTATATTGATTCTCTCCCGCCCATGTACTTCACAACCCATGTAGACCACGGAATCTTCAGTAGGACCCTGTGGCAATGAGTCTCATGAAGTGTTCTATTAATGTAAAAATATCATTGCTATTCAGACTTGCATTGACCACAATTTCACATTAAAATAATTGTTCTGTTACTGCCAAAGTCAGCAACTTCAACACATCAATCAGTAAAGGTGCCCCCAAAGTTAGATTGTTCTTACAATAGCTAAGCTTATACTTTGCTCATTTCAGTAGCAATGATGGTTCTAGCCTGCTTCATATCTCATCACTCCATCATATTCTGTGCATCCCCTAAGGATCTCTTCATATTTTCATTCATGCAATGTATTTTCATTAGCTACCTTGTTATTTCAGTAGAGCTGCTGGGTGCCGGAGCAGGGTAGCCTGCCAAAGGCAGGCTTTCCTGTTTGTTCTATAAACAACCTGTTGGATAGTGTACAACTGCTGTTTCAGATCAAAACATTGAAGAAGCTAGGAAAGCACTCACAAATTTAAGCTCATTGTGCCCTGGAAGAAGCAATTTGTAATTAACCCTGAAGAAAGGGGCCATCATTAGCAAATGCTCCCAGG
>OZ025880.1:4557022-4609522 GCA_964019415.1 Ianthella basta | reverse complement strand
AGCTAAGCAGATTTATTACTTAACGATATTCATTGCCTTAGGCTCCAACTAGGGCAATATCGCCAGCAGACTAGCAGTCCGCCAGCCCTGCGCTAGCTACCACATAATCGTCCTATCGTAGCATGTATATAACGGCCATTTTTTCTGGAAATGATTGAATTGTGGTGAAAAAGGTGTGTCATTAGGTGGGTCTGCAGTTTGATCCGGATGCACGGTATTTGAAAGAAGCTAGCTACCAAGTCAGGTTCTGCCACTGCCTCCTCCTTCTCACTCAAGAGCAGGTAGTGAACCAGCTTTAAGAGTCGGCCAAACGCGCGAAGCATTCTTTGGGTTTCAAGAACAGCTCTCTGCCGCTACTAGTAGCAGTTCAGGAACAAGAAGGTGAGCAGAGGTGAAGGGAAGAGGGGAGCATGTGCGATGTAGTACGCGATCTCCGTTTGCCCACAGCGCGCGATGTTCGCGCCAAAAAGCTAGGCAAGAAGTAGTCCGGAGCACGTAGCCAGCTGCAGCGAACGTCCCGAGAGAGACTACCAACTTGCCGCCAGTCACCGACCTGCGCCGCCAGTTCGTCCTGTGTACTGCACTGCTCTGCGCCAAATTCGAGCGAAGCTCAGCCATTGCTCGCGCGCTCCCAGCTACACCTGGCTTCCTAGTTCGCAGCGGACTCTCCTGGCTCTGGACAAATGTGTAGTCTATAGCTGGTGTCGACATGATGCCTTCGGCCATACACGCAGGGCCGACAGACGCGAACGACTCTAGAACATGTTGAGCAGAGTAGTGGGCATTGCCACGTTACTTTCGGTCCGACAGACGGCGGTTCTGCAGCTAACACGAGCGAGAGCCCGCACCTTGCAGTCAGACAAGTCCAGTGCAGCACACAATGTGCTTGGGAAGAAATGCAAGATTGCCCCTCTAAGTACTGCAACTTAGAGGACTGCATTTAGAGACAAGCTTGCCCAGTCAGTAATTGCCTCCTCCAATGCCATCTTTCCGACTCACAAGAACTCTACGTGGACCTAACCAGCTGTTCTACATGTCACATGTCAGTACACTTGACTTGTTCCTATTTTCATTGCCTATGTTTCCATACCTGTGTATGTAACCATTCACTTTAACCACATATTCATCCAGTTTTGATTAATGTCCTGTACATACACGCATACAATGTCATACAATCACATGCCTTGCCAGGTTATTCCTTGACATGCAATTTACTCAATTATAATATTGTTGCATTATTGCCAGTACAAGTTAGAGCAAATTACAGCCACCAGCAATAATACGACGGAGACACCTTAACAATGACAATGCAGTTCATGGCAGGTTGTCATGGACCCACTCACATCTGCATACTAGCTGTCTTAGAGATCAAACACAGCCCTCTGCTTGTAGTTTGCAAAGTTGAAACGTGGAAAGCTCATAACCTTACATTGCCAAGGACAATGTAAATTGGTGGTTCCCCACAGAACGAGACATGCATCTCCTTTCAATTTTTTCAAATAACCCCTTCCTGTTGTCCAGCATACACTTTACAGCAACACACTATGATTTACAGATGCACTCAATGTACAGTCTTTCCTCCTCCTCCCAGATACAATGGCACAACCACCTCTGACAGACTCTTTATTCTCAACAGAGAATGAGAACAACATTACAGTGACCCAGGAAGAAACAAGTCCCCACCCAGAGACAGACCAACTTGTTTCCAGCACACCTCACATGCCACGTTGGAGGAGGGATAACGGAGAAATGGTGTGTGTGCTTCTTGCTCCAAGTCCCATTGACACAGCTCCCAACACACGACACCTCGACCCCCACACACTAATGAGGGAGCAGAGGAGGTTCCCCCCGGAGGACATGCTCCCTCTCCCCTCACAGGCCACTACACTTCAGGGAGGTGGTCTAGATCTGCCAGTATGTGCTCCCCGCCTGAAGTCATGTGGAATGCAAATATTGTCTGGTACAGTGCAATGGAGTCTGGCAAGGAATGAGGAGTGGACTGAGGTGGTGTGTGTTGATGGAGGAGGTGAGAGGACTAACTGGAACATGCTCCGCCACACAAGCAATACAACTGAACCCAGCAGTGAAGAGGAGATCAGCTTTGGGGTAATGGACGTTTCTGAACACAGCCCACACTACTACATACCACCACAACAGATGCAGCTACCACTGGGGACAGCTCAGACACATAGCGGCAGTGGCCCATTAGAAGATGACAGATTTGAGTGTAACACAGTTGCTGAAGAGAGGCCCACTCCAGCCACACAGCGGTTTGTGTCAGGACGGACAGTAACAGATATGTGATTAGCACAGAACTGCCCATATCTTCACACCAAATATGGGAAAAGCACTAAAAACTGAAACACAACCTCACAGTCCGCAGCAGATGTGTGTGAATTCACAACACAATAGTGTGACACCTAGTCAAACCCAAAACCTATTATCCCATTGTGAGTACAATATTTTTCACAGTAACAACTTCGTCACACAAATGTTTGCAATGTTTGTATATGTACTTCACCTCGTATGTACCTGTACCTACACAGCATGCATCCATGGACTACTATACCCACGTTACAGTACACTGTACAACCAAGAGTGCTCTGTAATGAGTAACTCTCTCATTGACACCTAATACTATTACAATTATCATCATTATTATTATTAAATAATTATTTCTTGGTCTTGCATCATTATCACTGCCCTGTATTAGTAACTCAATTGTGTATAGATACTAAATCTACCACTGTCTACCTCAAATGCCAACTATCTGGATTTTAAACTCTCATTTATCAATTCGATGAAAGTAATTGATGTGGGTTAATTAGATTGATGGCCTGCTAAACCTGACACTGGTATAATTTGGGTAAGCCCAAGCAAGTCCCACAATTATCAGCAGATATACTGCGTTCAGTATATCCTTTTTGTTCGTGTAATTTCATTTGAATTCCGGTGGAGGGAGAGGGGGGAACTTGTTATTAGTGCTGAGCAGTAGTGAGACCCGTGCAATGTCACTCAGTTTACGCATGAAGAAATGTGTCCAGCTTGTAATCATTGTTCGGTGGTTTTAGCATTACATGGTGCATTTTTCTGTACTAACTGCACTGCTTACATAACTGTGATGGCTCAGACAATTGAACTCCCCATGTATGTACATGCGCACAAGTATGTGTACATGAACTACTAATGTATTGTGGTGTGTTGACCTTTCGTATATCCTGCATTCAGCTTGTGTGTGGTGCCATACAGCAATAGGCCAAATTCACTCTGCACACCAGCGAGTGGGGGAGTAGCAAAAGTAGCTAGGTCATGTCTGGGAAGGGTCTGGTTGGGGCTACAGTATCCATGTAAACTGCAATCGTATCGTTGTCAGCTTTACAACGGCTGGTGCAGCTGCACAGGGATCTACATTAAGTTCTTTCTTAGTACTGGTCGCCGGCAGCCATTTTTAATTGTGGGAGATAATGGAGAGCAAGACGCTGAGCCTGTACAGCCCTCCATTCTACACGAGCCCATGTGGTTATCAAATGTGCATCTGTACCTACTTGTACGGAGATGGTACTGGTAAAGGGTCACACATCTCATTGTTCTTTGTGTGATGAAGTCAGAGCACGATCAACTCCTTTCATGGCCTTTTAAGCAGAAAGTCACCATCTCCCTGTTGAATCAGGATACATCGGCAGAGGAGTTCTCTCACATCATTGAGACCTACCTTCCTGATCCAAGCAGCTCATAATTTCAGAAGCTTGCTCTGAAATGAACGTAGCATCAGGCTTTCCAACGTTTGTGAAGAAATCTGTTCTAAAAGATACATGGTTTAAGAAGGATGACACCATGTACCTGCGCCTGAGGGTGGATCGTACTGGTCTTGTTTTAGAATAAGTATTCATTTGAATGTTACCGATTAATTGACAATGACTGAACCCGGTTGTTACTGTACATATTAATATACGTATTATGTATGTATGTTGCTTGAAGGATCACTGGGTTCCCCCCTCCCTCCATACAGTATGTATGGTATGTATGTAGGTATCTCAATGGATAGCAAGGTGCAATGCACACACACTACAGAAATGATATATAACAAGTAAGAGGACACAGCTGTAAGGCTGTAAAGTAATTACTGAGTACCCAAACTCGACACCACTCACTCACTTGAAGGGAAACCACCCCAAGTGTATGTGCACATCCTCAGAACACATTCTGTGCAGATCCATAATTCCTACTAATCCCACACCAACCACGAGTGTACGTACATGTGCACATCACATAATTCCTACTATGCTGTTATGTCGCTCCCTTAGTGTCACTTATCTCTGGTATTACCACTGCCAGCAATGTCTATACCTGTCGTACCAGACAATACATGAATGTATGTACCAGTACAACATAAGTTGGGGGGGGGGGGGGGGCAGGGGAAACTATGCAAATACAGCAAAAGTATATTTTAGAGTGCCTCTACCACTTCAACTGCTCACACCCACTCATTTGAGCTTAGTTGTGTTTCCAACCAAGATTGTCCCTTCAAGAAAGTATCACTACACATCTCCCTCCATACAGTATTTGGTCATGCATCAATTTGCATGAGTTGGGTACATTCCCAGTATGACCACTAAGAAACACTGCTGTGTCTGTGTGTGACCTGCTGCATTAGAAGTGAAACACATCACACACAATATGGAATGGCTATGTTGATTGGATAGTACGCACATGCACACATACACATACACACACAAACACGTGCTAGTGTTGACACAATAACTGTGATAACGTATCTTGTACATACGCAATTACATACAAGTATGTAATATGATACCTATTCTTGTTTATCACAATCTCTGGGTTTGGTAAGGGTTGTCTCAAAACAAATTCACAACTCACTCTGCACACATGCCTCATTCTACCACGTACATGGTGTAACAAATGCTTTAGCATTGTTCTGTTCACCATTACACACATACTGTACACATACACCAACCAGCACTCGTCTGTGTCCCTATAGCAGAGCATGATACACAGATCCCCTGTCAATACAGACCACCTGCAAACTAAGACCAGCTACGACCATCAAGACAGTGTTAAATACCATGTTCACTATACACACCTCCACTGCACATGCCCCCCCCCACACACATACACCCAGGTCACCGTTGTGGCAGGCCTAGACACTTGAGAGGGGGGTGCCCCATAGATGTGAATGGGGGGGCTATGGAGCTCTGGCTAGTGCCAACTGACATGAGAGTAACTGAGTGTCCATGCAGTCAAGGTTACACTGCTGTTGCTGACTCCGCCCACAGGGTGACTTCTACAGTTATGACATTGTTCAGAACAAGTGGAGCCAACTGTCGGAGAGCATTGAGCAGGATGGGGGACCAGCTCCTGTTTATGACCACCAGGTGGGTGGGGATGGGGGTGTGACCATGAGGGGTGTGTGTCAAGAAAACCATGTGATTTTGTTAGCAATACCTGACAGGGTTTACAACAAAAGCAGGTGAGAATTTTACACAAAACACATGACTTCAAAGCAGCTTCGTAGATAACCTTAACATGGCAAGTTAGCATAATTTACGTAAGACACATAACTGTTACCCATGTGTGAATTAACCCACACCATATGTCAAAGGGTTAAAGCTTCCTATAAAGCTATGTGTAAACACTGAAAAGTACACAAACATACTATCATGTACGCACACGCACACACACAAACGCACACACACACACACACACACACACACGCGCGCGCGCGCGCGCGCGCACACGCACACACAAACACACGCACACACACACACACACACACACACACACACACACACACACACACACACAACACGCACGCGCACACACACACACAAACACACGCACACACACACACACACACACACACACACACACACACACACACACACACACACACACACACACACACAGCACACACACACACACACACACACACACACACACACGCACACACACACATACCACACACACACACACACACACACACACACACACACGCACACACACACATACCACACACACACACACACACACACACACACACACACACACACACACACACACACACACACACACGCACACACACACACACACACACACACACACACACACACACACACATACCACACACACATACCACACACACACACACACACACACACACACACACACACACACACACACACACACACACACACACACACACACACACACACATACCGCACATACAGATACAGCAGCTTACAACTGTAAACATAACACACTCTTACAAGCCAATCAAATTGCTGCTTCAATATCCAAGGAGTTTACCAACCAAGGGTTTTGATTACAGTAAATGTTTCGGCTGGCAGCTCACTGCTGTCTTCATAAGTGGTGTGGATTACAGGATGTGAGGGTGGAATACATCCCAAGCCAAATCGGACACACTTGTTCCCAATCACTCAGGGCCAGTGTTACCATATTAGTAACAAAGGTTGTACTGTACTTGGTGGGCCCTTGCACATGCAGAGATACTGTTTAGATATGAACATTAAGGGGGAATGTAGAGGACCAGACACCATGACCACGACACCAGACACACATGCCCCTACTGGCTTGTTTGCCAACACACTGGGCACCAGACACCCATGCACACACATGCCCCTACACGCAACATTGGCAATTGTATGACATTCATTAGCGGCCACAGGGCTTCCAAATATGCATTGGATCACTAACTTCAAGAATGAGTTAAGGCTGGGGAAAGTGCTCCTGGGAATACCTGGCAGTGGCTAACACAAGGCAGTGAGGTTGACAACTGTGTACAAGCCATACGCTCCACTGAAATAAAGCCTCACTCCTTCCATTCTTAACACACTGCAGGAATACTGACACACAGCAATTTACAATTGCAAACATCACACACCATTACAAACTGACAGATTCACATAAGTGGCAAAAACTGCAACCTCTCCATACTCCATACATACATGTATGTACACTATATCTGTTGTAAATTAGTACAAAAATATAGTCCTTGTAACTACAGTACTGTATAAATGATACATTCTGTAAGCAATGTTAACCCATTGCACATGGTGCAGACAGACTGTCTGATATCGGACAGTCTGTCCAATATCAGACAGTCTGTCCAATAGGAGCACTAAGGAGGAATGTACATGACCAACACATCAATAGCTTATATCAATAGTTTAGTGCACACTCACACTTGATATCTATAGTCTTGCCATCGCTATCCCACTACCTCACCGAACAGGTAATTAGCACAGTACGAATGAATGAGGGCACAGTGAGGTGCCACACCCAGCTTAAGATAATATTATATTCCTGGAAATACAGGTAGAGGAAATACTGTACCTTGCTGCAGACCATTCTCACAGCTTAATTTGCTGGAGACGGACCATTGCCAGAATACACAGTACAAATATAGATACTTTTGCACACACAAAACTAGAATGACTTCCTACAGTATCTCTATTCAACACCATTGGCTGCAATGATTGCACTCTACTGTCATATGTACACGTATGTACATGTATGCTCAGTTGGGTGTCAGGTAGACAGTCCCCTTGGAAAGCTGGAGCCCCGGCCCTAGTGAAGGTACTAGTTAACAAACCAACCAAGTGTACAGCATTCCATGTATGTCCAGGATGGTTTCAAATGGCAGCATTTGTACAGAAAGGGCAGATATGAGATCTGCTGCAATTAGAACCACCTTGCGAATGTCATTAAGGGATAAGGGCCAAAAACAAGTGTGCTGGTCTTGTGTCAACCTCGAACCATCCCACCAGGTTAGGGAGCCATTTCCAACATTGCTAATGAATACAGAATCACAAGTCATTGTTTCCTCATGTCTGGTATCACGTTAGATGATAGTAATCAAGTCAGAGTGTCCATTTGGACAAATCTATTGATGTGTCATAGCCCCCCCCCCCCCATACACACATACAACTAAATGTCACAGAGGGGTGAAAGCTATCGGGCTATGGAACACCACAGCATGGTCTGTCAGACCATTCTTTCCTGTATAGCTTGTTATGAAAGTTCTAGCAGTGAGTATTGCGCAAGCTGTTCTTCAGTGGGATTGACCATGAGTACCTACCACCGGGGGCGTAGGGAGGGGGGTTTCTGGAAACCCCTTTCAAAATACCTATTACCATGCTATGTTTCGGTTGGGCTTGTGTCACTGTGCATGTGACGTCCTTGCAACATCAAGTCACTAATATGGATGGAGTGTGGTAGCTGTTCTACGGCCATACACTGGGGACGGATTGTATTCACTCGATGTGCATGTGATACTGATCTTGTTACTGATGTAGATAGAAGGAGTTGCAGCACACGGTGTGGTTCAGGTATTCCTACGGTAGACACACATGTACACACACAAACCAATTAGGAAAGTACATGCATGTATTTATATACAGACTATTGCCAACACACTGGGTACCGGCTAGGATACGCACGCACACACACACACACACACACACACACACACACACACACACACACACACACACACACACACACACACACACACACACACACACACACACACACACACACACACACACACACACACACACACACACACACACACACACACACACACACACACACACACACACACACACACACACACACACACACACACACACACACACACACACACACACACACACACACACACACACACACACACACACACACACATGTGCCCCTACACACACCATTGGCAATCATTTGTCATTCATTAGCGGCGACAGAGCTTGCAAAATTATGCATTGGGAAGGTCACCAACTTCAAGAATGCAAGCTTCAACTGTATACTAATAGAAATTCTCACAACACACAAGGCACCAAATGAATTATCAACCACACAATTTACTGTACACAGGAAACGAATGACACAGATACGTACAGTATGAGGAAACGCTACACATCTGACATACCAATTAGAAGCAGTTGGGAATACCTAGCAGTGCAGTCTTGAGTCAACCTAACACAAGGCAGTGATGTTGACAACACTGTGTACAAGCCACATGCTTCACTGAAATAAAGCCCCAATCCTTCCATTCTTACACACTGCCTCGCTCCTTCCTTTGAATAGAGGGCTAATCATTGGGTGCATTCCATCTACACATTCTACCTTGTGGGATGCACACACACACACACACCTCTGGTCACAGCTGACCATTTGTTGGCTGCAGTTTAGCCAGCCTTTGATGCATTCATCCGCATTACATGGTAAGGTCATGTGTTAAGAAATAACAGTGGAACCCATAACGCAGATACGCTGATTCAGCCCCCCCCCCCCTCCCCTCCCCACAGCACCTATGAGGTCACCAATACAATGAACATTAATATTCACAGTTATCCTGCTCTGATTACACACACACACAATACACCTTGAAAGGTGTCAATGAAAACAATGAATTGACCACAGGAAAGTGCATGCTGCTGAATATCTACAGTGCAGCTAAGATTCATTCCCATGGTAACGGTGAGTAGAAATGGCCGCTTCTGAAATCATACTGTGCACTAAGTGTGCACACTTGCATGTATACAGCACACACACACATTTGTACAGAAAGGGCAGATATGAGATCTGCTGCAATTAGAACCACCTTGCGAATGTCAAGGAATAAGGGCCAAAAACAAGTGTGCTGGTCTTGTGTCAACTTCGAACCATCTCACCAGGTTAAGGAGCAATTTCCAACATTGATAATGAATACAGAGTCACAAGTCATTGTTTCCTCATGTCTGGTATCACGTTAGATGATAGTAATCAAGTCAGAGTGTCCATTTGGACAAATCTATTGATGTGTCATAGCCCCCCCCCCCCCCCCCCCCCCCCCCAATTGTGCATGTGACGTCCTTGCAACATCAAGTCACTAATATGGATGGAGTGTGGTAGCTGTTCTACGCCCATACACTGGGGACGGATCATATTCACTCGATGTGCATGTGATACTGATCCTGTTACTGATGTAGATAGAAGGAGTTGCAGCACACGGTGCGGTTCAGGTATTCCTATGGTAGACACGCATGTACACACACAAAGCAATTAGGAAAGTACATGCATGTATTTATATACAGACTATTGCCAACACACTGGGTACCGGCTAGGATACGCACACACACACGCGCGCGCGCGCGCGCACACACTTACACACATTAATTCAAAATTACGCATTGGATCACCAACTTCAAGAATGCGGAAGTCTTTGAAGGGGCAAGGGAATTCCGGTCACTTCCATATAAGGAAAGTTAATATGTTCACACGCCTCCTAGCTAAAGCGCTCACAGTGGTAGGAACAGCTTTTCCGTGGACCAGTCGCAGCACAGTTACAAGGAGGTGAGCATATTCTGAGAAGGGAAGAGGGTAGTGCTAGCGCCAGTACGATTAAATACACTGCCCCTAACGCGCCCGAATAACGCGCGCTCTGAAGCCCTTCGCATTACTATTCGTGCCTCGACTGACATGGAAGTAGCGCATCCGTAGTGCACGCTACAAGGCCCCTGTTCCGTACTTCGCCTTCTCCCGCTCTCCTCACTCGCTGACGAAGTAAAAGGTTGCAGTGTTCGAAAGTGCTATTTACACCATTGGTAGCCCCTACGTTGTTTTATCGCTTGCAGCTCGTGCACGAGCTGACATTTACCTCTCTACCGGTGTAGCGGCAGGTGACCCTTGCGCAGTTTCGCTTTGTTGCTGATAAGTGGCGCTCAGCTTTACGGTGAATGACACTGAAATGCGGGTTGCCGGTTAATGAGAGAGTGGTCCAGTGGGTAAAGCTGGTCTTTAGCGTTCGTGCTTGCAGGAAAATAGCTAGACGGCACTCAGGGTATAGCTACTGCAATAGCCTCGTTCAGGGCCACTAGGGAGACAGGATACTACTGCAAGCGCGGATAGCTGACACAGACAACTTGACAAAGTAACATTCATAGTGCACATAATGGCATTTCTAGAACATGGGCAAGTGCTACATTCCAAATGGGACTGGCTGCAGAGATATCTGAGGCGCCACCTGTGAGGTGCGACCACCACGAATACACGCACTACTCGACCGGTGATACCAGATCTGTTGACGCTCTATAAAAGGCTAGCGTCCTTGGGTTTGGAGCTCTGTAGCTAACAGTAGTGGGTATATGGATTATTCACAGTTGGTATTAAACTAGTGTGTTCACTTCCCAGATGGGAAGGCACATGGCCTTTTGAGTGTGGCAGTGCTTTCTTGTTTCTTGCAATATGGTTTGGTTGCCCTGCTACTGCTCATTCCCTCTTTACACACCCGGCATTCATCCCGACAGTTGACACAGCACTGCAGCTTTGAACATGAATGAGTTATTATGAGTGTTCTTTATAACAACCCCACTATGTAAACTACATAGTTACCCCTTTCTCATGTGCGTCTAACCTGGGTCGTGTAGTACATGGTCATATCTAGGTACATTTTAAACACCCAAATTAGTATGTGAAGAATAGGTAGGACTGCAAGTTATTAACGAACTGTAAGCGAGGGTACGTATTAACCCAGTTTGAGTGTATAAACACAGACACCATTCAAAGCCACAGAAACATTAGTCCAACTTGCCGCACGTATATAATTATGTTGTGGTATCTGTGTTAATAGACACACTAAGGGTAATAATAGGTCATTGTGGCTTTACATCATTTATACAAAGCACTCCAAACATACTACATAGGATAAGGCTGGCAAAGACGTATGTAAGTAGTGAGTGACACGAGTCCACACCTGTCTGCACTGTACATGCATATAGAAGTAATGAGGCACAAACCACCAAACAAATATTTATATGCTACTGATGCTACAGAGACACCACTTACTCGTACGAACCCATAGAAGTGATACAATAGCTGCAGGGACCACAGCCTATTGCTAGAGGCCAAGTACTACCACTTCACTCTTAATCATGACCCTTCCAACATCCTAGCTATCCTCCTAGTACCACCCATATGCAAACAAGATACAAAATGAAAATGGTTGCAAGATATTGTGTATGTATTGGTAGCACAGTCTGCATAGTTTCAATGTCCACACACCCAAAGCCTCTTTCATGTTGCACACAATGCATGTTAACCTGACCAGGGTGACAGACACTGCCGTCAAGGCATTCCAAGTTCACTGCTTCATACCATTACAACTACTGTATATACATGTACACTGTCATGCAATGATGTACAGTGTCCCACTTATGCACATATACAGTACCAACATCATGCATACCAGGACTACCTCCCTTCAACCTTTCAGGTACAATGGCAGAGAAAAGGCCTCCAACGACAGACCCATATTTTGCAACAAGGAATATAATGAACAACATTAATGACCTGGAGGACATCATCCTTCTCCCCACACAGGCCACTACACAAGAGAGAGATGGTCTAGACCTGCTAGTCTGCCTTCCCCTCCCAAGGGCAGGTGAAGTAGGGAGGCAGCTACATCAAGCACAAATGGTGTGTGGCAGAGTTCATACAACTCTTCTCAACTACGAGGAGGGGAGTGAGATGGTGTGTGGTGGTGTGGAGATGCCTCATCAGACAAGTGACACAACTGAACACAACAGTGAGGTGGTGACCAACTTTGGAGTGATGGACACACAAGGACACACCCCACTGCATTACATACCCCAACAAGTGCCACAACCAGAGACAACAACACACAACACACCAGTGGCTTTTGCTTCTTATTTCGCTTACGAGCACCAAATTGAGGACGGTGAAAACATGCCGAACAGATGGCTGCCAATAGTAGCTACAGAGAATCCTCCACCATCACAGGAGTTTGTGTCAGGAAGGATAACATGAACATACTATAGTAACAATTGATTGGACATACAACCCTCACTAAATGTCATGTTTGCACTGAAACTGGTGCAGTATGGTAGATACCGTACAAACAAAACACTCACTTCATGTGATATGTGCACTTATGCATGCATGTTTAGTCTATTCTGTAATGTCCATTGTCAATGGCTGCTATATCACACCAAGTATTGCATATTTCATTAATATGAAAGTACACATCTCAATGGATAGCAAGGTGCAATGCACACACATTACTGAAGTGGTAACACGTAAGAGGACACAGCTGGAATGTAATTACTGAGACCTAAACCTGCCCCCACACACTTAGCAGGTGACAAGATGGAAAGTGCCCCATTAGGCACTTGAAGGGAAACAACCCAAAGTGTACGTGTACATCTTCAGGACCTGCGCACATTCTGTGCAGATCCATAATTCCTACTTATCCCACATGTACGTATGCATTCCTGTATCACTTCAGACAATACATACAGTAACACATAGACTTGCACACAGCCATACATAGAACACATACAAATGCCAGAAGTGATATCACTACACTACCCTTGTAGGCATGCTTGTCTTTAAAGTAACTGCATAATACAGATCCCCTGTCAATAAAGACCACCTGCAAATTAAGACCAGCTACAACCATCTGGGTGATGTTAAATATCAGGCTCTCTATACACACCTCCACTGCACATGTACAGTGACACATCAGCACACATCAGTGCACATGTGCCCCTCCCCCACTCCCACACACACCTGCACTGCAAACAGTATCCCCACTGCTACTGCCACTCCTATCCCAAGAGTACCTCCAATGATGGAGAAGAGGAGACCAAACTCATTGATGGGGAAGTAAGGTGGGTTGTGACGGTAGGCCTGGAGGGGAGGGAGAGGAGGTACAACACAGTCAACAGACAGGTGGAAACACAAACATGCATTTGGTGTGGACATTGTTGACCGACTCTGTCAGTGCTCTGTCTGTGGTCACCACAATGACAGGAAGAACAATGCGTGCACATACAACAAGAGCCTACAGGTTTATGCAATGTGGGGCATGTGTAAACACAAGTATTTGGCAGAAGATAGGTGATGTGAAGGGTGATTGTGTGTCTGCACAAACTGTACATACAGATAGTCAGATAGGACTCTACAGTCAGTGTGGTGTTGTTTGCGTATCTGATCAAGGTACCCTGATATCGCCCCAGTGCAACTAGTCTATCAGTGCTAGACCACTCTCTTGTGTGCATGTGTGCCTCTCCTTGCACTTACAGCCAGGGCTAATGGCTATGTGAAATGTCGAAGAGCGGTCTAATTTTATATGACTACAGTCCAACAGCGCCTCTCTATTTAGGACATGTCTTGGACAGTTTTAGACAGGTGTCCTTACTTCAGAGGTAGTTCTGTACACTTATATACACAGATGAAGCCACATTCATTACTTTGGGGGCCAGCATTTCTCTGCAGTTTACATGCCTGGTCATGAATACATTCTCACTTTATAAACCATAGATGCATGAATATCGTTAACGGCTAGAGAATCATGTGCCTGTAGAGTTCATGCACTCTGTCCTTCAGGGGGCTATGAATGATCTCACGAATGTTTATCGTCATAAGCACTAGAGTCTAGACTGGCTGGGAGCTGTTGGCAATGATTAGACAGCTAACACATAATGTACCTTTGGGCAACTCACTGAATTCCTATCACCATAGTCATGTGTGGTATTAGAGTGCAGTAGAAGATCTACAACATCACCACACAGATGTAGGGCATTCCTGTATGACTTCATCACAACATGCACTTACAGTACTGCAAAGCCATTCATACGTAGAGCAGGTACAAATGTCAGAAGTGGTGTCACTACACTACTATGTAGGCATGCTTGTCTTTTAAAAAACTGCATAATACAGATCTCCTGTCAATACAGACCACCTGCAAATTAAGACCAGCTACGACCATCTGGGTGATGTTAAATATCAGGTTCACTATACACACTTCCACTGCACGTGTGCCCCCACCCTCACACACACACCTGCACTGCAAACAGTATCCCCACTGCTACTGCCACTCCTATCCCAAGAGTACCTCCAATGATGGAGAAGAGCAGACCAAACTCATTGATGGGGAAGTAAGGTGGGTTGTGACGGTAGGCCTGGAGGGGAGGGAGAGGAGGTACAACACAGTCAACAGACAGGTGGAAACACAAACATGCATTTGGTGTGGACATTGCTGACCAACTCTGTCAGTGCTCTGTCTGTGGTCACCACAATGACAGGAAGAACAATGCGTGCACATACAACAAGAGCCTACAGGTTTATGCAATGTGGGGCATGTGTAAACACAAGTATTTGGCAGAAGATAGGTGATGTGAAGGGTGATTGTGTGTCTGCACAAACTGTACATACAGATAGTCAGATAGGACTCTACAGCCAGTGTGGCGTTGTCTGCGTGTCTGAAGGTACCCTGATATCGCCCCAGTGCAACTAGTCTATCAGTGCTAGACCACTCTCTTGTGTGGATTTGTGCCCCTCCTTGCACTTACAGCCAGGGCTACTGGCTATGTGAAATGTCAAAGAGCGGTGTAATTTCTATGACTACAGTGCAACTGCAGTGGCACCTCCCTATTTAGGACATCTCCAGGACAGTCTGTCTACACAAATGAAGCCATAGTCATTACTTTGTGGTACGTGGTGGAATGTCTACATGTGATGTCTTCAGGATGCACTAATGATGGCAGTAACACAATTAGCTGATAACTTGTGGTTAAGAACATGTGTAATACTACCCCTTGTCGTGTGTGTGTGTGTGTGTGTGTGTGTGTGTGTGTGTGTGTGTGTGTGTGTGTGTGTGTGTGTGTGTGTGCGTGTGCGTGTGCGTGTGCGTGTGCATGTAGATACACAAAGTGATATTGTGTGTAGACTTTCCTACCGTACACTATCCAGGGCTTTATTACCCCCAACAGTCCCAGGTACCCTGAAACACTGTCGCTGATGTGCAATACCCGCATGTAGTACGCACACTGGTGCCATTCCACATAGAAGGAATGGGGCATGAAGTGCAAAATAAAGCTTGTATGCCATTGATGATATAGAAGCCATTCACTTGTACGTACCCAGAAGGTGACACCATACGTGTAGCTGCAGAGCACACCTTGTTACTAGGGTTGGCAATGTTCATTGTAGAGAGCAAGCACTACCACTTCACTCTTAGTCATGACTCTTATAATGTACTATGAAACTATACAGTGTCCTTCCCATACCGACCACACAGACAAGATACTTGAATTAAAATGTTTACCCAATTACGTAAGGTGTGTGTGTATAGGTACACAAAGTGGCATTGTATGTACGTAGATTTGTTTTACTTTCACCAATCAATCCTGCTGCAACTTGTGCCCTTTCCCTTCAACCTCTCAGGTACAATGGCAGAGGAAAGGCCTCCAACGACAGACCCATACTTTGCAACAGAAGATGTGAGGAACATAATGAACATCATCCTCCCAACACAGGCCACTATGCAGCAGGATGGTGGTCTAGACCTGCTAGTCTGCCCTCCCCTCCCACGGGCAGGTGAAACAGGGAGGCAGCTACATCAAGCACAAATGGTGTGTGGTAGAGTTCATACAATTCATCCTAACTACGAGGAGGGGAGTGAGATGGTGTGTGGTGGTGTGGACATGACCCATCAGACAAGTGACACGACTGAACACAACAGCGAGGTGGGGATCGGCTTTGGAGTGATGGACACACAAGGACACACCACACTGCATTACATACCCCAACAAGTGCCACAACCAGAGACAATAACACACAACACACCAGTGGTCTTTACCTCCGACCTCACGTATGAGCACCAAATTGAGGATGGTGAAAGCATACAGAACGGTTGCCTACCAATAGCTACAGAAAACCTCCCAGACACACAGGAACTCGTGTCAGGAAGGATAACTTGAGCATAGTAACATCTGACAGTAAATTCAACTTTTGCACACATCCACTGACATGAGTATAGTACGGGCAGTTGTCATACCACATACACTAACCTAGTGTGGCATACTGTACACATAAAGCATGTCTGCATCCATTCAAATACATACCACCCACTCACTTGAGCTACATAAGTTGCGTTTCCATCCAAGATCATTTGGATAAATAAAAAGTTTCACATCATTCTTCTTCTTCTTGTTGGCCACCTTCTCCTTTGTTGTCTCCTGTTCCTCCTCCCCAGAGCTGCTCTCCTCCTCTGAGTCAGACCTCTCCTCGTGTCTATGATGTTGTTGGTGACGTCTGATGGCCTTGTCCTCAATCCACTCCTCAATCTGGGTACGATTCTGAAGAATACCTTTAATCTGCAAGACACGGTGCAGGTAAGTACAGACACGTTGCACACACACACACACACACACACACACACACACGTAGGTACACACACATACACACACACACACACATACGTAGGTACACACACATGCACACATACACTGTACAGTAAATACATACAAAGGAAAATCGTGTTTACACATGTTACACACACACATTGACATGTTGCACATACATACACACACATGTACACACATAACTATGCTACACATACATACACACACAGTGAAGTCTCTATTAAAGAACGCTCCCTATAAAGGACATAATACAAATTATCTCCCTATAAAGGACAAGGTTTACTGTCCGAACCTGCTATGCCAATGTATTTCCAACCTCTGAAAGAGGACAACCTCTCTATAAAGGACAAAGTGGCTGGTCCCAACGTGTCCGTTATTAAGAGATTCCACTGTAAACCCATACTGCACACACACCTTCACCAACCTGCGGCTACCTTCATCCTTGGCTGCTCAGTGTTGGTACTTGACATAGTGAAATTCACCAATTGCAAGTTGCCATGGATACATGTGCACATGTGACTGAGTCCAACACACATTGGTAATTATATGACAGAAATACTAGCAATGCACCAATATGGAGACTACAAGGGTTGATGAGTGGGACTATTGGTCAGTGGCTGTAGGGAATTTTCACAATCTAGTTATGATGTAACATAGTCATGGTGTACTTGACCATAGTCTGATGTGTTCAGCCATCTTTCCTCTATAGCACAATACCATAGACACTAGTTTCAAACTGTGGATACTCCTGCGCCCCAACGTCACCATCCCAACCCTATGGAAGTACTTCTGACTTCCATTCGCGTACCCAACACGACATCTGTCAACTGTACACTAACAAATGCAATCAAACACACACAACACATGTACGAACCTGGAAGAAGTTCTTTAAAATGAGGAAATCCAGGAGTTATAGACCACGTTGTTGAATGTCTTTAAACACGACGACTTTGGATAATACTGCCAGTTGAAAGAGGCAATACGTACTTGAGGCGGTCACAATTGGAACGAGAGAAAGAGCAATGATGGGCCCCCAGTGGCAGCTTCGCCGGATGAGCATCAGTAGCGTCCTAAACATGGCCATCTTGGGACACATCTGGTGACCACAGGAAAATGGAGGGCGGATTAGTCTCGTCCCCAGCCCACTTCCGGCCGCCATTTTGCAATGGCCCGAAAGGTGGTCTGGCACATTTGCTCGATATTTTGATACCGCCCTTGGGGCGCTTGCCAAAATTTTGGCAAGCGCCTTCATGTCTTGCGATACGCAATTTAGCAGCTTCATTCGCTCACCTACGTGAGTCATATTTAGGTATTCTATCAAATGAGATCAAACTGTACCCAATTTTACCGCTTTCACAATTTTGAAGGGTGGCCTGGTACAGTTTCTCAATGTCCGTTACCGCCCTTTGAGGCGATTCTAGCAAGCGCCCCGATCATTGTGCTTCTTGCAGGCAGGAGACGCAACATACCGAAAGTTTTTAATTAATCACAATATCGAGCAAATGTGCCAGACCACCTTTTGGGGGGCTGGGAACGAGACTAAGGGCGGATCGGAATGGTCACCTTGGTATTGACGACAATATGGCCGCTTTCGGTAGGGCGCAGCGAGCTTTGTTGCCCCCAGCAATCTATGGCATTAACAGAAGGATGATGGCTGGAGATCTGAATACTTTTTTATTGAAACTTCTGCTAAAAAAGTAAATACAGCAGATTTCTTTAAAATTTTGACAAGGACGGGCTACGTAACATTAATTAGTTAGCTATAGCTGAGTGAGTGAAAATTTGTGTGAGAATTTAATTTAATTATCAATACACACTTCAAGATGAGATGACTCCATGAAATTTCCCCACCTTTACTCATGTAATACACTGCAGAACAGTGGCGTAGGAAGCGGGGGGGCGCGGGGGGCTGGCGCCCCCCTGAACGCCAGAAATGGGGGGCTGTGCCCCCCTAAAAATATGCCAAATTGTTTTATAACTTGCCCCATTTAGTCACTATTCTGTTGTACTGGACTGAATTCTGAACTTGTAGAACGCCCGGCAGTATAGTCTCGCTTATCTAGCCAGTCCAGCCCCTAGTGCACGTCCCGCACAACAATCCTACTCCATTTTGTATTGCGCAAGGGGCAGGTGTTGCGCAATAAGTGAAAAAATTTTCGCTCGCGAAGCTTTTTCCTAGCACTACAGCACCCCTTTACTGAAACTACTTCCTACGCCCCTGCAGAAGTGTAGAGCTTACAATCTGTTATGAAGTGTGAAGAGTTATTTCAGGGTTTAGCTTTCTGATTGCCTAATTTTCTGCACTGTAGCTATTTGGACATCACATTCTTGGAGAATCTATGACAGAAGTACATGCAAAGTCTACCATTCCAACACTGTTCATGTGATGGAGTGCAGACTGCAAACACATTTAGGACTAGAACCCTGAAGTGGCTGTATATATGGAATCACAACAGCAGTGCAATGCTCGATCAACTACAAAGGTGCATGTGAGGAATACAGGTACCTATATTTATATGACATGTACCTTTGTACCGTGTATTATTACATGAAACTTATGTTATATATGGGCAGTGCGCATGTGTGCCTATTACTGTTATCATTTCTGTATGCTCACCTATATTTATATGTGCATTTATTACAGCATTACAAAAATACACTGCATGTCAACAATGTACAACATTTCACAGTGTACAGTGCATGGGGGTTAAATATGCATGCACTCAAGTTTACATTGCAGTTGGAACACTCAGTGCATGCGGCCATGCATGCAAGGTTGTTAGACATGCTGAATTGATAGCTGAATGATACTCCATTTGGGCAAGTGAGCACACCGGCAAAGTTCAGTCATCCACCCTCTCTCCAATGGGGGGTTGGGTGGGGTCACTGTCACCATGGAGACGCATCTTTTGGGCTGAATGAGGTGTCTCATGGGTGCATGCAGAGGAGTCTTGCTCAGACTGGAACGTTGGGTACTCTTCTCCATCACAGGGGACAATTTTGGCAACTATTTGATTATTTGGCAAAGTCTGCTTCCATGTAACCCTTCCTTCATGCTCCACCAACCTCTCCCTCTCCTCCGCTGTCCAAATTGTACTCCCAGTGACAATCTCTACATCATCCAGCAGCTGTGGTACCTTGTGTGGAGCGCAGACTAATTTCATTGAGCTGTCCAGTGTTGGAACCTTATTGGTAATGTGGACTAGCTGTTGTTTGTCCGGTTCTACTTGATGTAGGAGCTGTTTGATCATCTCGATTCCTCGTGTCTGTGTAGAGAAGTAACAACTTAACACACAGAGCCAACATGTCTTTTCACAAAATCCCCTTTGACAAGGCTATATTTAGACTAGTCAGTTTGCAATAATGGAAAGACCATTGCTCAAGTTCACATGCAGAATCTGGAGGCCATTCGGTATTGTCCTCGCCAAAGTAAATTGTGACCATGAGTATCTATATGAAGTGGATAGCGGCAGCTACTCTACTTTTCTGGGCTCCATCACGGCGTTTCAGAGATCGCTCACGTTCAAAGAATGAAGCTGTGCGTTGGTGAGTGGTTGGGTAGTCTCACTTATAAGCAATACCACTCAATTTGTCGGAGGAGTTGTTCCAGGGATTTCTTCTACTGTATACATACTTAGCTTGTCACTTCAACCTGCGCAAATAATGCCAAAGGTGACACTTGCATTTGAAGCTACTCCTACAACTACATGTTAGAGCAGCTAAGTACTTGCTAGGTACGGTGTCACAGTTTAAAGTATTCCCCGTATAAAGTATCCCCCCTTCCCCCCAGGGGTAACCGAAAGTCGATTAAACGACAGAGAACTGACGATAGAAGCTAGTAAAATGCTTCCTACTACAGGATAAGACCATCTACTACTAGTAGAGTGTACATGTGTTAAGCGTCCAAATCTCCAAACCTTGCACTACATGACATTTGAGGTGTATATATGCAGAATAATACGTCTATCTCGTTAACCGACGATCGCGGGGAAGTTTTCGTCTTCGAACTATGACTGGGACGCTTGTACTGTTCCATGGACGCTCTGAGAATGCCAAGTGCAAGGAGCAGAGGTGTTTAAGCAGCGCCAAGTAGCATGAAGGCGTGTAATATCTCAAACTGTTGGACATTGTTGTGCAGATGCGAAGTAGGGTAGCGTAGTGTAGTAGGGTATGAAGCAAAGTAGCATGTGAAGAGGAGGAAACTGTCCCAGAAGGGTCAAATGGAGGTCACAACAACTCCATGGAGTAGAATGCACCAAGAAGAGCAAAGAAATAGAGCGTCGGGGGATAAAGTATACTAGTTTATTTTAATCGGGGGATAGAATAAACCGCGGTAGAGCGACTGGCGGCTCAACGAGGCTGATTCCTATTCCTATATTAAAATGCAGCAAACCTGAATAGCGTACAATCAGCAAACAAGACAGCGCCCTACTCCCGAAAGATTCGAAAGACTCACCTGTTGCCTGCTTTGTAGTGGTGGATAAGACTGTCAGAGAAGCCATGCAGTAATCGCCGAATCCATACAGATGCTATCACGCCAAGCTCCAGAGGCACGTGACCAAACTTAAAGATGGCGGCTTGAGAGTTGCATACAAATATTCGAAGGAGCTGCTTATGTGTGCACTATCGGTATGTTCGCACAAGAATTGCTTGACGTACCCGACCTTGCATCGGACTGTACTCCACTGGCGGAGACGCCAATTCAGTGGGTGGCATGTCACGAAGCTAACGGTCCCCCAGTCTCCTGCATGTCATGCAGTTTCCTAGTCTCTAGGAAACAAAGCCCAATCCAAATGGCTTGTGCAGCACTTGTGTTCCTATGAACTGGTATTAGCATTTTTCTCCCCCTGTGTTTAGTGTGTATGTGGTGTGTGTCTGTGTATGTGGTGTATGTGTCTGTGTTAGTGTATATGTGGTGTGTGTGCATGCATGTGTGTGTGTTAATGTGTATGTGGTGTGTGTGTGTATACATGTGTGTGTGTGTGTGTGTGTGTGTGTGTGTGTGTGTGTGTGTGTGTTTGTGTTTGTGTGTGTAATAGTGTGTAATAGTGTGTAATGTATTCATTGTGCACTCCTGGTGTCATCCATACTTTCCTGAGTTGAGACATGTACTTAGCTTCATGTTCATACACATACAGTACACATAGGCCTTTTAATAGTGTTTAGCTTGCAATAGGGCTTCGGAGTGATGTTATTCCACAACCATCCCACTTGTCAGGATGAATATTAAAAGGGAAATGCTACTACTCCCCTTTTTGTGGTCAGTTAGGTAGACATCAGTGGTTGGCCTCAGGTCCCCTTGACTTTAATTAGGTCCCCCCTGTGGGTTTGCCTGCTGGATGGCTTCTGTTGCAGTATGCCCAAGTTGGCACTTGCTTAGACAACCAATTGATATGGCATGTGCAGGACTAGGTATGTATTTTGTAATGCTTGCCTCATTACCATTGGTTGTATTACTACATCTTACGTATGTACAAGCTACAGTATACCTCTTCCCCTACAAGCCAACACATGTATCCATCTTGCTCTCCAGCCTTCAACCCTGACCTGTTGGATAGCAAGCCCAGTACAGACAGCCCATCACCACCTTCACAAACGGTCTGTTCATCAGTGAAACAGTGCACCACTGTCTGTCACTCAACGCAACAGGATGTAGAATTACAGGAAGTTGTGTCAGTGGGGGAAGCACCATAGGTCGACATACCACCTGAATACATCAGTCCATGATTAGACAGCAGGAGGTTGGAACATGTTACATACATACCCATATATGGTGTTTGTATGACCAGCCATGGATGTAGCAAAGATGCTTTGCAAATGTGCATCATACTGTATGTGGTTTGGTAGCTCTAATTGAGAAAGTGACACACTTTACTGATGATTTCTGTTGAACATGACACCATCCAATGTTCGGCCTATCAAAATATAGACTAGACATTTGCTGACTCAGCATTCTGCATACATGTACATAGTATAAAGTTTCCATACACCATCTGCTCCATTGAAATGTGCAAGACACACTTGTACTGTGCACTCTTACTGCAACGTCCCACCAAGCCCTACTGCTGACTCAGCAAATGCAGCTTGAGTCTGTTTTCAGCTGTCCACTGAAACTCATAACTGATGCACAGATATAATAGTCACAGGTAGTACCCTATACATATAGCTATTGTATAAAGTATTAATACATGCACAATGTCATGCATGCCATGCAACATCATGCGTACGAGAGGAAAGGGCTAGGGTGCTGCATGTGATCGGAGTGCCAGCTAGGGCAGGATCAATGGGCACATATATACAGATGATCGAGGAACCATATGATGCATGCATGCATGGTTTATGAAATAAACCAGTGGCTGCATGCAGCGCTAGCTGGCCCATGGGCTTTTGTATGCATGCACTTGTAACTTGTATTTATATGGGTTGCAATTGCACGTTTAGTTAACTTATTGATTTGTACAATGTGGCTATAATTAATAGTGAGCATTACCACATTGGATCAGACCAGCTCACCTGTATGACTTAGTAAGCATTACTACAGTACGTTGGATCAGATGAGCTCTCCTGTATGTGACTATATAGACCCTTACTACATTGGATCAGACCAGTTCACCTGTATGGCTTAGTGAGCATTGCATACCACCCATTCAAAGCACACAGCACATGCAGTTAACATCGCAGTAGTAGAAAAACACTGTAAGCAATTGCAATACTCCACACAACATCAAAGGCACTCAATGGTATACTCTTAATATTTACATTAAAGCATGCACTGTCACATATCGCTCAAGGCAAAGGGCCTCGTGCAGCTACATGTCAGGAAATGCATGGGGTTACAAGATCAAGGTGACAGCTAGGTCCAAGCTCATACGTAGACCCCTAAGCATTTTCAGATGGTAGACCTCTGACGCACCTCCAAATATCACTAGCAGCTAGCCCATCCCATGGTAGAATGGAGGCTTTGTTAATATACTAGCACTGCATGTCCAACTGGAGACCTAGCTGCACTCAAGCTCCACCTTATAGGAAGTCCGCACAGAGTCTAAACACACACTGCAATATAGAGTAGTTGGCATGCATGAATCAGCACATTCCTTTGGCAATTTGAAATGTAGTCCTTTTAATTGATATCGTCATGGAAATGAACAAAAGCCTCCTCTGCCAATCAGAAGGGCAGATTGCAGGTCTTCACGTCTCTCTTCGAGCACCTCCAAGGATGCAGATTGGTATTGAACATAGAAAGGCATGCATGCACCCTATACCTGCATAGTGAGGATTGCACATTGCACTAGACAGGAGAGCTCACTTGTATGGCTTAGTGAGGAGTGCACATTGCACTTGAATGGCTTAGTGAGGAGTGCACATTGCACTAGACAGGAGAGCTCACTTGTATGGCTTAGTGAGGAGTGCACATTGCACTAGACAGGAGAGCTCACTTGTATGGCTTAGTGAGCACATTGCTAAGGAATTAAAGGATAATGCTCGACTTAACAGCGTCTTGTAGGTGTAGTGAGCTGTCAGGGGGAATACCAGATCCATGCACTAATGTGCATACCTGCACTCAATCTCCAATAGTTATGCTACAACACCCAAAAAGAGCTAGCTCACTACTTCTGACTGTTCTCGACACACACATGCAAATATGTGTGAACCACAATGTACATTACACTAGTTCTTGTCCCCCTGGATGCCTTGGTGTTCTTCACATCCTTCTCCCAGCTTATATACTAAAGCAGGTCTGGAAGTGCATGGCTTCCACTCGTTGCCTGCCCAATCGTGGTGCCCCCCTCCCTCGTGTGGGTGCAGTGGACTGGTCTGGAGGGGAAGTGACAGAGGAGGAGCAGAAGACACTGGAGGCTGCCATGTACAGACTGAGGGAACAAGTGGCACAGAGGAGGGCACTCACTAAGCCATACTTCCAGGACTTTGACAGGTGGCTGTGTGTGTGTGTGTGTGTGTGTGTGTGTGTGTGTGTGTGTGTGTGTGTGTGTGTGTGTGTGTGTGTGTGTGTGTGTGTGTGTGTGTGTGTGTGTGTGTGTGTGTGCATGTGCATGTTGTGTGTGTGCGATGTGTGTGTATGTGAGTGTGTGTGCATACCTATGCATGCTGGAGGCGATAGTGCAGTATTGTGGAAGCAACCCTTTCATCATCTCACTCAGGATACACCCAGATCTGTAGACATTCAAAAAGGAAAGAATCACATGTCACATTAATCAAACACTTCTTCAATGCTTCACCTACGCAGCCATTTACATCATTACTGCTGTATTCTGAAGCAGGATATATTGTTGTATTGTGTGATGTGATAGGTGCTGTATTGTTTGTAGGCGCTGTGTCTGTGACCAGTACAAGACAAGTAGCGGACCAGGTACAGCTGACCAAGGGTGCTACATACATTCAATGCCACAATTAAAGGTATTCACACATGCTACCAGATGATATAAAGCCCAATGGTGAGTTTGGTGCAGGCTAGAGCTAGTGATAGCAAGTGGTAAATACAGCAAAATGTACACACACATACGCACACACACACACACGCACGCACACGCACAGGCACACATGCACACACACACACACGCATGCACAGGCACACACGCGCACACACGCACACACCACACACACATGTACACACACACTCAACATACACATTAGCACATACACACACACACACACACACACAGCTATAAGGAGGTAATGCTCTGGAAACAAGTACCATGCTGCTACAGAACTATATGCTGATATGTGATGAACAAGAGTGTTTTAGAGACCCTCTACCTGAAGTACTGCAGAACAGTGCAATAAGCACACATCAGTACTACACTTCACACACAGAACGTAAGGCTGCTTCACCAACACCAATAGTGTGAGACAGAGAAATGAGCAGTAAGTGAGTGCAATGAGGCAAACAACAGACACCCATGACACACACAAGTGTGAGGTGGTAGGGGTGTGTCCTAGTGGTAGGGGTGTGTCCTACCCAGCACACATGTACATGAATGCAGGGAGAGTTACAATACAGAGCCAGGACCTACAGGGGACCCAACCCAACAACAATAGCCATCATACAAGTGCCAGAACACTTGTATGTGTTCTGTGTATGGCTTTGTGGAAGTCTGTGTGGTACTGTCAGTGCGTATTGTCCTGATGTGATACAGGAATACATTATGTAGGTATATGCAATAAGAATGATGTTGTGGATGTGTACATCCACAACATCATAGGAATTATAGATATGCACATACCCTTGTTGGTAGCATCATGTTGGCTGGACTTCCCACTCTTGGCCAAAGGAAGTTACGTCACATCCTTGTGGTGGAATAAAATACTGTACATTGTCAAGGGCTGCAAGAGTGGTAAAAAATGGCGTCTCGGCCCGCCGAAAAAAGGAAGCGCGCTCTTCAGCTGCAGGGCAGCTAGGTGACCGTCACCCCTATAAGCTTGCGTCCCCCAACTCCCTTAACTGGCATGGCTAGCGCTCGTATCAAGTCCACCAATGACTGGTAGCGGTAAGGCCGGTCGATAATTTTGAAAATGGTGCGTTGGCCCACGGAGAATTGACGAAGGACATCTCACTTTTCGGCCGCAAGGCAGCTAGGCGAACGGCACCCCTCTAAGAACCTGGCCCCCGAGTCCCTCAACTGGCGTGAAGTGTCTCGAGCCGATTCCCTGCAAGGCGCCGATTTTATGAGGTAACAAACAAACATAAAAATCCAAGATTCGGTGCATTATAGTAAGATGCCTACATACTATTGTAGTGTACAATACTTGATGTGATATACGTAGCAGCCATTGACAATGGACATTACAGAATAGACAAAACATGCATGCATAAGTGCACATATCACATGAAGTGAGTGTTTTGTTTGTACACTATCTGCCATACTGCACCAGTTTCAGTGCGAACATGACATTTAGTGAAGGTCTTATTTCAAAGAAGACACAGAAGCCATACACAGAACACATACAAGTGTTCTGGCACTTGTATGTGTTCTGTGTATGGCTTTGTGCAAGTTTGTGTGGTACTGTCAGTGCGTATTGTCTGGAGTGATCGAGGAATACTGTACATTATGTAGGTATGGGATAAGAATGATGCTGTGGATGTGTACATCCGCAGCATCATAGGAATTATAGGTATGCACATACAAGGTTGGCCAGCTCCACACTGTTGCTATATAGCCTACATCTTTAGTGTGCCTGCTAGTCCCTGCTACAATGAGCGCTCTTTCCACTCTGTCAAGGATGTAGTACGCCCGCCACCTTCTACACACCTGTCTATGGGCAATAGCCTTTAGTTGTGACCTTCACATACAGTAGGCCCCCAGGTGGTGCCTGAGGTGTTTGTGCTGCGGGGCTGCTGTGGTGCCACTGGCACGCAATCAGAGGAAGATGTGCAGGAGGTATATACTGTAATACACACCAATGAATACAAGCTTGCACTTCACTGTAAAGTGAAAGAAGCATACAAGCTTTGCAAAAAACTGTTCATGCTGTTATCATGGTACAATGGACAAGAGACAGTACTAATCCACAGACTACTGACAACTACATACAAGCAAGCCCAACAGGGAGAAGTATTGCTGTGCTAATGCTGTAAAAACTATGCATTAATGGAATAAGGTCACAATGTGCAGGCTATAGAGCTACGTACATGAGTTAATTCACTAATTAACTAAAGACAAAAAACTTGCTGAGTGTGTGCTGCCTTATCATTCACGCACAACCACTGAATTAAGGCCTAATGCAATGATGTGCCAACCAACATTACATACTGTACATGGACTTCACTTGACACACACAGGAGAGAGAACTTCAAGGAAGATCAAGCATTCGCTCCTGATATAACAGGTAAGAATGGAACACCACACCTTTACCAGACTCACACGTAGCTAATGAATGCTTGGTCACACTGCTAACTAGCTTACCAAATGGTAGGAGCCCAGGAACAAAGAATACTATCACTAGTAGGGGTGCATTTTCCAAATACAGCACTGAATAGAAGCAAATGTTACATTAGCCAGGGTACAGTATATACATATATACAGTAAACTGTAGGAGATATATAACACAATAGCACTATAATATATGTGTATACGTATGTGACACAATAATGAGCTGGATGAATACTGTTTTCCATTAGTCCATTTTAAAATAAGGACAGACCCTCTTTGATCAGTTAGCACAGTGTATGACAGTGTGTGTATAGTGGGGCTATGACATCGTACGGGATGGAATAACATGTTGACAAACATATATCCATATACCAAGTCCTTCCCAGACATAAGTCTCAATTTGGTGGAAGTGCAAGGAGCTGTGGAAGATTGCACAATGCATGGCGCTCACAATTATAACTGCAAGTCAAATTTAGCTATAAACATTCAGTAGCAACTGAATAAAAGGGATTCCCACTGGAATGAGTTACCATTCATCCTACCACAAATACCATACAAGTGCACAGTTATTAGTGGTACTAATGGTACAGAAAGTCCCTAATTCCTGGACTCCAATTGACCATGAAGAGGAGAATTCATATAGATTATATACATGCATTGAAGACTATTCATTGAAACTACTAGCTGAATGCCCGCCCTACGGGCAGGTTCTCAGCCTATTGCAAGCCAGCAAGTCAGCCCCTTGCCAGTTTAAACTACCTGTACAGGTAGCAACTGAGCCTGGCTGCTATAACAACGGTAGAGCTTAATTCGAACGTTTGCTGACAACGAATAAGATCTCCCGTAACTGAAAGTTCTAGAGACCGATAATTAAAAATGGCGTCTCGGCCCGCGGAAAAATAAGAAGCGATCTCATGTACCCCCACTCCCCACAACTGGCATGGCTCGTATCAAGTCCACCAATGACCGGTAGCGGTAAGTCCAATCGATAATTTTGAAAATAGCGTGTCGGCCCGCAGGGAATTGACGAAGGACATCTCACTTATCAGCCGCAAGGTGGCTAGGCAAACGGCATCCTTCTAAGAACCTGCCCCCCGAGTCTCTCAACTGGCATGGAGCGTATCGAGCCGATTCCCTGCAATGCGCCAATCTTATGAGGTAACAAACAAACATAAAAATCCTTTGTTTACTTGGTACTTCCCCCTGTCCGTGTGTGAGATTGTTTTAATTGTATTCATTGGTTGTGGCCAATCATGGGGAATGGGAAATGTTACTGGTTTCTGGCAACATTATTTCACACTCACGAAGTGTACAATAGGTATTCAGAAGCCACTCTGAAGCACAAGCTATCCACCATATACTGTACACCCACACCTGTTACCCAACCACACCACACACACATGGTCATAACATACACACATGGTCATAACACACACACATGGTCATAACACACACACATGGTCATAACATACACACACAGAATTGCACATACAATATATAATTTGCACACACATCAGTGTGCACTACAAATGATACTTGTCATTACAGACTCCTTGCTATTATATTCACACTTACATAAATCTCATCGCATGCGCAAGTGTGCGGATTGGCAAAGCTGCAAAGAACAATGGATGTGTGTTGATGAAGAAGGACTAGTTATTGATGTAGTGTTTGATCACCCGAGGAGACACACAACACCATCATCAACTGCACTATGATTAAGTGTTTTATGCATCGTTTGATCACCCGAGGATGATATTCATAATGTTATGAATACAGACGTTTTCGGGTTGGTTGTCCACACCGGGCACCAGGTACTGGAGTGGAAATCATGGTATTATACATAAACATAAGTAGTATTGCTGTATAAAATCTCTAGCTCGCAATCTATGTCAACACTAGATTCTGCAATTATACTGTAGCTAAGTGTGTGCATTAATCCGTATAATATTGTGCAAGCGTCCCAAATACCGGTATCTGGTCGGGGAAACCGACCCAAAAAGTACTGTATTGTTATTTCCTCCTTCGCACCGGAACAATGCAGAGGAAACGCATGTAATTATGGAACAGCCCTATCTAAATACACGTGAATTGGATTGAGTATAAAAAGGACCTCCCAGGTGTTGTTCTTTCAGTCTGAGGAGCAGTATTTCTGTGGACGACTTGCAGCGCAGTTACAAGGAGGTGAGCAGAAGGGATGGGAAGAAGGTAGCGCTAGCGCAAGTATGACTATTTGCACTGCCCCTTACGCGAGCGAATAACGCACGCTCTGGTGTCCGTTGGCAGGCAAAGCGTGCCTCTACTAACCTTGGGGTAGCACAGTCGTGGTGCGCGCTACGAGACGGCTATTCCATGTTTCCCTTCTCCCGCAGTCCGCACGCACGAGGTCCCTGTGTTCAACTGTGCCTTATCACCGTTTACCGCTCGGTCACGAGCTCACGCTGCTCGCCGCAACAGCTTCCGTGCTCTTCAGCGACTTGCAGTAGTTGCCATCAAACTGCTTTCCTGCAATCACACGCTGTGTGAAGATGAGCGAGGCCGTCAGACCACAGATAATACAACAAACAGGCGACTCGAATTTCGGTCAAATTTAATCAAGTAAACGCGCCGATACCAGATCCGCTGACACTTTTATGGCGCATTCGGGTTGGAGTTCTGCATGTAGCTGTCAGTTGTTGGTTTACACATATGCACACATTTAACGTGAAACTAGTGTGTTTGCAACATGTATGGTCAACCTAATCATGGGTCGCACTACCAGGCAAATTTGCACATGTTATTCATTTCATCCCATTGCACACATGGTTGCTTCTGCTCCCACATTTCACGCTACATATGTCACAAGGTCAGTCTACCAGTCCAGAAAGAACCATCGGTGCTGAGTACTGTACACTCACTCACACGACGAAATTATACTTGACTTTGCAAATGAGGGTACGTATCCCTCATGCCATGTCTTTACCTGAGTATGTCAAACCAAAAGTGTAATGTGAAAATACAATTGCCGACTAGACTTTAATGAAGACACAACCACTGAAGACATTAGACAAACTCAGGTAGAAATGACCTGGTGAGTTTGTTAAGGGTACTTCTCCAATTAACAGCTTAAACAACAGTTTTGGAACCTTCCCAATGCTTCAACCAGGTGCTCTGGTCTTCACGGCAAAAGGTTACATGTACATCTCTAACAAGGTGCTCGTGTGCGCAGAAGAAATTGAGCATATAACAAAACATACTAAGATAGGAAGCAAGGTTGGCAAACTCATATAGTGAGTGACATGAGTCCTTGGGTCATGAAGTGCAAATTGATAGCTTGTATACTACCCATGATATATAGGAGCTATTCACTTGTACGAACCCATAAAGGTGACAAAATGCATAGCAACAGCAGCACAGCTTGTTGCTAGGGTTGGCAATGTTCATTGTAGACAGCAAGCACACTTCACTCTTATCCTTCCTATACCGACCACACAGACAAGACGCTTGAATGAAAATGGTTACCCAAATACGTATTGTGTGTGTGTATAGGTACACAAAGCAGTATTGTACGCAGATTTGTTTTACTTTCACCAATCAACAGGCCTCCTTCCTGCTGCACACCATACACTGTTGTCCACCTACTGTGAATGTGCTCACTGGGATCTTCCTCTTCAACCCCTCAGGTACAATGGCAGAGGAAAGGCCTCCAACGACAGACCCATACTTTGCAACAAGGAATATAATTAACAACATAAATGACCTGGAAGACATCATCCCTCTCCCCACACAGGCCACTACACATGAGAGAGATGGTCTAGACCTGCTAGTCTGCCCTCCCCTCCCAAGGGCAGGTGAAGCAGGGAGGCAGCTACATCAAGCACAAATGGTGTGTGGTAGAGTTCATACAATTATTCTCGACTACAAGGAGGGGAGTGAGATGGTGTGTGGAGGTATGGACATGACCCATCAGACAAGTGACAGGACTGAACACAGCAGCGAGGTGGGGATCGGCTTTGGAGTGATGGACACACAAGGACACACCACACTGCATTACATACCCCAACTGCTGCCACAACCAGAGACAACCACACACAACACGCCAGCAGCTTTTACCTCTGATTTCACTGACGAGTGTCACATTGAAGACAGTGAAAACATGCCAAACAGTTGGCTACCAAGAGTAGCTACAGAGAATCCCCCGCCCACACAGGAGTTTGTGTCTGGAAGGATCACTTGAGTGTATCAACATCTGAAAGTGAATACAACTTTGCACAAATCCGCTGACACTGGTGTAGTATGGCAGATAGATACCATATACACCATCTTTGTGTGGCATACTGAACACACACAGTGCACGTTTGTACTTTTACTGTATTATAATGTTCGTTGTTAATGTTATTGTCACTACCTTCTGGAGCTTCAATGTGGTGCGTATCACCATATTCATTATTCATTACATCATTTAGCAGTGGTACACCACTGTGAGCAGTGATCAGCTGTACACTCTCTTGAAGAAGACAGACATGAGGCCACCATCAATAACAGAGCACACACACGAACATGATTCTCCACAACCAAGCATACTAAGGTAGTAAGGAAATGTAACACAAGTAAGCACACTCACATAGCACACACTACGGTTGTAGGGCTGCTTGTCAACCTACAGTACGGCTTTGTCACCTGGCAGACACAATCACCATGAGTACATTTACGACTCAGACACTTTGGTCACAGTGGTTGTATGGCAAGACCTTGCTCACAAGGTCTTGCCATAGGTTGCTATCAAATTGCTATTCTCAGTTGATTCTGAGTTGCTACCAAAGCTTACTACCTGCCTGCCATCAGTTGAGTCTGAGTTGCTAGGTGCTCACCTTGCCTAACTAGCCTAATTTGGTCACATGTATGTACAGGAAGATTCCATCAGAAGTCACATCAGCACTGACACAGTTAACTCCTATCACACTTCCAGGTAATACATGGAATACACGTACAACTGCAATATAGGCCAAATGTGGATGACTGGAGAAACTATGCACACACAAAGGCAGACAGTGAGTCTATTTTACAATTCCAGTTCAAATTCAGCTACCACCCACTCACTTGAGCTACGTAAGTTGTGTTTCCATCTGAGATCATACGAATAAACAAAAGATTTCACATCATTCTTCTTCTTCTTGCTGGCCACCTTCTCCTTTGCTGTCTCCTGTTCCTCCTCACCACTGCTCTCCTCCTCTGAGTTAGATCTCTCCTCGTGTCTTTGGTGTTGGTGATGGCGTCTGATGGCCTTGTCCTCAATCCACTCCTCAATCTGGGTCCTGTTCTTGAGAAGACCTTTAATCAGCAAGACACAGGTGCAGGTACTGTAAATACAGTCACACATACATACACACGCATACACTGCACATACATACGAAGAAAATCATGTTTATATACATTACACATACGTACACATTGACATGTTGCACATACATACATACACACACACATACACACACACACATACCTATGTTACAAATACATACACATAAACCCATATTGTACATGTATTGTACAATCCCATGTTACACATGCCTGTATAACAAGTGGCATTAGAAGCACAGGATACAATTACTTCACATTCAGTAAATATTGCAGCATACAGTTCAACCTGTCTATCTACGGCAGACAGCCGCAGAGTAGCCATAGTTGACCTTTGCATATACAGTAGTTCATCCTATAGGTACATTACAGCACAACTCAGCACTGGAAGATGCATGGAAATACGTGTAAATACAGCTGTTACTGAGCTGCAAATGTTCACACACCATGCAAGGTAAGCAGAGTATCTGGGTAAATTGGGGGTTAAGGTGGCCGTGTGAATGCTGTGCATGTCTGGAAAGTGTTTACAGTAGGACAGACAGCAGCTATCAAGTTACAAGGCATGAATAATGTGCATCGGGAGGTGGTCACACCAATGCTATTGAGTTACAAGGTGTGTACAGTACACAGTGTCACAGAAGTGTTGCCAAATGTCTAGCTAGCTAGTCCCATGTAGCTACAAGGAAATTAGGAATGCATAGCGAACTTCACGGCAATGTGGTTCATCATGGTGTTGAGTTACTGTTGCTTGTATCTATGCTTTTACTGCTGGCCATTCCTAAATCCCCTTTAATCCTAAAGGAATTTATATACACTAGTTTGTACAGTTTTTGCATATCCAAAGGACTATGGTACATCAGATTAATACCAGCGCTAACTAATACCCCTTCCTTAAATTAGCTGAAGATTGTGCAGAGCATCGACAGTTATGCCACTTCAGATGAAGCGACCGCCGTGTACCGTTCGGTATACCAGCGCAACAAAAATGGCGGCATTGGGGTATCTTTAATACACGGGGAGGACAAATTTTCTGCCCGCTCCAGTGCTGTACTTGTCGAATTGCCGACAGCGCTCAGATCCTAGTCCTTGACCTAGGTATATAAGTCCTCGTACACGACTTGGGTCCGTGGGTACCCTGTGTCGTGCGCTAGGAGCGCACAAACACTCGGTGGGAAGAACAAGAATAATATGAAAAGACTAAATGGGGTACGAGCAGCCTATGACGCTTTTCTCTTACGAGCACTCCAGGTTGCCTTTGGGTACGCTGCCGTCGTCAATACATCAAAAGAAGCCTATCCATGGCCTTTAATTGTTCTTTGCCACTGCCGTTTGGCTAGTTTCACTGAAGCACCCTAATACATTAAGATAGGGATGCCATTTTGAACCGGGCACATTCACACACATAAACTAGTATTAATGACAGGATGTCTCCTGTGGCTTGGTAAATTGTACACCAAAAATTTGAATCACATAAATTTAACTCCTAAGGAAGTTATCTATGACAGTGAGAGACATTAAGAGACTAATCTGTTTTGTCATTGTACCTTTGCATACTGGCAGGGTCGATGCACTTCCTTGGGAACCACCCCTTGACACGCTTTAAGGTCTTCTTCTCGTCTGTACAGTGCGAAGAAGACAGTAATAGAATCATTACTTTGATTTCAATGCATTATAACAAATGCCAATTTAGCATACTTCATAGGATTTTACATACTTTAGGATACTATAAATATAATATTACATCGCTGAGAGGAGGACTGCACTTAGGTGATTAAAGTTTTGTTGCCATGATACCAATTGGTGGTTGCTGTGGTAACATACATGAAAGGCGCCTGGGGCTAAGTACAAGTAGTTACACACACCGGTAAGTGCTAGGAATGCACTCACCCCCACAATCCTACTTTGTGTGTGCAGTGGTTACTAGGGGTCAACGAGGTGAAACCTTACACATTCAAGAGCCGCCCCCACATTCCCAATGTAAACCAATACAAATATGTGACACATGCATAATATAAACAGTAAACAAACAGTGTGATTAAAACACCTCCCACACATTCAGCTTCAAAGAGCTGTGTAGAGGATACCATGTCATCCAATACAAGTGCACAATGCGAACAGACCAAATACAAATGTGTCAAGCAAACACACCTTCAGACAAGACTCTATCACCGTAAAACCATTTGCTCTTCCACCGTGAAATTATGACACGGTTGCCAGGGGCAACTGGTATCCTCTCCCCTTCCATTAGGTCACACGGTCCAGACAGACATGTCCACACACCAAACTTGAACACACAACAAGCCCCACTGTATGCAGTATTGATGGTGGCCTCGTACTGTGTGGAGAGGAGAGGAGGAGAGGGAGGGGAGGGGAGATGAGTATGAGATTGGAGAAGAGTTGAGCGCATCACAAAAATGTCTGCAATCTTGTAATGAATCATTCAATCATAGGCGTTCATAGCAATGTGCTGGCTGTCAATAGGAACGTCGAGGAGTTCGTCATTCTCTAATAAGGAACCTGAAACTGAATACTTTCAGCAGCAGCTGCTAACAAAGGTCAATTAGGCTAAAACATTCAGCATAGCAAGACAACTGCTTGTCATGTCCTTTGGTCAGAAATTCTATTATACAAGATTATTCTATAGCAATTTAATGTCTACATGCAGTGACGGGCAGTCAACATACATACAAAAAAACACATGTAATCATTAAACATCACACACACACACACACACACACACACACACACACACACACACACACACACACACACACACACACACACACACACACACACACACACACACACACATACAAACACATGCAAACACAAACACAAACACACACGCACGCACGCACGCACGCACGCACGCACACACACACACGCACACACACACCATTCTAGCCCTCTTCTCCTTCTTCTGCTGTATCTGTTCCAACGTAAAGTCATATTTGGAGCATCCCTCTCTCACAGGGTAGTCTATGCCATCGCCAGCAGGACGACCTGAGAGATTGATCACCTGCAACGGAGACATATACGTAGACAGGAAGATGACAATTGCATTCAACAGAATTGACAAGCCAAGCCAAAGGGATGACGACCAAATGTGACAGTAATGACACAAAGATGACAAGATGACAACATTAGCAACAGAGATGACAAACACATCAAACACAAAAAGACAAGAGCAGATGACAGAAGGTACAGCACTGCCTTGCTTGGCTATGAAGGCAACAACTGACAACAGATGGTATCTGGAGCTGCCACTGATAGCACCCTCATCTCCCTTTGTGAAAACCATTGCTAATAAACCTTTTATCTATAACCTTCAGTCAGAGCTCAGAGGATAGCTAAGGAGGGAGCGGCCGTTCTCCAGTAACACCTACTGTAGGCACACTCCTTATACTGGTCATGAACACTGTGTGTCATGACCAGTATAAGGGATGTGCACACACAGACACACACACACAGGACTGCTATTGTTGTAAAATAGGGCTTCAGTACGAGGCTACATCAATGGCATGACCATTAGATGTATGAGGGGGTATATCCATTGGTTCCCCCTTGACCGAACTAGTGCATTGTAATCAGCTAGTTAGCATCCACGTGGAAGCTAGGAATGCTGAACATTTGCATAAGTACCACCATGGAAGGAAGTGTTCAGTCCTGAGACATTCCACAGATTAATGTTGCATTGTTGCATGTTGCATACAGATCAGGCATCACACAAAATGTCGTCAGATTTACTAATGTTACTAATAATAGTAGCTTGAACAATGCGTCAAAAGTAGCAGCACGAAAGTGCTCGTTCAGTCAGTCCGGGGAGCAGCTCTCTGTCGACCACTAGCAGTACAGCGGCAAGGAGGTGAGCAGAAGGGAAGGGAAGAGGGTAGCGCCAACGCTTGCACGATTTACTGCGCAGTCTCCGCATTTGCTCGTACTTGTACTAGCGCGCGGGTGTCCCGCGCTGTAGGTTGACTCGAGCAGCCAGCGCGCACACGTAGCTAAACGTCGCAATCTCTTCAACTACCTCTACCGACATTAGTGGAGGAGAGTTACGTCTTCTCCAGAGTCCTAGCCGCTCCACGTGAAAGCCGCCTTACGTTTAGCTGCAATCCGCGCCGTTCGAGTGCTCCGAGCTACAGCAGGTGCCTGTCCTTGCAGCGGGGTTCTCCTACACTGCTCTCTGTTATAACACACGGCCATTGGGAGATGATTCTAGCACCTTACAATGAGGGAAGTGAGTGAGTCGAAATGAAGCAAGGTCGGATGCGCTGTACAGACGAAGATAGCCAGCTTGCTTGCAAGTTAGGTCGACATAGACGCACGAGTGTTTATGACGACCTGCTGGCGTCAGAGGCGCTGTTCAAGTGTCATGCGTTTCACTTGCAACACTGCTTCTCTGTCGAGTATCGGGTACTGACATTTCAGGTAATAGCGTTAACCACAGGGGGGTTCCTCGTTGCCACTGACGAGTCGCGTGGTCGCACTATATATGGTCAAAGGTGAACACGCGTTGTGAACACACATCTCGCACATCTCGGTGCTGTACTCTAAACTCTCTCTAGCCGGGCGACGCAGGACAGAATATAGTGATGATTGTAAGTGTGTGCGCAAGTTTCTGTGTACCATTCGCACAAAGTTGGTGAAGATTTGGGAGTCCGACCCAGCGGCCTGAAGTGATCTCATCTTAGTTCTATTTTTTGTGGGTACTTTTACCTTCTATTTACAAAGCGAGCATTTTGTGGCAACGTGGTTTCCTGCACCAGCCAGTTCGCAGTCAGTTCATTCCAGAATATTACTGGGATTTTCACTGTAGAGCCAAACAAGTAATTCGAGCTAAAAAAAACTCGTGGGGCGCCAGGGCGCCCCTGAACCTCGAACTACTTGCTAGCAATTTCCCCACGTATGTTCAGTAAATCAGATAGTTGGGGGTACAGTATTGTTGTTGGCCTGAAAGATACATCAAGATACACTAGACCGTTGGGTTTGCAAGAGTTTCAAGTCTCCAGAGCAGCCAGTCATATCCAGCGAAGTATCCCCACCATCAAATGTTTGTCTACTGCTTTCTGATCTATATGACATTCTGAATGAGCAGTTGTTACTTTGTGCCTGGAGGGGGAGTGTGCTGGCTGAAAGGCTACCCTATGATGACTAAGTGAATCATGGCTATGGCTATAATTATATGCTATGATTTGCTGGTCTGCCATTATTGGCCAACAGGTCATTAGACTTCTGTTGTATTTGGGGCTGTACCTCGCAGGAATACAGTTAGGTAAGCTTCCTACTACAATACTATTACTTAAACATGTTAGAAACACTTTGCGTTCTTTGGATACACGGCGAAATATAAAGAAAGATGATTTTGAGCCTAGCAAACAGAGAGCGTCGAGCGCGCGACCACTTTACAATGTCCGTCAGTAATAATTGAGCTGTACCTCACAGAAGAGATGTTCCTTAGGCTTTTTATTAGTATCACTCTATTAACACATGTTCATGACCACATTTCGTTCGATCCAAACACGGCGAAACGCCATTAGAGACTATTTAGAGCTTTGTAAAGAGTGACATGAGCGCCGCTATTTGCAATGACAGAAATATATATACATATGAACATGAAGCCATACGAATACCTATAAGTGAAAACAAAGGCGCCCCAAAAATGAGGCTACTATTACTGTCTTCGTTCCAATTCAACAATACAACCATTTTCTATTACACACATACATACACTATCACAGTTCTTAATGGAGACTTACTACCATTCATTATCGTTACTAGCACAGCAAATTGTACAATCTATGCTCCTCCCTCAGATACAATGGCACAACCACCTCTGACAGACCACTTCTTCTCAACAGAGAATGAGAACAACATTACAGTGGCCCAGGAAGACGCAAGATCCCACGCAGTAACAGACCAGCTTGTCTCAAGCACACCTCACATGCCACTTCAGAGGAGGGATGACGGAGAAATGGTGTGTGTGCTTCTTGCTCCAAGTCCCATTAACACAGCTCCCAACACACAACACCTCCTCCCCCACACACTAACGAGGGAACACAGGAGGGTCCTCCTGGAGGACATGCTCCCCCTCCCCTCACAGGACACTACACACCAGGGAGGTGGTCTAGACCTGCTAGTCTGTCCACCACTACCAAGGGCACACCAAATGCGAACTATGTGCAGCAGACTACCTCCAACTCCCTCTGGTGTGATGTGTGGTGGTGTTGGGTGGTTGAGGAGGATGGGTAAGACCATGCCTCATCAGACAGATGACACAACCAAACACAACAGTGAGGTGGGGAACAACTTCGGAGTGATGGACGTAACAGAACACACCTCACACAACTACACATTCCAACCAGTGAAGCCAAGGGAGACCACACTCAACACACCAGTGACATTGAACGCCAACTCACATTTCTCCTTTGAGCATCTCATTGAGGAAGAGACAGAATGCAAGTCTAAGAGTGGGGTGCCTAGAGAAGCTGAGGGGATTCCCCCACCCACACAGCAATTTGTGTCTGGAAACCTTGGCTTCATATACACATCTGTATACGAACTGAGCTCCTTATGTTTCCACTGACAAACAAGATTATGTGGTATTGTACAAACTATACTACGAAACTATGTACGTGTGATAATATGTACATTTGTATGCACAATCATAATGTATGCTGCTTGTACATTTTATGTCCCTTGTTACATGACAGTAATGTGAAATATTACCACCACGACATCAGATACCAGTTGCATGAATGAAGTGGAGCGTATACACACAACAGTGGTGACCCATTAGAGGACTCACCATCAAAGAGAATCACCCATTGTGTCAGGGCGGTTAATGAGGCAACTTGAATGAAACCATTCAAGGCTCTCACACAATGTACTTACTGTACATGCTATGGCCAATGAGCTATTCAATTGTTTCACTTGCTCTTCTCTCTCTCACATGCACACACACACACACACACACACACACACACACACACACACACACACACACACACACACACACACACACACACACACACACACACACACACACACACACACACACACACACACACACACACACACACACACACACACACACACACACACACACACTTTGTGTGTGGTGGTGGTTTTGCAGTGTTTCCACTCTGGAGCAACTCATGGCTGACAGACTGCAGGCAGAAGGTGACACATCACTATGAATCTCTTACCATGGTGATGTTGATAATGAATACTGTTAGTATTCATCAACTGCTGAGAGTGCTTAGTTGGCACTTCCCATATGACCAAGGGTAGATCCCTCCCTGGGAGAGGTAGATCTGGCAGTGTGTCTGAACTGGTGAGTGAATAGTCTATCGAGCTAGATCTGATCTGATTGGTCAATCGGCTATGAATATTAATGACCTCTGCTAGACCCTCTTTCGCCTTTCCCTGCCCGTTACTTCCGGTTATGCGAAAACGCGAAAGAGGTCTAGCTCGATAGAGATGTGAGGTGTGCTTGAGACAAGCTAGATAGACTAGTGAGTGAACAACAATATCAAGGAATTCTGCTGTGTAAGCTATAAATAACATTTAGATACCTTGTGTGGTACTGAGGTGTCCTGTAACAATAGCCACTAGTGCCAAACACAAACATTATTCAAAACATAACATTTGGGGAAGGCAGAGCTAAAGGAGGAGTCACAGGCACATGTGGTTATTTCTGTACTTGTGATGTCATGTGCTGAGACAGGATAATGTGTCAAACTATATACCAACTATGCATTTCACCTCTAAAGCAATACTCTGTTGTGTATACATAAGGACAAATAAGTATGGCAGGTCTTGCGGAATCACTACCCAAACTGTGCAGTGGCCACCTAGGATACAGAAACTATGTGACCAATAATAGGTGAGCACAGAGTGGTTCCCAGCCACTGCACACCGTTTGAGAACATTTCCATATATTGACTTGTTTGTACGTGTACATGTTCAAAACACACCCACACAGCCATGCGCCTCTATATACCAACACCACATGATACTGATACCCCTCAAGTACACACCTGTGCGAATGCACCAATTAACTGTTCTCTTGGTTCAGTTAATATTGGAAGGGAGCTATCCATTACTTGCCTGGCTACTCGTGATTGCTTCATTCATTGCTTTATGGGTAGGATAAACACATGCCTTCAGTGGGAAGCCTACTACAGCGAGTCAAACGGGGGAAGGACACCAGTTACACTCTGAAAATGACCAGTATTATCCTATTCATGCAGTGAGCAACAGACAGCGTACGACCGTGCTTCAACTTGCAGAAACCGGCAGTGGTAAACAGTACATGTGTCGGACAGGCTTTTCCAAGCTGGAGAAAGGCAGCAAAGTGGAGGGGACACTCCAATCTACTGTTCAAGACATTCTAAGTTGTGCTGGACAGCCGCATGACGTTTCTGTTGCAATCAAGAGCATGAGCTACGATCAAGGTACCCAAACAAAGGCGGATTGTGAAAACGAGCAGTGCAACCGAGCCTTATAAATGCTTCCAGGATAGAATTCCTCCGTTCACTGTGGCCGAAGGTAGCCTTGCACCCAATTTTGGGATGCTCTCTTCTCCCATCGAAACTGCAGTCTTGCTGCTACCATAGATCAATGCTGCTAGGTAGGTATGAACACTATGCATAATATGCTACTAATGAGCTGTTCTGTAATCTGATTTGCCAGCACACATTCCTGCTGGAAATGGACTTCCGGGCCCAAGAAAGTAGACCATAGTTGCCAGACCACCTTTTCGGGCCATTGCAAAATGGCGGCCGGAAGTGGGCTGGGGACGGGACCAGGGGGGGTCGGACAAGTCCTGGGATTGCGCAATACCAGCACCTCAATAATTGCATTCCTGACATTCCAATCGCGTATCCATATGTTAGCTGACTGTGCTCCAAGGCCAAATGTGCATACCCTGAGCCATGGCAGGGCCTTGTACCGCATTCACGCCCCTGGTATGACCTGTACGTACGTAGCCAAGGAGCCATACGTTGGATTGGGCTTAATTGTCTGACCGCTTTCACGATTTAGTTTTGCAAGTTATCACAGCGTTTCCTGAGGATTGCCAGCACGCTTAAGCCATTTCTAGCATCCCTGCTGTCGAATGTGACAAATCGTGTACAGAAACAAGACGATTGCAAGGACGTGGCTGCCGATTGCACTCCCATTGCAGAAGCAGTCAACCTATCAGTCCTGAAGTGATTAATGAGGACTCGCTACCAGCTTCTAAGGAGTCACTTCCACAGGAGCACTTGCTCAGTACTCCAGATTAGGCTTCATCTACCTCGTAGCCAGCAGCAGCGAACACTCGTACACCGGTGTTGGAAAATGCTCGCAAAACCTACCTAGATGCTGGGGAAGGGAGGGGAAGGGTCCATTTTCTGATAGCCCTTGTCCAACTGTGTGCTCAGAAGCAAAGAAACAAGCGATGCGACGTGTTTCTCGAAATATGTCTGCTCTTTGCTAGTATAGGTAAAATACACAGTAAAGAGCAGCCGCGTCGGCCATTTTGCGGACACACGTGACCTTGACCGACCCCCCTGGGACGGGACCAGGGGGGGTCGGACAAGGTCCTTGGATTGCGCAATACCAGCGCCTCAATAATTGCATTCCTGACATTCCAATCGCGTCTCCATATGTTAGCTGATTGTGCTCCAAGGCCGAATGTGCATACCCTGAGCCATGGCAGGGCCTTGTACTGCATTCGCGCCCCTGGTATGACCCGTACGTACGTAGCCAAGGAGCCATACGGTGGTTTGGGCTTAATTGTCTGACCGCCTTCCCGATTTAGTTTTGCAAGTTATCGCAGCGTTTCTTGAGGATTGCCAGCACGCTTAAGCCATTTCTAGCATCCCTGCTATCGAATGTGACAAATCGTGTACAGAACCAAGACGATTGCAAGGACGTGGCTGCCGATTGCACTCCCATTGCAGAAGCAGTCAACATATCAGTCTTGCAGTCCTGAAGTGATCAATGAGGACTCGCTACCAGCTTCTAAGGAGTTACTTCCACAGGAGCACTTGCTCAGAACTCCAGATTAGGCTCCATCTGCCTCGTAGCCAGCATCAGCGAACACTCGTACACCGGTGTTGGAAAATGCTCGCAAAACCTACCTAGATGCTGGGGAAGGGCGGGGAAGGGTCCATTTTCTGATAGCCCTTGTCCAACTGTGTGCTCAGAAGCAAAGAAACAAGCGATACGACGTGTTTCTCGAAATATGTCTGCTCTTAGCTAGTATAGGTAAAATACACAGTAAAGAGCAGCAGCGTCGGCCATTTTGCGGACACACGTGACCTTGACCGACCCCCCCTGGGACGGGACTAACTAAAACAAGGTGGCCATGTTTTTTCTTTCGAAATGACGTCAAGAAATACCACTGAGCGCTCAACAGATCGAGGATCTGAACTCTTACAGTCTCAAGGTAGCAGTTCTTCTGTGGATCACTTGCAGCGCAGTAACTGAGGTGAGCAGGAGGGAAGGGAAGACGCTAGAGCTTGCGCCACTACGATTAGCTACACTGCCTCCTTTCACGCGCTAAGCGCACGCGATTATTGAACAGACCAGAATTGCACAGAATTGCGAACTAGTCTATTGCGTGTCCTTTAGCCTTTTAGCTTTACGAACCATACCTCTACTGACCTGTTGAGTAGCGTATTTATGGTGATACGAGTCAGTTACGAAACGGCTGTTCCTTACTCCGCCTTCTCCCGCACTCCACACAAGGTCGCCGTGTTCAACAGTGCCTATATTGTTTACCACTCTCTCAGGAGCGCACGCTGCTCACAGCAGCAGCTTCTCTGGCCATCGGCGACTAGCTGTCGTCAAACTCCAATATTCATAGCTTCATTTGACCACAGGAATGCATTATCTCTTTGAAGTCTACTCAGCTGCGCTCTCTCTAGATCGGTTCCGTTAGCAATGAAGAACGCAAGATTTTGCCGTATTTGTCTCCGCTCGCTCGACGAGAACTGCCACCTTCTTTGCAAGATCACCAATGAAGGACTCACCGCTGCAGGTCATGCTCTTTTTCTCCCTACCAAGATCGACAGCAGAAATGAAGTCCGGGAAGATACACCTACGCGGATTTGCAAGAGTTGCTACGATGCTGTCCTTCGAGTCAAGAAGAACAATGATGATGTGGCAGCGAAAACGAAGTCATTGAAAGAAAGACTAGCAAAGTCGAGGTCGTTTTTCTTCGGGACAAAGCCTCAGCCAGAGTCGTCCGGTCCCATGCCTTCGAGAATACCCACCCCTACCAGGTCACCTTCTTGCAAACGTATTCTAACGGAGCGAAGTCAGAGAACATCCGCAAGAAAGTTGACGTGGCACGTGGCCTCCGGTCCTCTTCGTCGTAAATCGCTAATTTGCGTCTCCATCAGCGCAATCAACGACGATATCGCCAACACGGCTGAAGGAGAAGCGTGTTGCTTGAAGGCGTCGCAAAGATGAGGCAGCAACTCGAAGACGACCGATTTGCTATGTCCCGTTGGAAGGCTCACGAAAGTGTCCCTTTCTGCTAATATAGATTTGAGGGCTTCTTTCTGGTGACTGCTTAGGAGTAAATCCGACTTTCCAATAGTTTGGAGAGAATCCATGAGGTGTGAGTCAAACAATTTCGATCGATCCATTTTCCCTTCTGCAAGACGAATTCTTCGTTCGCGATCCTTAGACACAGGAGTCAGATGTAATTAATTCAGAGACAAGTTCGTTCCTGCGGTCGAACCAACCTATGAATATTGGTTTGGTCCTCGAGGTGTGAACTAATCTAGAGTGCCGCTAGACCGTCCGTTCCTTTCCGCGCCTGTAGGCGTTTAAGTGGGACGGTCTAGCAAGCCAGACTATGTTCCCTCCTGCGTCTATGTTTAATGTCCTTCACTTGGTCAGCCATACCGGACCAGATTACCTAGGTATGCTTACCTGCTTGTACCTCGAGGTCTTCCGCTGCCTAGTGGCTTTGCGTACCATAACCTTTACTCTTGCATCAAAGATACAATGAGTTGGCGGAAGGCCCGGGTATGCAGTATCAGGAAGTTAATTGGTTGTGAGGGCTGTAAATTACCCAACCCTCGCAACCACTTATAACCCATAGGTTGACAGGACTCACAGTCCTGTGTCATTACCATCCCAATAATAGCCTACCGACGGCCAATTTGTACCTTGCTATTGACACCTTGCCCCCAAGTATGTGCGGTATCCGTAGACTGCCTAACCGGAAGTGGTTGGTAACATTTGTATGACATCACTTACCAGCTATGTCTATCTATAGTGACGTCGCACTAGGTCACGAGTCGGGGCAGAAGCGGGAGCTCTTACAGTCTCGAGGGAGCAGTTCTTCTGTGGACCACTTGCAGCGCAGTAACAGTGGTGAGCAGGAGGGAAGTGAAGACGCTAGAGTTTGCGCCACTAGCGATTAGTGCGCACAGAATTGCGAACTAGTCTGTTGCGTGTCCTTTAGCCTTTTAGCTTTACGAACCATGCCCCTACTGACCTGTTGAGTAGCGTACTTATGGTGATACGAGTCAGTTGCGAGACGGATGTTCCTTACTCCGCCTTCTCCCGCACTCCACACAAGGTGGCCGTGTTCAACAGTGCCTATATTGTTTACCACTCGCTCAGGAGCGCACCCTGCTCACAGCAGCAGCTTTTCTCCAAACACACAAGCGAATAGCTGTGTGAGGTCTGCCAAGGCCGTGGCGAATCAAATTTTTAGCCGTCAATCTACACGTCGATCGTACTGCGACTGCTGTACCTCTCTCTACTAGTGCGTTCGCTTCCCAAACATGCAAGTGTAGATTCCCTAGGCTACGCACCCTACCTTTTGGCTTTGACATTGCTTCCTATATCTTGCAAAGTGCGTTGGTCGCTTTTTCTTGCACACACTGTGTGGTGACACATATGGGTGCTTGCGCTGTTATGCATGCAAAGGTTGAAATGAACACAAACGTACGTAGTTTCCTAACAGTTCAGTGTGAATCTTACAGTTGGAAACACGGCCATTAAACGGTCGTCCACATTTCCACTGCTTATCTGATCATGCCAGCACTCAGCATAAGCAAATCAGGCACCAAACGGACTATGATACGAATGAAGGAAAGGCTGGCAAACACACAGCAAATGACATTAGTCCAGCGCTTTAGCATAAAATGGCAATTGAGGCTGTACATTCACTCATAAGGAACACAGATGACACACTTTTGTGTCCATGAGTAGCTATCCAACAGACTGCCCAGACATACAGACAGATGCTAGAATGAAATCAGTAACCAAGCAACTGTGGTAAATTAATAGCTTTATACGTACTACAGTGAAGCCCACAAGTGCTTAGACAGGTTTCACTGTAGCTGAATGTCAACGTTTTGAGCAAAATCCCTGCCTGTCTTTACCATTCAAGCATTTACCCAATCAAAATCGTCAATTTAATTGAGACATTCCCTAAATTGCATCTGTAAATCTATTTAATCTCCATGGGCACAGAATTCATTTCATCTAAAGGAGCCTACCGGCAACGTTAACCACCTTAGGTCACTCCTCAGATTGGAGTAATGAAGAATGATAAAAAAAACTGGAGGAGGAGTTTGCAAGACGTCAGATGGTATGTTACTCTTGCAATACCTCTCTGCATTCATACCACATTTGACAGCCAATCATCAAGAACTGAACAAGTGTTCCTAAATATTAATGTGCATTAACTTACAAACACCCTCTTTCTACATCATCCAGGGTTAAGGCACTGTCATTGAGTTACTGTATACAAAATACATTGATTGAACCTTTTGCAGTCAAACTGATAAATTGATTTAACTCTGTTCAAAATCATTGGTGTTCCACATACGTACCATCACCATGCATACTGAAATATTTCCCTTACACCCCCAGATACATACAATGGCAGACGAAAGGTCTCCAACGACACACTCATACTTTGCAACAGAGGATGCACGGAATATCATCGTCCTCCCCTCACAGGCCACTACACACGAGAGAGGAGGTCTACATCAGCTGGTCTGCCTACCCCTCCCAAGGCAGGAGGTAGCAAAGATGGAGCCATGTCATGCACAACTGGTACCACAGTCAGAGATAACAACAGTCAACATGGTAAAGATTTTCACTTCCATTATTACTTATGAATGCAGCATTGAGGACAATGAAAACATGCCAAACAGTTGGCTACCAATAGCAGCTACAGAGAATCCTCAGCCCACACAGGAATTCGTGTCAGGAAGGATCACTTGAGTGTATCATCTGAAAGTGAATTAAACTTTGCACACATCCACGAACACTGCTGTAGTACAGCTGGTGTGTGTGTGTGTGGCATACTGTATACACACAGTGCACATTTTATACGTACTTTTACTGTACACTGTCCATGTTAATGTAAAGTCAATGCCTCTTGACATTTAAAGTGGTGTGTGTCGTCATGTCCATTACAACATTTAGCAGCGGTACACTACTGGAGCAGTGATCAGCTGTACACCCTCTTGAAGAAGACATATGTGAAGCAACCAGCATTAACACACAACCGAGCATACTAAGGTAGCACAGAACCACAGCTGAGCATACTGTACTAAGGTAGCACAGAACCACAGCTGAGCATACTGTACTAAGGTAGCACAGAACCACAGCTGAGCATACTGTACTAAGGTAGCACAGAACCACAGCTGAGCATACTGTACTAAGGTAGCACAGAACCACAGCTGAGCATACTGTACTAAGGTAGCACAGAACCACAGCTGAGCATACTGTACTAAGGTGTAGCACGGATTCTCAACAACCAAGCACATATAGACAGTGAGTGACGTTACACCAGATACATTGCATACATCAATGGACAATAAAGAGGGGGTACATTACAACATTACAACTGTAATTGCTGGTGACCCAGAGGACACCTACAGTAAGCCTACCAAACTCCATGTACGTGTACGTATATAGTGAAGCCCTTTACCTAAGCACACCTCAGTGACATAAACACGGCATATCATCACTATACGTATATACATGTTAATATCATGGAATGTTGCCTTAACCCTTTACGCTCAAAATTTCAATTTCAGAACAGTCATTTGTAGTTTATGCGCATTGTGCAATATGACCATTAAAACGGTCTATTGGGTGTAAAGGGTTAACAGTAGCTCCCATTTGTACCAATTCCCTCACTGGACCCCCTTGGTAGTAACTGGAGGGGGGTGGGGCGGGAAGGGGAGGGGAGGAAGGAGGAGCGCGGAGGAAGGGGAGGAAGGCGCAGGTGCAAGGGGTACTACAGTAGCACACACACACACAGGGAGATAGGGGGGCAGAGAGAGAGAAGAGACACAATCTTGTTCCTAATAAAGAGGTACTGCGCCAACATCTGCTGGTTGCCTGTGGTGATGTAATAATGTGTTATCTCTGCTAGGGTCATACACATCCAGTGAAGCGTGTCCGCACCTATTCAACTATAAGTAGTACTGCCCACTCACTTGAGCTAAGTTCCGTTTCCATCCGAGATCGTAAGGATAAACAAAAGGTTTCACATCATTCTTCTTCTTCTTGTTGGCCACCTTCTCCTTTGTTGTCTCCTGTTCCTCCTCACCAGAGCTGCTCTCCTCCTCTGAGTCAGACCTCTCCTCATGTCTTTGGTGTTGTTGGTGACGTCTGATGGCCTTGTCCTCAATCCACTCCTCAATCTGGGTACGATTCTGAAGGATACCTTTAATCTGTGTGACACAGACACAGGTGCAGGTACTGTAAGTACAGACACCTGTCCATGCATTTACACACACACACACACACACACACACACACACACACACACACACACACACACACACACACACACACACACACACACACCTGCACTGCAAACAGTATCCCCACTGCTACTGCCACTCCTATCCCAAGAGTACCTCCAATGATGGAGAAGAGCAGACCAAACTCATTGATGGGGAAGTAAGGTGGGTTGTGACGGTAGGCCTGGAGGGGAGGGGAGAGGAGGTACAACACACTCAGTGGACAGGTGGAAACACAAACTTGCACAGTGAGTATCCATTGCAAGTTTGGACTATAACAATCACTGTCTGGTGTACACTGCATGTACCAATCACTGTACTGTTTGCCCCTCACATTACAATACAATACAATACAATACAATACAATACAATACAATACAATACAATACTATACAATACAATACAATACAATACAATACTATACTATACTGTATATGTGGTGCCATTGTATAAACACTGTAGGATATTGAACCCTTCCCTTCTACGACATATACACAGATGTGTGGCATCACTGTTGATTAGAGAGGAAAAATTGCCAACATGATAAGTCCCAGCAAATGTGTGTGTGCGTGTGTGTGTGTGTGTGTGTGTGTGTGTGTGCATGCGTGCGTGTGTGCGTGTGTGCGTGTGTGTGTGTGTGTGTTAGGAGCAGTTAAGACAGAAACGATTGCAATGGTTTGGCCATGTACAGAGAATGTCTGATGAGCGTCCCCAGAAACAACTTATGAAATGTCGACCTCGAGGGAAGAAGAGACCACCGGGTGGAGCCCCACTGAGATGGGTTGATGTTGTCAGCACAGATTTGACAAAACTGACCAACTGGCAAGAAGTGGTGAAGGACAGAGCTGCATGGCGAGCCTTCATCCACCGTCCCTAATCTGCAAATGTGCTGTAGTATCTTGAGCCTAGATCCCGCCCAACATCCTTGATGGATAAGGAGTACAGAGGAGGAGGAGGTGTGTGTGTGTGTGTGTGTGTGTGTGTGTGTGTGCACTTGTGTGCGTGTGTGTGTGTGTGTGTGTGTGTGTGTGTGTGTGTGTGTGTATGAGCGTGTGTGTGGGGGGGGGGGTGGTGTGTGAGTGTGTGTGTGTGTGTGCATGTGTGTGTGTGCGTGCGTGTGTGTGTGTGAACATGCCCATGCAAGGCAGCTGTGCACAGGTTGTCTGTCAAGTGCAGGCCTATCACCAATAAAGCAAGACAAACAACACTCACACCACCAAAGTGTGTGTATGAAATCAATAAATGGTAGCACCCTGTGTCAAGCACAGTCTGATCATCACTCACTCCAGTAAACAAACGATACAGGAAGTTGGCATTAACCACTGCAGCATGGAGACAGCCAAGAGGAGTGTAGAAGACGAATCTTGTGAAGGCCACATGGTTGTTGTGTCTGACGCAGACATTGATCCACGGGCAATGGTGGTCCATCTTCATCACACACCTGTTGGAAGGAGGGAGGGAAAGAGAGAGCAGAATGCTTTAAGTCCTAAGCTTATTCATAAGCTCAATTAGCACACACACATTCCAACACATACGTATATGCATGCACTCACACAAACCATCAGCCCTGCCCCTCCCCTCCCCTCCCCTCCCTCTCCCTCCCCTCCCCTCCCCTCCCTCTCCCCTCCCCTCCCCTCCCCTCCCCTCCCCTCCCCTCCCTCTCCCCTCCCCTCACCTCTCCTCCCTCCCCACCTCTTGCACTGTCTGCAGTGGTGAGCATGAGGTGCCTTGTACCCTTCACACAACTTGCACTCCTGGAGGCACTTCTTGTCCTTGGGGTTGCTAGGAGACCACTTCAAAGGAAGGTTCCCAGGTCCCATCATAGCCTGTCAGAGTATCAACCAAACAAACACATGAACTAAAAGAGCAAGCCTCAACTTTAAACAAGGAAATTGTATGAACTACATTTTGCATTTTCAAACACCAAACACACAAGTATCTGTGAAAATGAAATCAGATTCCGAAGGTTTACTTATTGTTGAAAGTGCTTGAACAAATCAGTACATCACTTTTGACAGTCCATCTTTCTGCTGCAGCACAACAGGAAAACAATAGGCACTGGCTACCAAATGGTAAGGAGTGTTACATTGTGTAGTGGAATGTCTTCGTATATGTGGTGTCTTGTGAGTCACTAATTCCAGTGGCTTCCCAAATACAAGTACGAACACAGTCGAGTGCCCAGCTGTAGTGACTACACCTTCAGCTGTGCACTTTACACGTTGTACACACAAACACACAAACACATGAACACACAGGGTAGAGGGCTGAGTGGGGAGGTACAAGAAACCTTGCTCAGCTGCTCAGAAGGAATCCACTACTCAAGTCACTTACACCATGATCAGGCCATTCACCAATCGACGGCTGCCTTCATCCTTGCCTGCTGGTACTTGACATAGTGAACTTCACCAAGTTGTTGTGGATACATGTGCACATGTGACTGAGTCCAACGCACATTGGCAATAATGCACCTATCAGTCATTGTCCCCACCTACCCCACCTCGGGATGCTCCAGGTAAGAGGTGGGAATTGTCACTTTGCTGCTGCTCTTACCCCCTCCCCCCCCCCCCCCCCCCCCTTGGGTGCAACTTTAGTGCGAATCCCACCCCAGTAGGTGGAGAACACCATTCTTACACTTGGTAGCAGATCAGGGATTTCTAACGGGCTAACCAATGCCCAACCCCTGGGGCTACAACTACCAGGACAATCCCCACCCTATGGCCTGGGGCTACCGGGGGGGGGGGGGGGAAATGGGACAACCATTGATATGTGCATTATACATGCATGAAATCTAGCAATGCACCAATATGGAGACTGCATGAGTTGAGGAGTGGTACCATTTGTCAGTGGCTGTAGGGAATTTTCACAATCTAGTTATGATGTAATAGTCACAGTTATAGCATTGTGGTGTACTTGTTCATAGTCTAGTGCGGTCAGCCCACCTTTCCTCTATTACAAGATACCATGCTTCAACTGTGGATATTCCAACGCCCCCATCCCAACCCTATGGAAGTACTTCAAACTTCTAGTGGCGTGCCCAACGCGACATCTGTCAACTGTACACGAAAAAACGCACACAACACAAGTACAAACCTGGAAGAAGTTCTTCAGAATGAGGACGATCCACGTGTAACAGATGACGTTGTGAAAAGTCTTAAAAACGACGACTTTGGGAAGTACTGCCAGTTGAAAGAGACAATACGTGCTTGAGGCGGTCAAAATTGTAACGAGGGACAGAGCAATGATGGG
>OZ025880.1:4373812-4556822 GCA_964019415.1 Ianthella basta | reverse complement strand
CACAAGGACGACTCGTACTAGCAGCCTCAAACCAATCCAAAAGCCAAGAGGCCATATGAACCCTCCGTGGAGGACATCCATGAAGTGGCTGAACCACAACTTGTGGAAGTACCTTCTCATTAGGTCACCAAAGAGCATTGTGAATGTGAAGGGGATCAGGTAGAGCACAGTCACTGCAATTGACAGGATGCCAATGACAAGGTGCTGACCACCAAAGAAGGCCAGGGATGGTTGATACAGCCAAACTGTTTCACCTTGTGCAGTGTCTACATTGTAAAGTGTAGTATACTTCAGTGGAGCAATGGCAGCATTGACAAGAGATGTGTATGTGAGTACCATGATGGTGGCCAGTACTGGTACAGCTCTCCTGGCTATGAAGCGAGCCCTTCTGAACATCCTGTAGCCACACTTGTGAGTGACAATGATGATGACTATGAGCAAGGTGAAGAGGTAGAAGGGGAAAGCAAACTGCAGTAGAGTCTTCCAGAACTCATCCATGCCATCATATAAACACATTCCAGAACCGGACTGTAGGTTGAGGACTGATAAGAGAAAGAACAGTGGACCCCAGGCATGTTCTTGAAGGAAGTCTCCCATGAGTCCCATGATGTTGGTGTATAGCACCACACCCATGATGGTTCCTTGGAGGAGTGTTAGGTTGAAGAGGAACAAAATGGCTACAATGAAAATCCCTCCCAATGCATGCAGAGGTAACTGGAGCAACCACACACTGGAGCACTCTTTACATTTGTAAGAGCCAAACACAGAACTGTAACCTGATGGACATTCACTGCAGAGCAGGCCTTGACGATCATGGATACATTGCTGATTCTGTGTGTTCTCATCTAATGTCAGTCCACTTTGTAGAACAGCAGAGTTGCAGAAAAATGCTGGGCAGTTAGGACTAAGAAAGACATTGTTCCCTTTCTTCCCAATCCAGTAATGTGGCTGGTCTGCCCTATATGTAGTTGTGGTGGTCGTTTGTGTACAAGTGAACATGTGATGCTTCAGAAATGCATTACATGTACATTCGTGTTCCTTGTAGACCAACCCTGGAGAGCAGCTATTGAAGACTTTTGCTACCAGTTCATTTGTTCGTACACCACGATACTTTTCATCTGATTTATGGAGTGTATCCTCCGCAACAAGTGATGCCTGCATTTGGAAGTAATATGAACTACCAGGTGTGGGATGCCACAATGTGTAAATGTCAGTACAGTTAAAAGTCTTTTCACTGAATTGGTAGGTGTGTATTGCACCATTAATATTAACATATCCCGTGAGCTTCACTGGCAGTAAATGCTGCCAGTCACCCATGACTTGGACTGATACAAGCAAATTTTGCACTGGGTAGGTATGTATTACCAATGTCTGGTTCCTGATACAGTTGAGTTCACCATCAATGCAGACGCAGATGGCATAGGGGTAGGAAGGTATTGGTTCTTCATCCATGGGTGGGTACTGATGGAAGACATCAAGAATTAGCTGTCTGCTTGCTGGTAGAGTACCATTCACATCAGCAGTTTGTAGAGAGCAGTTCTGAAAGTGACCATTGAAAACATTATTCCCACCATGAGATGCTGTGTTGTTTAACAACAAAACTGTTGAACTGTGTTCTGCTAGTTCACTTGCATTCACACTCTGTCCATCACTGTTGATGAACTGAAAGAAACACCATCCTGGACAGTCATGGAACTCCACATAGCAATCAACAAATGCAGCCAGTGACATTGTCTGTCCTTCATTCCTTCGATCATGATGAGAGATATAAATGCCTCCACCATATGGAGTAGCATTGTTTGCAGTCACATTCAAGACTGTACCAGGTGTTAGTAGCAACTGTGAATCTGAAGACATGTAGATTCCTCCACCTTCAAGTCCAGATCTATGTGTATTATTGCTGATTTCATTATATCCATGGAGCTCTACCTGACTGTTGTGCAGCACAAGTCCGTATCCATGATTAGATGTTATATAGTTGCCCCCAGCCATGACAACCCTGTACCCTTGTAAGTCTGTTAGAGCAATGGCAGCAATGAAGGTATTGTAATGGTAACCAAACCAATACTCCGGAGGTTTTGCATTCTTGAATGTACTGTTTTGGATAGTCAACAGCCTACTGTGGGTGTTCACATACAAAGCTACATCATTCATATTGCCAATAATCTTCTTGCCAATTATGTGAGTACCATGAATGCAATCTTGAAAAGTTGTGTTCTCAATAATAATTTCAGGATGTTTTATTCTTGTTCGTTCAGTGGCAGTGGTGGAGCCCCGAGAGCTGAAAGTGCCAAGTTCTCCTGTGTTTATGGAATTGTGGAGGACTATTGTTATTCCTCTACATTGAAACCAAATGGCATTTCAAGTCTGACTCCATATATATGTGTGCTAAACGTAACATTGCTGACTTCTACAGTGCACAACTGTGTGGGGTAATTATGGATTAGTATATTCAGCCCTTGCCCAAACAAAGCAGGGGAAAAGTTTATAGTACTATTGGCAATGGAGAGCCTGATGGAGTGATAATTGACTTCCCTGGCCATCTGCAAACTTTGATTAGAATCTTCATTAACCATGAAGCTAAAATCTCCTTTGGTTGGAATGATACTTTCTTTGATGTTTAACTCAAAGCAACAATTCTCTGCTGTTGTTTGGGAGCAGGCAGAGGGATTTGTTACTACAGAAGTTAATGAAAGAACACTTTCCATTACCAGGTAATCTCCAGTTGGATTTGTGATTTTTAATTCAGCATTGTGAATTTCAACAGCACGAATGCACACATTGTCTGTTGCTTCTATTCTGATTGAAGTAAGATTTATAGCTCTCAAAATGCTCAAACATTATATGACTTGCTTTCTGCACAAGAATGCTGAACTTAAGCCCAGTAGTAGCCCTTGCCCTATTGTAGCCAGCAACTACTTTCAAGTTCTCTAGTGTAACATGACTCGATTCAGTTACAAGCCTTAGGATCTTATACACGTCTTGATCAGTTACCTCTACAGTCTTGGATGTGTCATTACAATCATTGGTTACCACTAAAACACATTCCTCAACTCCCATGGCACATTTCTCTTCTCCTCGGAGAGTCACATTTCTTGCTCGCACAATTTCCAGCCTCCAATCAATCATTGTAGTATGCTTACCATGTAGGAGTATCCAGGTGGTGTCAGAGAGAGAGAAGTTGGCACCTTTCCTCCAGTATTCACCCAGTGTGTTGCAGTTGCTGCCATTGCTCAAGTTGCCACATTGTGTACTGTTTGCTGCCACCCAGTAGAGCTGAGACCTGTCAGCAGGGGAGTACTCACCTTGGCTGATCACATGTGGAGTCAAACTGAGTAGCAGAGAACCAACCAGAATAATGATCATCATTAGCTGTTGACTATTGGCCATGCACTTGGAATCTGTCTGTATAGCTGAACCAGCCAGGCTGTACTTAAAGAACTACTTAAAGTTTGGGAATGAAAGATTAATTTGGGAATTGCAAATAGAATAGCAAATAATACATCTGAATAGAACTAAAGCAGAAAATGTGTACTGTTCATCTTATACTGTACAAGGCAATTTCAACTTCAAGCTTAAAGAGCCCCTTCTTGCCCTGTCTTATGACTGCACGTGTGATGAGTTAGTTCATCTAGATTCAACCTATACGTTGTGTTTTCAAGTTCATTCAAACTCTTTGCGCTATCGACTGTGCTTCAACTTAAGACATTGCACTTGTATATTAGGCCAACGTTAACGGTTTAGATGTGAGTTTCACACAATTGTTCACTAAATCTAGAGCATCACGTGCTCATTTTAATGTAGCTAAAAGCAGACTGACTGAAATACCAAGTAATGATAAATGTTGTTGGGCCCAAAATAGTTATACCAACTCTGATTGCTGATCTGATTCTCAGTGCGACTTTAGCTACACAATCAAATCTTATAGGTACAGTATACAGACACATGCAACAAGAAATGAATATGCATACCAATTGTGTTTTAGCTGCATGCTTGCCACTCCAAGCTGTGTCCATGCTGTGCAGTGGTGAAAAGGAAGAAAGAGAGGTCAATGTTGGTGAAGTTGAGAAGGGGAACAGCACCATTTCAGATAGAGGTTGGAAGGTGGCAAGGAGTGGACAGGGAGGAGAGAGTATGCAAGGACTGCCAGTGTCAAGAGTGGGAAGACGTCTGCCACTGGCTGATACAGGCCCTGCCTGGGACCACCTCAGGCAGCCTTTGATGACAGAAGTCAACCGTTGTGACGATTTAAGGAGCAGAGTCATAGTGAACAGACTGCCATTATACTGTCTTTATCATGCACTAATCCTAGTATTCTAAAAACCTTAGCTCTATGTGGCGTGCCCGTTTCGGTGTGTAAGTGCTTACTAAGTAACATGCTTTTTGATCCACATCCCTAGCTCTGTTCTTTTCTCCCACTGTTGAACTAGTCTTTATGCTTGTGTTCTTATGTTAGTGCTACATTGGACCTTTTGTGTCCTAGCACCATTTGGTGCGGTGCACTCTAATAATGATTGAATTGAATTGAATTGAATTAAGTTACGTATTATCGCCGTTTCGCTGTGCTAAGTAGGATAAACGCTTAATTTGCCCGAGTAGGAAAAGGAATAAACAACAGGGGCGGATCCAGGATTTTGTAAAGGGGGGGTCACAAATTTCCCACGTCTGAGCGGCCATTTATTGCAATAAAATAACGCTTGTGACGTCATAAAAATGGCCGCCAGCGGGTGGCATTGAAGTAAAAGCCAATTTTGGCATATTGGACTACTGTACAATCACATCGGGCAGGTTTATGGTAAAAATGATTGTGTCATAGTTGATTCATAGCCCTTTCTATGCCATAAATACTGCTTACTGCCATTTTCTGCTTTGAAAAAATCTTAGGGTCTAGGCTAAGGGGGGGGGGTCACATGACCCCCTGGACCCCCCCTAAACCCGCCCATGAACAACACCGACAAAGATCCACGGACCGTCCGGGCGGTCCATCCTGTGTGGTAGCTAGAGGGAGGCAGGTCGAAAAGCAAGCAACCAAAATGTGTCTGCTCTTGTTGCTGGCTGTGTACGGACTCGCCATGGGCGGCACCTGCACACTGCCCTCGTCCAACTCATCGGGTAAGTGTGATAGCTATAAAACAGAGCTGTTCGAAAATAAGTGTTGCATGGTACGTGAAGGAGAGTAGTTTGATGTCGCCCTCTGTCACATCGATAACGCCGCCGGATAACTGCCCACCTTGTCTCCCCCCCCGGACGTTATTTGTCATGATCAATGTCCCTTGTATGCTGTTTTCGATCCGTCATCCGTCAACGGGGTCAGCTGCTTTCCACCAATGGAAGGAAGTCAACAGCGAGTCCTGCCCATCGGGACTGCTGACGTCCATTTCAATGTTCTCATCAACACAAATCTGACCTGCTTCTCCAACCTCACCTATGAGGTGCTGACTGTGTACACCCTTGCGTGGCATTGAGCTGTATGCCGTTTATGGTGCCAGGGGGATCTTCTCCAAAGGAGAGGGAAATAGGCATAGACAGGGTGGACCAGAAGGGTATAGGAGGTAGGCAGAGAGGAAGGTAATATGTAGACTAAGTGATCAGGAAGGAGAGGAGTTTTGTGTGTGATGCATCATCTATATAGTTTAATTTGGTGTGTGTACTCAGAGGATTAGTGTTTACAAGTGTTGCCCTTTGCCTTCAGTTCCAAGTCCAGCCAGAAATTTGACTAGCACTCCACAGCATGGGCTCTTGGTGCTCCAATGGATGGCACCTGAATGCCCAAATGGAAATGTCAGCTACGTTGTAAGTCTCTATTCATCTACTAGCCTCTATTCTGCTTGCTGCATGACTGCATGGCCTGTTCCTTGTGCACTGGCAGGTAACCGTCACCAGGTTTGAACAAACTGTAAAACAAGATACAACGCAAGCCCTCAACCTCACTGTAAGGGGTCTGGGGCAGTCTAGGAGGTACACTGTTACTGTGGTGCCCCGTAACAGTTTTGGTTCTGGTAATTCAACTGAAGGCATATTTTGGACCGATATCGAGAGTGAGCTATGTATCTAACTTACCTGACAATATCGACAAGTGTAACATGCACAATGTGCCCATATTCCATTTCCACCCCTCTTCCCTTCTCTTGCCCTCGTTCTCTCCACCCTCCCTATCCAGTCCTACCACTTCCCATCACACAAGATCCCATAGAGAGTATGTCAACTGTGGTGACCATCAAACTGCCAGGCACAGCGGGAGATCATGACTTAACCTTGAAGTGAGACACGTATACATCCCTCTAATGATGCAACCAACCCCATCGATATTCCCACTTGTACATTCCTACCCCTCATCCATGGCCAGGTATTATGTGTTTGTGTTAAGGAGTGTTAACACTCTATTCACACCTGAAGAGAGGCGGGCAGCTACCCCTCAGCCCTACACTGGAGCAGCCGACCAGCAGTACTACACAGCTGCAGTGCTGGATTCATTTCATTTCAGGTTCCCATTGGGAGATGGCCGTACCACCACCAATGGTGGTGTCACATATACAAATGTGGCCCTACAACATGGCAGCACGTATTACTACTTTGTACAGTATCGTGTAACCACACCATTTGAAGTGAGCAAGCTAGCGGCCCAGGCTTCTTACTGTAAAGGGCTGTCAGTCTACCCATATACCACTTCTCTCCCTCTCCCTTCATAGGTGGTTGAGGTTTCTGAAGTGTCAATGCGTAAGTGTGAGCACACCTCCAGTAATAGTGGACAGAGGTCTCTTCAGTGGAATATATAATTATAATATGTTTAATTCACTCTGTACATGGGATAGCTGTGTCTGTATGTATGTGCGCATGTCAGCGTGGTTGCAATTGCCCCCTCCTTTCCTCCACAGAGATTGTTATCACTAACATTTCACCACCACCAGCTGCAGTAGACACAGCTCTCATTATTGCCACAGTGGTTGTGCCTTTGCTGCTGATTTCATCATTGCATTCATAGACTTACTCTTCATGTGAGTTAATTGGCTTTGGCAGTGTGGGATTCGTGGGGACTCATACATGGGGAGGGAAGTGGGGGTGAAAGGTCAGTGAGCAATGTCTGTACCTACCCTCCAATTGCAGCTGTTTCAGGCAACAGATTTACAACATATGCCGGAGTGCTTAGAGTGTGCAGCAAACTTAAAGAGACAAAGTGTGCAGCAAGGAAATAGTAAACCTTGTATCGCTATGTGTAGTATATAGCCAAGTGACGTGTAAAAATAGCATACCAGCTCTAGATTTGTGATTGAAGAGCCAATTATGCATATCCTCATGCATTCAATGCTGACAATAATGCACACAAAGACATGCACCTGCATATACACTTCATGGCCAAATACAATATAAAATGCATCAATTATGCATACAGTGGAACAGCCACCTGTGGGCCAGTTTCCAACTGACCTTTATATGAGGTGGCTGCTCTACAGAGGTAGATGGTAATGTTTTAGTGCTATTTGGGGACAGGGAGGCTGGCTGATTTAGAGAGGTGGTTTCCTTGCAAGGTGACCATGTTAGACAGGTTCCACTGTATTACTAATAACACAATACACTCTAGCAGTGCTAAACATAATATAGGGAGTAATTCACTCATTCATCATGCAATTTCTTCACTTCAAAATTGCAATGTATATGTCTATTGGTTTGCAATTCTGTGCACAGCACACATGCATCAGTGCCAGTGGGTGTATGGCAGGAAGATAAGCAGCAGTGCATGTGGCAGAAGGTCACGATTAGCACGTGTACACTGGTGGTCGTGCAAGTTGGAGGAGTAGGCAACAGTGCTAGCAATATAACATCCAAGTGATGCGAGGCATAATTAAGCACACAGTTGTACTCTCGTTGCACATGCAGTCATATCAATTGGATGTCGTCCATATATCCTACTCCAACTTGTGCTGACGTTGGTCCTGACCCAGTTTCACTTCCAGACCCTAGGGCACAAATTGCACAATAGAGGAAATAGGGGCTGGCGCAGGAGACTAGTCCTGACCTTCCCCAACTTGCAAGCATGGTTGTACATAATGGCAGTGGTAGTATATGTGTGGTGCACATGCATGCATACGCACAATTGTAGAGGTGCCTCATGATTACACATTGGCCAAACCAATCATTTTCAGATGCAGATAACACAACACTATTCCATGAAATGCTAAAAATGAATAATAATTGTAAATTCAGAGAATGCAATGAAAATACAGAAACATGCAATGAAGCGTTTAAGAAAGTACACTGTTCTAGTGACCCCCTTCCCTTCCATACATTCACAAACTAAGGAAACAACATGTGCCAAGCAGTGTCTCCATGCCATCCAACTGACCCTTCACTGTCCAATGTCCCCAGTTGCAATGTCCAGGAGTTTGGGTGCTCTAATCCCTTTCCTCTCCAACATGTCTTGGCTCCAAGCAACTAGCTTCACGAGGGCAGTCAACCGGTCTGGGACAACAATGTTCTGCTGGTCCACTATGGCCGCATTCAGTTCGCTGGCCACTTGCATGCGCTGAGACGGCTGAAGCATCTCAGAGAACGGGCTTTGGTTGTGTTTATCAAACACTAGCAGTGCCATTGTCCTCTCAAGCTCATGCAAAACATCCTGGTTCTCTTCACCACATGCAGACAGCTCCTCTTGTGCGAATTCCAGTGCTAGGTCGATCCTTCCCTCCTTGATATGTTCTAGCAGTCGTTGCTGTTGGAGATGGAAGAATAGGCGAGGGTTGGTATCAAGTATTTCAGGGTCGAGGTCATTCACCAGTTCCATCGCTCGAGGAACGTCCCCGCTTTCCACCGCCCCCCTAATGGCCGTTTGCTGGTCCATAAGGCTTGTATCGTAGGGAGGAGGCGTCACATTGGCTTCCGAGGCGAAGTTAGTGGCCGCTTCCTTGAAACCTTCCCTCACTAAATAGTCCATGATAACCTGGTCCAAAAGTGTTCGGGGCGCTTGATAGTTTTTCACCCTGGCAATCCATTTTTCCTCCTGTTCCACCTCGGCATGAGGAGACGCCGCCTTACCCACAGATGGTGAGTCTGTCATTCTTAGAAGCGTATTCCACTTGGCCGGCCCTTTGTGGTGAATGGCAAAATGGCGTATGAGGGGATTCCCCTCACCATGGCCACGGAGAAGAAAAAATGGCTGCCGGATTGACGGAACAGGAAAAGCGGGACTTGCGCTTTGTGTTTGATGTGTACGACCCAAAGGAGAAGGGTGTTATTTCTGCTGATGACGTTGTAAGGGCAATGACTGTTTTGGGATTTTCACAATCAAGGGATGTTATTGAGGTATACTAATAATTCACACAACTGATGCATATATCCCCCTGCACTTTATTGATCACTTTATCGTCAGGTTCTGATAATCGTTTTCACCATTATTCCCACCGACACCATGCATACACTACCTTTGCCGCGATGTTACCGGTACATTGCTACATATATTTAGCATCTTTATGGAGTGTTGATGAGCATTCACATAGCTGTAGGTCTGATTCCAGTTGCTCATCAACGCTCCATAAATCTGCTAGACAACGTAGCATGAGTCACATTATATTTAGCATCCTGACCACTAGGTAGCAAAGTTCTCTTCGCCTCTCCCCTGAAATGCCTGCAGTCACTAATGTCTCAGCAGAGCACACGCTCTGAAGGCAAAGGCACTGGAGTCAGCTATGAAGACTTTCTTCAAATTGTTGTGTCATGCCAAGGAGACTCGTATGACATGCATGAAGAGATAATGAAGGGATTTGCCCTTATGGACAAGGACAAAGATGGCTACATTACCTTGAAAGATCTCCGAACTTTATGCAATGAACTGAATCTGGTCTTGCGAGAAGAAGAATTAGATGATATGATTTTTGAAGCCGACACTGACGGCGATGGAAAAGTCAGCAAAGAGGAATTTGTGCAGATAATGCTCAGAACTAGTTTATATGCTGAGCATGTACAATGATGTACGTATCATGCATTTATTGCATGCTGTTCCATGTAAGTGTAATGTATAGTGACGAATGTACATGTGTTAAAGCTTCATAAGACTGATCATGTTGTGCCTAGGCCTCCATGTGAAATGTGACTTACCACCAGCGTGCTGCATTGATTGATGTCATGGTAGTCAAACGAGTTTTAGTCATACGATGGCAGCTAAAGATGAAAGGAGGAGCTCTTTCCCCTCACATGCATATGATTCAATCAAGGTGGACGGAGTGGGGGGGGGGGGAGGCCTAGGGGGGAGATTACTCTTCCACATTGAAGATTGTGAGTGTAGTGTATGAATGCGTGTCACTGTGTGTGAGTGAGTGAAGTGTGATGTGTGTGTATGTGTGTGTGTGCGAGTGGAGTCTGTGAGCGAGTGGAGGGTGATGTGTGATCAATATGTGATCAGGTGCAAGCTGCATGTCCTTCTCCCTCGTTGATTCTGCAATCCTGTGCATCAGAGGAGCAAGATCTTCCTCCAGAAGACCAGCGGTAGCCATTGATTCTCCAGCACTGATTGAGAGGGCTATTGAGTAGACCCTCACCAAACAGATAAACAGTATAACTAACGTACATACATTCTGTATGGGTTACTTTCATGCCATTCTTATTTCATTTTCTCTGTATTTGTGTGTGTTCTTGATTGTATATGTACAGCATACAGCAGCACATGAATCGTACATTGTATATATGACATTACTGCATACATGCAGAAACCCCACTCATAGCTGCAGTTACTGTGCATACTCTTACAACATTACCGGACAGCATCAAGTAAGTCTGGACTGACTTTATAACTTTCACAGGCAGGACAGTATAACATGTGAACTAGACAAGTGCACTGCTTAACTAAGCACAACTCCAAATAACTGGGCCAGTTCTTGTGCAAGCCCTTCAAGATGAGTGTCTATCATGATCACTGCCTCCACTACTGTCTGTCATGCGTGAGAAGCGATGGGTGTGTCCCAGCTGCAAATTGTCATGCGAATTATTTCCCATCTATGATAATGGACCACACCCTAGCTTGCTTTTACTTATATACACACACCCAAGCTTAAGTATGCATACACACCCTTGAAATACCCTTGATGACATCACGTGTTCGAATTCACAAGGAGACACACTCCCATGCATATGCATGCACTCACTGCTCATAATGGTTCTACTACAGTGGTGAGCTGGCTTGAGTTACTGTCTTTCTCTCAATGTCCCCAGCAACTATCTCCCCTGCTGCCACCTTGATAGCTTCCAGGACAGACTGCCACACACGAGGCTGCTCCCCAGTGCCTGGCCCTTGGGACAGCCAGCGATGAAAAAGGTCCCTACATGCTCCTTCAGCATCGTAAGGGTGGTTTTCCTTGATGATGGCAAGAACTCCTGGCTCCACCCCCAGGGATAGCCCCAGTGGGTTCCACTGGGCTGCAATTCGGCACACCACCAGTTGGTTCAGTTTGTTAAGTGAGGGGGTGGAGAGGAGGGGGTTGAGTGGAGCCTCTGTGTGACCTGACAGTGGAGATCAGCAGAATCGTGCATGCAGCACCTGAGCATATAAGACAACCAGCCCTAGCTTTTGTGTACTATGGCAGTTGCTGGAGCTAGACAAACTGAAATAAAAGTGGGATTTAGGAAATGGTTGAACCTTATTATATGTCACTGGATTTCTCAATTATTGTGATAATGCCAGTCATCCTGGCTATACTAACAACACTAAAGGAGACAATAGCAATACAGCCCATGCATATGTCTACAGTATGACTGTCCCCAGAGTTCTATACATCTAGGCTGAAAATCTTTGGGGGGAAGATTGTGTTATACTATAAGGAGAGCGTGAGAGCTAGGGGGGTCTGGGGGCATGGTCCCGCAGGGAAATTTAGGATTTTTTATCCTCTGAGATTGTTCTGACATCATCTGAGAGGCAAAATGACATTTCTGGAACCTTTTTTGCACTCATCGTGTCAGCACTTGTGTGAATGATATGTAATAAATTCCTCCACCCATAGATTTAGTGTTATATAGCTATACTAGCAGCCAGGTGAGAACTTTATGAATGAAACTTTTAAATAGCAACTGGGTAATTTGGGGGGGGGGGGGGGGGGAGGGGAAGCTGCATGGAATGTTTGGGGGAAAGTCCCCTTCCCCTTATACCAGCTGTGGAACTTTACCAATGGAAACAACACCACTCGCATACTCGTCTCCCAGACATCCTACCCCCAATTATAACAGGGCCAGCTCACCATCCTGCCCTGCAGCTGCACTTGGATCATAGTTCAAGTCTTGTACAGTGGCCAGTGAAGGTAGCTCTCCTCCAAACAGCCAGCCAATAGGGATGGAAGCGGTGCATGTTGACTCTGATAGAGCATGGTCATCACCATGACTGAGGCAGTACTTGATGGTTGAAACACGATACATTGATTTGGGCTGAGTGGCTTTGGGGTCCTTCCATAAAGTGGGCGTGTATGGGTGGATGATGTAGGGGGTAGCCTCCAGCTTTGGTGATAACTGAACAATGGTCTTGATGATATCACGTACAACGGCTGTTATATATTGTTGTAATCTCTGAGGTCCTGCCTTGCTACGTACACGTCCAATGACTTGGACCACACTGCTGTCACTAATCTGGACTGCAACATCCACTCCTTTGGTTGAGCTCCAGGAGATGCCATTCACCCAAACACAACAGTGGTGCTTCTTGACTCTGCATGATTTCTCTTGGATGAACACAAAAGTGGCTGCAAGATGGAGAATGATGGTTTGCAGCAGATGGGCTGATATGAATTGCTTCTCAGAGTAATCTGTTCTTAGGTGCCAGCACATCCACTGGAAAGTTCTGCGAGTATGGGTCTTCTGGCAAGACATTGTGTGGTTGGGCTGATACCAGGGTGGGAAAGTACAGCCATCCCTCTTCCTCTCTATCAGTGGTTGGCCTCAATAGCTCTTCCTTCAATAGTGAAGGATCAATCTCAATGCAGAACTCCAAGCTCTTCAAGACCTCTTGAATCATCTCTGGATGCAACTTGGGAAACAGCTTGGCCAGTTGATTGCAGTGGAGGAGTCCGAACTGGTTCACCTTGATCTGGGACCCACTGAACAGGGTGCCGTACACATCATGGAGAATAGTTGGGAGATCCAAAATGAGCCAACTTTGGGAGGGGTCCTGTTTGCTAGGGAGGAAGAGTGTGTGACCTGCAGCTGAGAGGTCCTGACATACCTCCTCTGGTGAGGGAAGGTTCCTAGGAAGGATTCTAGCATTGTCCTGCAGCCATGTCTGAAACCCATGGAGTCGTAGTGCTGTAATTGAGAATGCTTTTCTCACTTGCACCAAGACCCAGTGGAGGTTGTATGGCAGAGCTTTAGTGTTTACTGGACAGACCTCTTGAAGGAAGGTGCAAATTTGATTGATGCCTTTTGACTCAGGCTGACGGCAGTCAAGGAGACAGGGACCTTGCAATTGGATATCCAAGTGTAACTCAGCCTCCACTGACTGAGTACATCGCAGCAGCTTTTCACATGCCTCCTTTCTTGATTTGGCTTGGTCAAAGAAACTGCCAACAACGATCACTTTTGGAGTGGATGGGGTAGACATCAGAGCTAGAGGTTGCAGCCAGCGATAGAGTTGCTCTGTGATAATGTTTTCTTTTTCAGTGGCCTTCACTAGAAGTAGCAGGGTCACAGACACCCCTGGCTTGCTCAGCATGGCCTCCAGGAAGGACTGGTGTGGGCCGTGGTACTGAGACTGACCTGCAAAGTCATAAAACAGTGCATCTCCATATTTCTGATTGGACAATGTAACTGCTTCAATGCCAGCTGTTCGTTTTGTGACGTCATGTATCTTCTTGAAGTGATTGAATATTTTCATCCAAGGATTGTCACTGGTACACTTCAATGCTGCCACTAATGTACTCTTGCCACATTCAGAATTACCAATCACTGCAATGACATGTTTGGTGGTAAAGACTCTACCTCCTGTACTGCATCTACAAACATTTTTTGGGCTACCTCCACGGGACTGTTCAGGAGCCTATTCCTGGCCTTCACTTCAGCTCCTGCCTCCACAAGGAGGACTCCACAATTGGTATGATTGTGTCCAGCAGCATAGCGTAGGGCTGTACCTTCAATGGATGCTGTCATAGCCAATATCAAGGTTACATTCATGCAGTTCCCCAAGTAGACTGCCCACAGCTCTGCTTCTTCCTCAGGCTGTGAAATGAGAGCTGCTATCAGTATATCAACACCTGCTAGTGCCAACAAGTGTAGAATTAACACCACTCCTTTCATCAGCACTGGTTCCTTGCTGACTGTTGTTGACCATCTAACCATTAACAGTATTACAATCACTAAAACTGGATGCAGCTTATCCAGTGGCAATAACACATTTGCATGCCATGGTTTGAAATGCACATAACAGTAGAGCCCCCCTGAATAGTGCCACAACATTTTCTTGAGTTTTCAACATCACCACTGGTACTGCCATGAATATCATCATTACCAATATCTCCATCACCATTTGTGCTACTGGACTTTCACAGAAAACAATAGTACTCCTCCCAACCCTCATGCTGGCTATTGCTACAATGAACAGCTCAAAATATGCAAACCCTCCTACTCCAAGTAGTCCCACTACCAATTCCTGCACGTTCATTGTCATCTTCACTAGCACCATGGTAACAATGACAATTACAGCTCCTGCCACTGTCATGACCATCTCAACCTCTCTTGGTGAACACACCAGAAGCGTTGACAACACTAACTGCAACAACGTAACTACACACAATGTCATAAACAATAGTATAAACTCAGCAGTCCTTGAAAACAATAGCAGTCCTAACACTACTTCTGCAAATATTACTAATGCTTTCCAAATCACTGGCCCTGCCACCACTGCCATTGTGATTATTGTAATCATTGCCATGACAACCACCCAAGTTCTTAACTTCACAATCCCTGGCACCATTTGAGCGATCACACCAGTTACTCCTAACATTGCAAGTATTGCCAGTGAACCCTTCACTGGATCACTCCACACCTCCGCAAGTACCCTGGCATCCACCTTGGAACTCATGCCAAGATCAACTCCTTGACAATACTGTCATGGCCTCTCAGTGTTGCCATCATCACTGGGGTCTGACCTTTGTGAATGTGGTCCACATCACAACCTGCTTCAATGACAGACTGCACCATGCTCAGGTCACCAAAATCACATGCATGCCAGAGAATGCGGCTGCAATCCTCCTTTGACAAGTCATCTACATCCCTAACCAGTTGGTCAACCATGTCATAGCTCTTTGCCAGCAGAACAGCAGTCATCCCCTTCCTGTCCTTTAGGCCAATGTCTGCTCCTGCTTTCACCAGTTCAGCTACAACAGCACTATGCCCTCTCTCCACAGCCAACATCAGGGCTGTCCTGCCCTCATCATCTTGTTCATTGATGTTGGTTTCCAAGAGCTTCACCAGTGACTGGTGACCGTAGTAGGCAGCAATGTGAAGTGCAGTCCTACCAGTCCCCTTGGCCTTCCAGTAGTCATCTGCCTCGGCTTTCTTCCTAGCAGTCTGCTCATCGATTCTAATGCTGTTACTCAAAATGGCCAACTTTATCATAAAGCACATAAAGTACAACCATAGCTGGTTAATATAATAGGCAGCAGTGTACAGCACACTCCTACCAGACCCCCTGACCTTCAGGTGTACATCAGCGTTAGCTCTGATCAGCTCTCTTGCAACCTCCTAATCACCGTGATAAGCTGCCATCAGCAGTGGAGTCCACCCTGACTTGTCGTATGCATTCACGTCACAGCCAGTTTGAACGAGATGCCTCACTTGTGCTAGTCTACGTCGAGTAGGCTTGAGGATTGTGAAAAGCACCATCACTCACCACCTCAGCTGTTTGGCTGTATACTGCACGCTGGTTAATGTGGTCTACAATAAAATAAGCAGATATACATAGAAGACTGTTGTAGTAATTTGCTGCACAGAATAATATATTAGTTTGTAATTACGCATCAGATCTAGTCAGTGCACACAAATGCATATTATTGAGTATTGAATCAAATATTGATTCAATATTAACTGATTAATTAATTAATTCGCAGTGTACAGACAATTCATATTCAGATAATTGTCAGCTAGAACGTGATATCACCATAATATTTCATTCTTCCATAAAGTATTGTAACCAACAATTCCCTGGATAGTGGGGTAACTTGATGGCTGACATTGTTACCATACCGTTACACAGAACATCAAGAAAATCATTAAATTTTCAGTAATAGCTGCAAATGTATGCATACATGCATGATGTTGTATAATTATTCGGTTGTCAGCGCGCTAGCTATAATTATAGACAGGTCCAGAGACAGAGGGCTTTGTTGGAAGCCCAGATCTGGTGGCAGCCATATTCTGAAACATTCCTTTCTATATATAGACTGTATGTGGTGTTTGCCATATAAGGGCTCACTGCTTGGGCCGTCTCACATGTCACTACTTACAGTGAACTATAATAATTCAACGTTTTAATGCTATATATGCACGCAGTAACAATTTCATAGCCATGATCACATGGCCACGATTGAGTGGGGTATTTCAGGCTGGCACCAGGTATACAGCAGTCAATTATAAGCTACTATAGCATGATTACAATATAGCGGCCAGATGAATACGCTAAACCGTGTTACAGGCCTTCATCAACTCCTGTCCTCAGTTGTGACTGATACCACTACATTTGCTGAATCAAGATTATAGTTACTGTACTTCAATCTACAGCACATTTCTAATTGTCGAACAACGAAGCAATAATTAAGCCTCAACGTCGACATTATATCGTAATTACGTTGACATAACCAACCTGTATGTAGCTATAGCTATATGCACTGGCGCGCACTCACTGGCAGTTGATTGCTAAAGCACGTACTGCGTAGCTACCGAGGGTCCGTTAGGAGTAGTCTTCGAACGGCATTCATGCTGGCCTAATGGTACAGAAAACTGATTTCACCGTGTAATGGCAATATGGCTACTACGTGCGCTGGAACGAGGATGAGCGTATGCAGTCGTGCGCAACGGATAATCCGATGACCCGTGCAACCACTTCCTGGGCGGGGGCTGCTATAGAGCACTGACTGGTCATGGCGACTTTCAATTATCATGAGAGATACAGTCATAAAATTGCACATGTCCACACTACCAATGCTATTAGTCACTTTGATAATTGACCATCAAACATTACACAATAAAATGCTTTAAGTCAAAGAAGCCAATTGCTGTCTACAACAAAGCAAGAGTTGTACAAGACAAACAGTTGTGAGTAACTAAAGACATTGTAGTACAGTAATAGTGGGGAACACATGATCAGGCAGTGTCACAGCAGCCTTTGTCGCACTTGCCCTGAGCACCACACTTGCACTACGACTTGCTTGAGCCTACACCGGAGGAGGAGGAAGCGGAGATTGTGAAGGCAACTGAAGGAAGACAACATGCTACTCAATATGTGGACGTTCAGCTCTACCTAAGCAATATTACACATTAGCCTGGCAACACACTCTCTTCTGATGTCACATGACCCCATAACTTACATCCACATCCTTTACATGTCATTTTGCAGCAGTTTCCAGCACAGTCAGCAGAGCACTTGCACTGCCCAGGAGTACAGCAGCAGTTAGCTGTATTGGAAGGATAGAATGAAAGGTTGAGATGAGAAATACAGCTACCATCACTACACTCTACAGAGGGCTTAGATTTGTAGAATGTGAGTATGCACATGAAACTCACCACACTTGGTACAGGCATAGCTGCCTTTGTCAGAGCCACAACACTCACTGCAACTTCCCTCACATTGGCCTGTAATTCAGAGGGAAAAGGGGTGCGTTTAACACTAACCAATGAATGAAAGTATGATAAGGGTAAAACGAATAGCTGAGTAGTTAAATATTCGAAGAATAATTTGAATGTTTGTCAGTGCACTCTGTACAATGTAGCCTATACATCACATGACTGTCACATGACCACCTACATCCTTGACATGTGTAGACGCAGCAGTTTCCAGGACAGTCAGCAGGGCACTTGCACTCCTCAGTAGGGCAGCAGCAGCTCACTACATTATAGAAGGGATAGAATGAAAGGTTGAGGTTAAAGATGGGGAAATAGATAGCATACACAGTGTAGGATCAGTGCAATTTGCTGTAACATGAGGAGACAGAGGCAGTCAATATTAGAGACATGGACACAAACTGTAGTAGGTTAAATCATCTTTTGATGAAACCCATCTCCACCATGACAAATCAAGATAACTATTGTGAAACTACGGAAACGAAACACTCTGTTTTGTTCGCTGTAACCTGTATCAGTGACAGCAAGGTTGACATGCATGAAAACGTCGTCCAGGATTCAAAACACTTATAACTTTGAGGTTAGTTGAGGCACAGTAGTTTAGATTATCTACGGTTCAGGATAGGCTGGCTGTCTCTATTCTTTAGCCTCCCGCCGTGTTCACTTACCGCATTTAGTGCAGCTGGTTTTCTCGGAGTCCGCCATTTCGTGTAGTCTTCAAAAGGTACGTTAACTTGTTTCTTTACTTCTGTAATTCCGCGCTGGGACGTACTGACACGTTCCGTTTTATATGCTATGCATTCACTACGCCAGCACCACGGCGAGTGTTGCGCGTGGTGTGCGTGGTGTATGGTGGTGTACGTAGTGCAATGAGTTGCGCCTTTAGGCGTAGTGCACGGTCGCTAGACCGCTACAACCCCGCGTGCCAGTAAGAGCCCGGAAGTGTCGTTCCCCTCCTCGCCCTGAGGCGCTTACTGGGACAGTCTAGCGATCAGACAGAAAGTGTACAGTGGTTGTAGGGGTAGTGGAAAGCATAGATTGGCACATGATAATTACCCCACGCGCGATAGCGCAGGGGGGTTATGTGATTGCTTTTTAGTCTGTCTGTCTGTCTGTCTGTCGGCAGTGTTGACATTTGCCGCTCGCGCGGTCCATCTAGAACCTTATACGACCCCACGCCTTAGACAATAACGGCTGAGCGTCATTTGGTCCTGTCTGTGGACCTGGATTCTATGGATAAGGATGATTTGCCGAGAAATTGCCATCTTTCGTGGTATGTCATGGGGTCCGCCATTTTGTTTGTGTACTTTAACCATACTGACGGTGAGCTGAGGCGGGTTCAACCGGAATTACCGGACATACATTCGCCCGGGGCGCTTAGTTTAGGGTCGGCTGGCATTTATATTAAGCAATAAACGCCTACAGCGTTGTTCGTTAATTCCGGTTGATCCCCCTACCTTGCAATTGACTGCAGATATTTAGAAGCAGCAGTCTCAGATGTAAGTGGCTCACCTTTGCTTTTTAGGGGCGGCCTGCGGCAGCCCCTATATTGTTTTTTTTTCCGAACTGGCCATGCATATAATCATAGCTCAGAACATCCCCAATGACAGCCCTAAACACCAGTCACCAGTGTACATGTGTGTGTGGGTTCGTGTGTAAGAGGACTGGGGAGAGAGAATATGTATGCAGTGGAGCGCGCACTCTTTCCATTCCTTCTTTGAAGCAGGTAGCAGTTGCTCTAGACACAGCTGACTCAACTGTCATCTACAAAATACATGTATCCTATTCTTCTCTGCATTTGTCTACATAAGTTAATAGTGTGTGTGTGCGTGTGTGTGTGTGTGTGTGTGTGTGTGTGTGTGTGTGTGTGTGTGTGTGTGTGTGTGTGTGTGTGTGTGTGTGTGTGTGTGTGTGAGTGTGTGTGTGTGTGTGTGTGTGTGTGCTTGTGTGCGTGCATGCATGTGTGCATGCATGCGTGTGTGTCACCGTGTGTGTGTGTGTGTGTGTGTTTTAATTTTAGATGGGTGTAAGGGTGTGAAGGGTGTCTAAGTTGGAACACGTATGCAATCAGTAGTTAGTGTTCTGTTCTGCTTGTGTACATAGTGCTACTGTGGATGTGTTTAATTTGTACCTTCTTTCTTGCATTTTCATACCAATGCATGTGGCTACTCTTTATACACAATTGAAGCACTTAACAAAATAGTTTTAGATGCTGTCAACCAATTACAAGCACTACACTGTCTACACTCACAAACATGCATTCACTTTTCACTCGTGTGTGGGGTATGTACACTATGTGCGCTCTAGTTCGATCTTGCAATTGATTCTCATCATGATCAACGTTTGGATTCATGAAGCTATTCACGTGCACTCTATCTTTCCAATACGTGCGATCAAGTTAATCAGGACCAGGAGCCCATAAAGCCATTGTATTGAGCATTCTCTTTACCTCTACTTCCTAGCCACATCCTCTGTATACCTTGATTGCATTAAATTGCTTGCATCGATGATTTACCATATAGCGGGGATTAAATTTGGATTGGTCGTTTTCAGAAAATCTGCCAAATTAATATCCTAGCTGCCAATATTTCGGGCTATTTTATACACATGCAATTTGTAAGTATATATATATTAAGCATACATATTAAAATACTTGTAATTAGAGGTCACAAATGAATAAATTGGACAGAGTACTGAACAGTACAAATGCAATTAATAAAGCTACAAAAAGTAAACAAATAACAGAAATGCATAATACTTAAAGTGACAATGCTTGCAGTTCAGTGTGGCATGTGAACAAGTTCTACAGTTTTGAGGAGTGTGGAGTATGCGTTATAAGCTTCAGTACATCCACCACACACCATAAAGGTATCTCTACTGAGACCAACAACGGTACACCGAATGCGTGGCTCAAGTAGTTGGCCGACTGTGGACCACTCATTGCTATGAGAATCGTACATGGCAATGTTGGGAGTTGGTTGCTTTGGCTTGTCACAGCCACCAATAGCCAGTGGATGGGCTGTGTGCTGCAACAGCGCTGGGTGGTAAAGCGGGGTTGAGGCGGTCTCCACCCATTCAAGTGGAGTATGGTCTTTATCCTCAAGTGCCTTTACGAATGTACTCACTGGCAACTGCCAGACACTCTTAGAACTTGTGGCAGAGAACTCAGCTGCATCCTTTGTGATGAGGGCACCGGCTACATAGATGTGTGAGGTACACACTGTCATTTGCATTGCATACAACGGCTGGGGGAGTTGCAAGGTGGCTGGCGTCTGCCACTGCCTTGTGGCGGTGTCCAGGACATCAAGGCTGCTAAGAAGGGTTCGGTCGTCCTCAGCTAGCCCTCCAGCAACTATCACGTAGGTGCCATATGTCATCACACTGGGTCGGGACCTCTTGGTTGGCAATGCTGGTAAGTTTTGTTCCCAACTGTCTCCGGTCCATGAGCTGACCATGTTAGTGATGGCACGGGAGGAAGTCTCATGACCACCGATGATGACTAACTGATTCTCAATGGCAGTGGCTGCACACCCGTAGTGAAGGGTAGGAGGGAGTTGGGTCCACGTTGCCTTGTCCAAATCATACGCTTGAATGAAATGTTCTCTGGGAAGAACATTGGTGGTTCCCTCACACACAAACACGTTTCTTCCAATGACAACTGCAGTAGCAAAGTATGTTCCCAAGGGCATATCTGGCAGCTTCTCCGAGTGCAAGGTGGGTGGGTGTTCCAGCAGCTGACTAGTTTGGAAGGACTGCATGGAAGAATAGTAGAATTCAAGTAATAAATTAAAAAACAACAATTTTGCCACAAGTCTGAAGCTTTTGCATGTGTAGGAGGAGGAATGGGACAAAACATTATACAGTGAACCTGTCTATGACAGCCACCTGTGGGCCAGTTTAACTGACCTGTATAGAGAGGTGGCTGCTCTACAGAGGTGGATTGCAATGTTTTAATGCTGTTCAGGGAGAGGGAGGCTAGCTATAGTAAAGAGGTGGCTGCCCGATTCTGCCCAGCGATAAATATGGAGACAGGAATAGCAGTCTGGGCTACGTGAGACTAACCTAACTCAGTGACCATCTTAGACAGGTTCTACTGTATTCACTATACAATCCACTTTTATACAGCGCACTTTACAAAGGACATGATCATGCAGATTGAGTCAAACCAGAGCACGTGCGACTGCAATGCAATATGTCAATAGCATAGCTCAACACGGTAAGTGTATGTGGCTGTAATGCATGCATATGCTCACTACAACTCACATTGTGCTCAAACAACAAGAAGTGCAAAACCTCAAGGCAACTCGGCCGTTCAGCAGGATCGTTCTGCAAGCACCGAAGTATGATGGGCCTCAAAGGATGATTATCTGGTAATTTGACCAGGTCAGCTGCTCGAAATTCCACCTCCGGCTGACCCTCACGTACTGCCAACCCAACTGATGGAGGCGACTGTGTAGCACTCTGCAGTATCAGCACACCGAGGGAGAAGACATCTCCTTTGTCAGTAAAGTGTGACTTTGTTCCATTCTTCTTATCAGTTTCCACCAAGTACTCTGGAGGCATGTACGGGAGGCACCCCGGGGCTTTGGTTGAAAGGTACATGATGGAGGAGGGACGAAACTTGGCCTGGCCAAAGTCACTGATTTTAGCAACGCTGCCATCTTTGTTCATCAGCACGTTCTTTGCCGTCAAGTCACAATGGAGAATTTGTGGGTCGTGTTGATGGAGGAACAGCAGTCCTGATGCGATCTGCCTGCAAATGTCAATCTGCTTCTCCCGCGATAGCTTCCCCTTCTTCTCATTCAGGAATTTCTCCAGCGTTTGCGCCATGAGTTCCGTAACAAACAGGGCGTTGCCGTCATGGTTGAAGACACCCAGGAACTCTACAAGGTTTGCGTGCTTTGCTGCCTCCGATAGCTCACACTCGCGACGAAATTCACCAAAAACGGCTTCGACTTCTTCCTCACGCTCGCTCGCGTAGTCTAATAGCACTTGGTGAACTTTCTTCGCCGCCACTGGTCTCCCGTCCAGCGTTCCCGAGTACACCGTACCGTAGGCACCTTGACTTATCTCATGTTTGATCTTCAGCCCATCAGGGTGCGGAGCAAGACGGGAGAAGACACGACCCATTGTGCAACTCGTGACAAGGGGAGCGTCACTCAACAAACTGGGTGGGGCTACTTCCGATCACGTGCACTATACAAGGTTGTTCAAATTTCCTCTATTTAAGCGTGCGGTGTAGTAACTCAGTGAAACCTGTCCACCACTCTAAAACAGCCAGCTTCCCTGGCCCCAAATAGCACTAAAGCATATTGCAATCGACTTTTGTAGAGCAGCCACCTGGTCCTCTCTATCAAGGTCAGTTAGTGTGTCACATATGCCATGTCATCCGAGTGTGCACCATTAGTCTGGCTTGCTAGACCATCCAGATTGTATAAACTTGTGAACAGTTTGATACCACCATTGGTAATGACTTATAGTTGGCCAACCATTCTGAAATTGTCATCACCACAGCTATGTAGTACTGCAACAGATTCTGCACCTGATGGTAGTATTCACGAAATAGCAATTTTCACAAGAACAAGCAAAACGCTAATTGTTAGTTGTGCTGCAGTGATCAGTGACAATACATGAACATATAAGCTTACTACATTGGTCGATACTCTATGTATCAAAAGATACATAAGGTTTACTGATAGCCTTCAGTACCTCTTCTGTGACGACGGCGCAGGAACCTGGGTGCAACAGCAAACACCACAGCCCCTCCAGCCACGACAAAGCACACCCAAGACAGGAAGCGAAAGATGGCTGCCACTACTTCATGCTTCATGATAAGTGCCTGCACAGATGTGGAAACCTCCTGCGGAGTGAAGACAACCTGAGACTGCAGAAGGTTCTTGGAGTGAACGGTAGCCATTCCAAAGCCTGCTAGCGGGGACCCAAAGTACAACATGAGCTCTGTAACACGCTTCCCCATCGGAATCTCATTCACAGTCATGTCTATAGCGTAATCTCCCAGGGACTTCCCCTCATGGGTCACACTATCCTCATATGCTACTGCTAACATGCTGCGGAACCCATCAGCCATGTGAGCATTGTCAACTCGCACCGAATACCCATCTCGCCCTTTCAGGTTAAACGGTACAGACAAGCACAGGTTTTCTGTTGTGCGTGATGTGTCGACCCATTTCCCTTGAGTGTATTCGTTCCTCCACTTGTAATACTGCACTGTAGTTATGGATCTACCGGCACCTGCCACTCCTGCCTTTTCGGAATACAGTTTCTGGTCGTCTGCCGGCTCCACGGTGCCTTCTACCAGAATGTGCGCCTGTTGGTTGGGATGCTGCTGGAGGAAGGAGTAGAGTTCAGATCCAAACGAAGTGAAACGTGGAACATGGTGCAAGTACTCCGTCTTCTTTTCCCTGTTGGCGGCCAGGGTCCTAAACAGATAGCCAATAGCTGTCGAGGCGGCTCCCGCGGCGAAGCCCGCCACCAACTGAGCTACCTCTTCGCCGTCCATTCTGTAGTAATAGGGAATACAGTGGAATCTCTATTAAAGGACGCTCCCTATAAAGGACATAATACGAATTATCTCCCTATAAAGGACAAAATTTACTGTCCCAACCTACTATTACAATGTATTTTCCACCTCTAAAAGAGGACAACCTCTCTATAAAGGACAAAGTGGCTGGTCCCAACGTGCCCGTTATTTAGAGATTCCACTGTAGCAATAGGGAATCCCCCTACTGGATGCGTGTGGTAAAATGGCGACACCGGCGTTTCTAGCTCTGAACCTCATCCTCCTGTACACGCTAGTGGGCTCCATCGCTACCTCCAAGTTTCAGGATGACCGATTAAACGTGCTCTTTCTGATGGCCGACCAGTTGAGAGCTGACGCTGTCGGCTGCTACGGTAGTAAATTGGCCAAAACACCCAATTTGGACTGGTTGGCGTCGCAAGGTGCTCGCTTCACGAACGCCTACAGCACCACGCCTACTTGTACTCCCGCCAGAACAGCCATCCTAACAGGACTCTCCCCCTGGTACCACGGCCTACTCAGCTACGGCGCCATTGCTCACCATTACCCAACCGAAATGCCAAGCACTTTCGCTGCCAACGGCTACTACACCTACTCCATTGGAAAGGACCACTTCGGGTGGGACAACAAAGACGATAGAGGGATACCGCACGGATACAACGGGACGGACGTGTACGATGGGCTGGAAGAGATAGATGACTATGATCAGTGGTTTGCTAAGCAGTTGCCGGGAGCAGATCCGCTGGCTACTGGGCTTGGATGGAATGACCACGGCGGGCGAGTGTATGTGTATCCAGAGTACTACCACCCAACGTCATGGGTGGGGAGAAAAACGGTGCAGTTTATTGAATCATACAATCGCAAAGAACCCTTCTTTCTGAAGGCTTCCTTCCACCGCCCCCACAGCCCCTACGACCCTCCTGGAAGATTCATGAATCAGTTCAGTCCACAGGACATGCCTAAACCGTACCTTGGTGGCAACTGGGATGCTGACTGCAACTTCACAAAAGCACTGCCTAGTGCCCTTTGCTGTGGTAATGTTGGAGAAGATAGCATAGCAGTATCGCGGCAGTGCTACTATGGAAATGTAGCCTTTGTGGATGAATGGATCGGGCGGATAATAACCACCCTTCGAAATGCTTCTTTGCTGGAGAAGACTGTTATCCTATTTGTTGCTGATCACGGTGATATGCTTGGCGACCACTTTCGCTGGAGAAAAAGCCTGCCGTACGAGTCTTCTGCCAAGATCCCAATGATTTTTGTGTGGCCCCCAGCACTGACAAAGCCTCCTGGAGCCTCCATCACAGTCCCCCGTGGAAGTGTCAAAGATGAAGTAGTAGAACTGAGGGACATTTTCCCTACCTTCCTCGATGCTACTGGTCTAAGCATTCCCAAATCATTAAATGGTAGTTCGTTGCTCAATCTTTTAAAGAGCAAATCTTCCCCATCTGATTGGAGAGAGTATATTGATTTAGAGCATGGAATATACTGCAATAAAACATTTCACTGGAACGGGTACAGCGATGGCAAGACAAAGTACATATTCAGAGCCTACTATGCTGATGAGCAGTTGTTTGACCTGTCAAGTGACCCACATGAGATGCACAACCTGGCTGGGGACCCAGAGTGGCAGGACACCCTCAAGACCTGGCGGGAGAGGTTAGTGAAGCAGTTTGAGGAGGAGCAGAGAGGGCCAGAGTGGGTCAAGGATGGAGTACTGCAGAAGAGAGTGAAATCGCAGACCCACTCCCCGCATTACCCTGGTAATACAGCCTCTTGCTCACGTAACCTAATGGACTTACCTGCAACTGATTTCTTGAGCTGTACCTAAATTTGACTGTGCAAATGATTGAAGTATATAGTTGTAAGTGCCAGTTGTGTTAGTAATTTGCTGTGAATAGTAACATTCACTTCTCATGTCAATGTGTTTGTGTATCTTGTGATTGCTTGCATGGCCAGAGCATGCACAAGGCATCCTGCTTGCTGCTGCCCTGTAATAAGGTTAGCATGTTTAATTTGGTGGGAATGCTAAGGATTTTCATTCTTCTATATAGGGTGCGTGTGTTCAAGGTCAGGGGGAGGGGGGCAAAGTTCAAGGGGCTCATGCTATATACAGTGCTGTATAAACGGACCCTCAAATAAACTCAAAGACTCATTTTATTCAAAATATATATGATCACTGGAATTATACAGTAGATTGGCTTATATAACACTATATAGAGCATATATACTATCTATACTAATGTCATAAATTATAATTATACGTACATATGCATAATAGTACTGTCAGTCCAATGGGATTATGCCAGACTAAATATGTGCCATTATGATTGATCCTGATCATGCATGCACATGTCTTATATAGTATCCAAATTGATAGAACATTGCATGTACAGTAGAACCTCCCTTATCCGGACCTCTTAGTTACGGGCACCTCCCTCTACCGGGCAGGCAAAAAATTTCTAAAAACGTTTTTTCAAATTTTTTGCTAATTTTTATCAAATTATTTGTATGTACTGTATTACAGTACAGTACCATGTGTACTGAATTACAGCTTAATTGCAATTATTGTAATTACATTGCATTTAATCTGTATTGTTGGTATTTCAAAGATACAGACATTTCTGAGTTACGGGCACTGCCCGGTCCCATGATGCCCAGTTAAGGGAGATTCTACTGTACATAAATACATGCACATCCAGCTTATAAAATGTAATTATGTTAATTAAATGAGAGCCAGTCATCAAAGAGCAATCAGTGCGTGCACAATCATACAGCGCATATATAACAGCGATATAACAGCGCTAGCATGCATGCGCATGCAATTGCATTAATATGCTGTGCAAGCTCAGACTGCATGCACAGGGTGTATAATAATATGACACTGTACTGTGTTTAATGTACATAGAAATAATAAAAAAAATTCTACAAAAATAGCAAGGATGTAGGGATGGCACAAAAGTACAGAAACAAGTAAAGGCTGTTACACAGTGGAGCATTAACCATGGTCCCTACATGCAAGAATGTTGCACCTTATAGTCCTACACCCTTGAATGTAGGGACAATGGTTAATGCTCCACTGTGTAACAGCCTTTACTTGTTTCTGTACTTATAGTGCCATCCCTACATCCTTGCTTTTTTGTGGAAAATTATTATTTCTAATTTCTGTACTTTTTATGGTGTGCAAGCTGCACATGCTAAGTGCCACTAGAGGACATCCATGCAGGTTACAGTATAGAACCTTATTCCTGTAATCCTGGAACTCGAGGTGTCAGCTACCGTATACGTACAAATTTTCGCGGGACGTTATTTTCGCGAATTTCGCGAATCCATTGAGGTTCGCGAAATTTCATACAATTTTCCAAGGTAATATACACGTAAGGAAGGCGATAGATGGGTAAATATGAAGTAAGCAAACGTTTCTTTTGTGCGGAATGGCCAAGAAGACGATCGAAGATTACTTTAAGACCGCAGATGCTTTTACCAAGGACTTGCCAGCATCCATCCTGCGCTCAACTGTGCAGGCTGTAAGGGAGGAACTGAGAGTTGTCCAGGAGCGCGCCGACGCAAAGCGTGGGGAATACCAGAAGGTCTCTCCTGAGGACAAAGCCAGGATCGGACAGTACGCTGCCAGGAATGGTGTCAGTGCTGCTCTGCGCCAGTACAAGAGTATCGGAACATTCTCAGGCCTAAAAGAAAGCACCGTTCGTGGCTGGAAGAATGCGTACTGCAATGAACTGTCGTCGGGATCGCGAAAGAGACGCGCTCACCGAACCCATTAAAAAATTGCCCGAAAAGCGTCGGGGGAGACCTTTGCTACTTGGCGAGGAGATGGAAGAGCGAGTCAAATGGTTCCTGAAAGGTATCAGGCAGTCAGGAGGCGTTGTCAACACGCAAATAGCCATCGCGACTACAAAAGGTGTATATAGTGACGGCCAAAGATGCGAATCTTCTGGCTGAAAATGACGGCCCTATGCTGATTACGAAGGATTGGGCTAAACGGTTGCTTGGAAGGATGGGCTTAGTTAAGCGCCAGGGCACGACAAAGCCAAGGTCACTCCATCTAACTTTGAAAACGTGAAGCAGTAGTATTTGGCAGACATCCGCTCTCTTGTGTTCGTTGAAGAGATCCCTGCCGACCTCATAATCAACTGGGATCAGACTTGAGTAAAATATGTTCCAGTTTCAAATTGGACGATGGAAGTAAAGGGTTCAAAACGACTTGAAGTGGCTGGCGCTGATGACAAGAGGCAGATAACCGCTTTGCTTTCGTACACTGAGTGGCGGTTTCCTGCCAGTGCAAGTTGTCTATGCAGGGAAGACACCTGCTTGCCTGCCAAAGGTAGAGTTTCCTCCTGACTGGCATGTGACGTTCACCCCCAACCACTTGTGCAATGAGGAAACCATGATGGGATATCTCCACCACATTTTGATTCCCTATATGTCAAGAAAGTTCGCTCCGAAAGGAGTCTCAGCACAACCCACCCTGCACTTGTCATATTTGACCATTTCAAAGGTCAGATGACAGACAAATTCTTGGACACATTAGAAAAGAACAATATCCTTATAGTGGAGGTCCCTACCAACTGTACAGATCGTCTCCAACCACTTGACCTGAGTATCAACAACTTAAGCCACTGAAAAGCCATATAAAGAATTCATTCCAGCAGTGGCTTAGCGTGCTCAAACCACTTTGCTTTCAGTGGTTGATAGACGCATGCTTTTACATCCAAAGTAGATAGGAGATGATCATGAATGGCTTTCAGGAAGCTGGAATAACTGAAGCATTGGCTGGCATGGTTTAGACTTAGTCACTAAATCACTGTACTTTATAAAGTCACCATTGAAGCAATGCAGTTACAATATGCAATATGTACCAGTACAGTCATAATTAATTCTGAATATGCTTGACAATACTGATCATAATCAATGCATGTACAAGCTATGGCTAAGGGAATGGTTCTAGTGTCCCTTGTGTAAAGCAATGAATAAGGTGGCTGAGCATTAGTGCTTGATTGTAATTAGTCACTGCCGGGTCTCCATGAAAAGCAATTGTTGTTGCAAACGCTATTGCAAACAGCCCACACTCTGTTCCTCCTGCTTGCTTCTGGATTCTGCATGTTCACTAAAAACTAAAGCGTATATGACATGCCTGAGCCACTCTAAGTGTTGATATCTTCCATAGAAAGAAAGCGATTCGTGAAATTTTCAGAGCTTCGCGAAATTAAAATCGCGAAAATTGTCAGGTAAGGGGCATTCGCGCAAAATATACATCCTGCGAAAATTTGTACGTACACGGTATCTCCTAGCTTCCGCACCAGCCCACCTAAGACCTTAAGTTAGAAACAGTGACCGGAAGTTAGCCAAGTACTAATTAAAAAATGCGGGATACGCACATCCATGGATTACCTTTTGAAACTTTGCGCTAGCTAACTTCGGCCTAAGCCCTTGTCTTTTATACACCTCAAACGGCCTCCTGACGGTGTTGACTGGCTTTTAGACAGAAATTGAAGGAACAGTAGACGGAAAATTGCCGTTCCTTAACGTCATCATAAAATGGCGTCTTGCACGTAGCAACATCCCGAATAACTCGGTAACCTCAGTGTGTAAGCAATACACTTTCGGACCCTATACTTCGAAAGAATACAGTTCAGTTAATTTGAAGTAGTTTCGTCTTTGAATTAGTTCGATAGCTAATTCTGTTCGTCAGTTACAGCTGGCGAAGTATATGACGAGTATGAAGTTAAAGCTACATCCCTACAGCCCTACGAAGCCTTGTTTTGGCGGGTTTCGACGCTTTTCGCGATTTTGTCCCTATGCCAATGTATTGTGAATTTGAAACACCCTGTACCATCCCTACACAGAGAGTACTATCGTACTCTCTGAAATGTACTGTATAATTATAATTAAATATTATGTATAATTTTATTATCATGCTCTCTTAATCAGTGCACGTGCATACATAAGTACACATTCAGTGTAAATCAAGACGCGCTCCTAGTGTACAATGCTATACTCATTTAAATCTCAGCAGCAACTAAATTCAGCATTATAAAAGGTTCAGGACTTGGAGGGCCAGTATAATTTTAGTGATTTCTTCATTTTGTGCATTCCAGCAAGTGCAACTTTTAAGTGATTTTTGCATTTGCTAAATTGGCTGACTATAACATTAGTCCCTGATAAAGTTAGTATAGCCTTAAACTGGCGACAGTGCCACACCCCCGTGACGTCACTGGGTTTGCAAAGGTCCTCGGTGTGTATATTTACAATGTTTTATCACAGAAGTTCATTGCATCGTTGTTCAATCGTAGAACCTCGAGGCGACTTGATATTGGGCAGATACATAACATAACCCATCACAACGGACTGTAGAGCGTTTAGGCTTCGTAGGCATTCGTTTAGTGACGCTACTGGGTGTGCAAACCACCGAAGGGTGTAGCTATATGTTGAAGCATAGCGCAACGTGGGATTCTGAGCTCTGTGGCTGAAGAAAGCGTTGTTTCCTCCTCTTTCTCTGTTATATTACACCCGATGGAGAGTTATCTGAAGAAGATCTTGCCGAGTACTCGTCGCTCGTTAGACCCTATCAAGACGAACCATTGGCCGGGGAAGATACCATGCACGGAAAACGAAGACGAACTCGACGCAGATGGGCTCTCTCCGGGCATCCTGCAGGACAGATACGAAAGAGCCGAGACATCACAGTGTCGTTATTACGCGTGGGAGAGGCTTCTACTGTGTCTTACGTGGTTTGTGTGTCTTCGTTCTCCTCTCCGTTCGCGATCCGTATAAGATAGCTGGTCTTCTGTCGGTGGAGCTACTGTGTCGACGTTCAGCACGGATCCCTGCTTCAGAAGGGTACGAGGCGTTTTATCGGCTGCTTCATTTCCCAAAGATAGCTTGCGCTGGAAGCAAGTCGGCTCGAAATGTGCGGAACAGAGAGCAGAGCATTCCGATGGTTCGAAGTTAGCCCGATGACGCCGGACGAATCGGTCCACAGTCTCCGTAAGCGGACATCTTTTGGGAAGCGGTGCATTGAAATGCCAGAGGTATAGCTGCTGTTATTGCAGCTACCTTTATTCGGCCCACTGGCTACGAGTACCTTCCACCGTGCTTGACAACGTTTTCAGCCATATCTTGGCAATGTAATTAAAAAGTTTCCATTTGCAAACCCAATGACGTTTTCTGACGTCACGATTATTGCGCAAGAATGGTCGCCAGTTTTTGGTGCTGGGCAGCAAGCGTAAATCGTCAAAAACGGTATGAAGGAGCCATTTTCGTCAACACAAAGGATAGGCAGTTTGTCTTATAGGAAGGTTTGTACTACTTAAATATAAAATAAAAAATTTCGCTTCAGTGGCACTTTAAATTAAACCACTGAAACTGGCTGGGTTTGCAATTGGAAAATTGTTACAACAGTTAAGCAAAACAGTTCAGAACCATGCAGTCTCACTGTGACCATGTGACGTCCTAATGTGTTGACACTTCTGTTTGACATGCAGGTGGATGCATGTGTTCTCTCATACCGTAATATGGTAATGACAGCAATAATTAGTACAAGTATAAACATCACACAACATTGACATTAATAAAATTATCTGTTCATAAACAATGAAAAAATTTAATAATGGAATAACAATAATTAAAGAGAAGTGTACCATAATAAAGCAGCATTTCTTACATGCAACAATTATATATGCACAACATTTAAATACTCAAAGAAGAACTTGTAGTACAATAGTCCACATGATACACTTGCAAGTCTTACGTTTGTTAACAGAAAACTTGAATACGATGGTTATCCCTATCAACTACGTATACATACACCAGTCCACTGTCATCATGAACACATACACCACAAGGCACATTGAACTTTCCATGATCTCGCCCTTTTCCTCCAAATTGGTGAATCAGTTTACCGTCCAATGTATACACCATTACGGAGTGCGAGTATTCTGAAGTGATCAACAAATGGTTGTCATTAGTAGTGGCAATGCATGTTGGGGAACACTTTGGCTCGAAAGTTGTCTTAAAAATGCCTTCTTTAGACCACACAGAAACACGCTTATTCTCACGATCAACAACATACACGAAGCCATCTGAATCAAAAGCTATGCTACTAGGACGACCAAAACACCCTGAAACACTTCCTTCAGAGCCAAAAGCAAACAGAAACTTGCCCCCTTTGTCATGAACAGTGACACGGCGGTTATCACTGTCACAGATGTACATCTGACTTTCTGTGCTAACAGACACGCCCCAAGGTTTGCTGGAACGATTACCTTCAATTCGTATAGCTTCATCGTGAAGGAGTCGGTCATTTTGGGATAACTTGACTAGTTTTCTGTTGTTATTGTCTGTCACCCAAACATTCCCTTTAAGATCAAATGAAACACCATATAAACTAACACCAAGCACTTTTTTCCCAATGGACCTCACCAATGTACCATCATTGGTGATAAGATGAACACACCTGTCTTGCCCATCTGTCACAGCTAGTAGGCCATCACTGTTCACTGCTATTGCAAAATACCAACCACCCTGTGGCCTGGGTTGGATTACCTTACAACACTTTCCAAGCTTCGTCCAGTCCCTGGGAGGGTGCTTCACCTGCAGGTGAAATTATAGTAAGCTGCATGCAGGTAACATAGCTGTACATGACAGACAGTTGGATGCATTCACTTGCAAACACATGAAATTAGTTCCCTGCTTATGTGGTAGGTGGGGGAGGTATACACAAGGAATAGAACAGAATCAGATAGTAAGGGCCCATATGCACCCACTAATAATTGGCCATTCAAACTAAAAGGCTTGAAGGCACCCCTAGATATATTAGAAAACTCTGTAAAATGGTCTATAAAGGCAAACTACAGGGACTGCACAATGTTTTGCTTCAAACATTTTACAAAAATATAAATCTAATTCCTTTGGCAGCAAAGGTACAGAAAAGCCAATATTCAGTTTACACTTATTAATAGCATCCAGAGATTTCCCACCACCTCTAAGGTTACGGCGTATACATAGTGAATACAGGGTTAAAAGTAGGGTTCACTTAAATTGAAATAAACTCCGTAACATGTTGGCTTTGACAGAGCATGTAAATGGCTAGCTGCGTGCGTAGAAGATTAGCCGTTGATGTTGCAGTGCCCATCCAAAAGTGTAAACAAGGGAAAGGTGCAGAAATATGACAATATATCACGACACATAGTCAAACATTCTTTAGTGACTGACATGCAGATGTTTTTCCTCATATTCCTCATCGTTTCAAAGATACATTAGGTTAAACCATCGCATCAAGCCCAAAATGTTCAGTGACGCTGCATGCTCTGGTGGCAAGTTTTCGCGTTCGGAGCATGCCATTCTAAATATCATCCTTCACGTAGTCAGTGGCAGAACGACTTGGCAACATTATGAAATGGATAGAAAGCTCTGAATTGTTCTCTAAAAGTGAATTTTTAATTTTTGTGCAGACAAGGAAGAAGTACACTGAAACTCATGCTATGCTCTATAAATATTATTATAGCCACAATAAAGATTGATTGATTGACAATATTATAATTATGGTCCATGGGTACCCTGTAACCATAAACTCTACTATCTACGCCCACATGAATGATATTAATCTAGCGCACTAGACCCACTCCACCTTCAGGTCTAGAAAATTTGCTAATGGATGAGATTAGTCTGTACGTCACACACGACATGTGGACACTGGAATAGGTGGTAATGAATGTTTTGACTTGCAGTAACTGTTTCACGCATAACAAGAGATGGGTATGGTCTGTGATAGAAGGATGGTACACAAATGCACCTTGGAAGCAAAAAACTGAGTATGGTCTGTGAGAGAAGGGTGGTACACAAACGCACCTTGGAAGCAAAATACTGACCTACGTAGCTGGAAGCAGAGTTGTAGGAGAATACTCACTGCTCAGTGTGTCACTCATGCTAATGAACATTGCTTCGTTTGGAGGAGCTGAAGCTGACTACAGGGCACTCAGACTTGACCTTAAGACTACAGGAGGCGTAGGCACGGTGACTTCAGTTTCACGTTCAACCACCGCCTGAACTTGGTGTGTCTTCAGCAGTGAAGAGAATGGTCGCTTATAGCTCTCCTTCATGATGGGCAGACATTCTGACTGCCCATCACGAATTAGGACAGATTTGCGTTGTCCTCTCTGTGCAGTTTTCTCAAACGACTTGTCATGTAGCTCCTTGGGGAAGCCTTTCTTATTGGTCCTGGTTGTCCCGATGATGTATGTCAGCTTCTGACGTAGAGCAAGACTTAGGCTGGGACTGGAAAAAAAGTCAAAGTAAACATGATGGCTTTCCTCCTCAATGCACTTGATGATGTATAAAACCACATTTCCTCCCAGATGCTCTTCCAAGGTGTTCCTGTGGCACCTTGATAGACATGTAATTTGTAGGCAAAACCATTGCGCGAATCACACAGACACCAGATTTAAACCCCTTTTGACTAGTTTCTTAGGCATGTACTGCTTGATGGCAGAACAACCCCTAAACAAAACCATTGCCTCATCTACGGCTACCTCTTGATGTGAATAGTATGAAGGTTGTGTGTTCCTGCGTATCATCTCTATCTAGGGTCAAACTTTGTATATAGCCCGTCATACTGGGGATGGTTTCTTGGTGGCATTTTGGCATTGTCATTCAAATGCAAGTACCTTGAGGAACTGTAAGAAGTGGTCCCTTGGCATTCCCTTTGCTATGCCTGGCGTCCAAAGAAATGGGTTCATGCATGGCTCCAATAATCAAACACACTAGGAAGCTGATGCACCTGTATTATGTCAATGAAATGCCTGATTTCTTCTTTGTTTGTTTCTTCCCATTTAGTATTCTTCTGTCTGGCATACAAGTTGGTTTGATCAGCTATGGACTCAGATGTGTTCATGCCAAAAATTGATTCAAAGAAACTCTCAGGCTGTGCAGTACCAACAATGAGAAGCTGGGAACCTGATCTCTTGACAAAAGGAAGATTTTGGCAATTTGGTTGGATCGTGATTTAAGACGATTTGGTGAACTCCTGCAGATGTATTACTGACAGGAGTGGATATGTTTATTGGTGGGAGGGTTGACGTGGTTGTCTGTGGTGGAGTGGACATATCTTGTACAGGAGTACATAGACTGGTCTGCTGAGGGGAGAGGAATGGAAGGTGGAGTGGATATATATGTTTGCCTGCTGGATAGACAACTGATTTGCTGAATCAACATCATCACTGAAGAGAAGACTGGGCCCATCTTGTGATTTTGCCAGTGGATCTGCTGCTGTGTTGCTGTATTCTAAGTTTCCTTCATCTTCACCTTCGACAAGGTCATCTCCCAGTCACTGCATCTGTCGTCGCTATTGGCTACCTTTTCTATAGCATCAGCTAAACTCATCTTACTAGCCATTAATTTGTGTTAATTTAAATAGATGTAGACTTTCTGGATTTACTCTGTTGTAGCAGTGAATGCAATGTTCAATGAAAGTGATTTGTGAATCAGTGAACTGCATCAGCTATGGCTGGAACACCCGAGGAAGAACCAGTTACAGCAGGCTGCTACCAAATCTTCCTGAAAATATAAATTCGGGACTTAAACAAACAAATCAGTCTAGAAATAGCAATGCTCGTTCACAAGATGCTTTACTAGTGAAACCACTAGCGCCTACACTGGATACAGCTGCTAACTGAGCTTTGTAGACCTCAAGTGGTCTGTACAAGCTAGAAACAGAAGAATCCACTTTGTGTCCAGAAAAATGGACTTCCGTAGGTAACGGGAATGTGCAATCTTAAAAATGTAGATGGTAATAGGTAAAGGCCTGGGTCATGCTTGTAATGGGAAGCATGTTCATTTAACTCTTCTGTACCTAAGCGGGTCCATTTGAGACGAAGATTCTATGCCTGCATTTATTGCAGCCAAACATACTGAAACAGTATTGGCAATAACTCCATTATAGTACGCAATTAGAATAGGGACACCCCATATTACTTAATCAGTAAGTGCCTCAGAAATGCGATCAAGTGCATGAAATTCTAATTAGTTACCATGGCAATGCTCATCAAAACCACAAAGAAGCAAACATTTAGATTTGCTTCTGTCATATGCTGAGCAGTGCAGGGACAAAAACAACTAGATAATGCCCCAAGTAAGCTTTGGACATGTCTAACTTCTGCACAAAGATGCATCCGTTTGCTCACTATTCCCTGGCAGGTACGAATCACTGGGTTGGGAAGTGTCATAGCCCAATAACTTGCAAATGGAGTACTGTATACCTTTAATGTGCTGTCCAAGAATGCTGTCAAACCTTATTACTTCATCAGCTGCCTCAGGATGCTATAAGCTATGACTCATTCGAAGGTATTTTACCTTCCAAACGCAAGAGTCAGTGTGTGCGAAAAGAGCCAAAAACCATTGCTGGAACTTAGGACGTCACCCCACCAGAGAGAACAACACTCCTACAACCGAAGACTACATCCTCATGGAGATCTTCTTCATCACTAGAGACATACATCATCACATCTATCCACATCTACGTCAGTGCCTGTAGTGTATTGTATGCATCCATATACTTATTATCTTATTGTACTTAATGAATGTATACGCATGAGTGGTTGCTTTTGTGTACTATCTTAAGAACTGTTTTTCTCTAGTTTCAGTCAGTTGTGTAAGTGGTCAGTTGTTCTGGTGTTGGTTCTTGTCTGACTCAGCTTCGGCTGCAGTGTTGTATCTGTTGTTCATTGAGGTGCTCCTGGGGAGCCCATTTTGAGCCTGCAGTATACCCTAGTATATGACAGTTTGGCAACGAATGTGCGGAGTTCAGTTGCTGGAGTTTTGCTGCAGTTCAAGTATATATCAGTTTGTCACACAGGATGGTGACAGTGATCGGACAAGTACAGGAGTTCGACTCTGCGAAGGAAGATTGGCTGCAATACGTGGAGCGGCCCGGACATAGTGAATGACATTACAGGAGCGAAGAAGTGAGCGGTGTTTCTGGTCGCGATGGGTCCCGCAACATTTAAGGTGCTTCAGAGTTTGATCGCGCCTGCTAAGCTGGAAGAGAAATCGTACAAAGACTTGGTGAAAGCACCAACGGAGTATTTCAAGCCAACCCCATCTTAGACCATGCAGCGTTTCAAGTTCCATGGCAGGATACGTTAGCCAAATGAATCAGTGGCGGCATATGTGGCGGAGCTATGCTCTATTGCCGAACATTGTAACTTCGGTGTGCCACTGCAGCCAATGCTTCGGGATCAGCTAGTCTGCGGGATTAACGACAAAGCAGTTCAGCGACGATTGTTGTCAGAATCGCCACTTACCTTCGAGAAAGCCTTGTCCTTGGCTCAGGGATTGGAGACTGCAGTGCAGAATGTTAAAGAGCTGCACGGTGGACCCGTGGCTACTTCTCAGAGGGAGGTGCACAAGGTGACCTCTCAGCCAGCCTTTCAGAACAGAGGAAGGTCAGATGGGTTTAAAGGCAGGTCGACCTCAGCCTGCTATTTTTGTGGCAAACCAGGTCATGGGGCTTATAAGTGCAAGTTCAAAAGTGCTGTGTGTTTCAAATGTGGCAAGAAAGGTCACATCCTGTCAGTTTGTCACAGCAAACACAAGCCCTCTGATCCTTCCCACTCGGTGTGACAGGTGAAAGAGCCTGCAGAAGTTGAAGGGGATGAGTACCCTTTGTTTCATCTGAGCAACAAGAAGGCTGCGCCATACAAGGTGAAGCTTAGTGTAGACAGCTGCCCAATAGAAATGGAGATTGACGCTGGGGCAGCATTGTCTTTGGTATCGGAGGCCACATTCAAGAAGACATGGACAGACAGGTCCATGGAGCCGTCCCAAGTCAGTTTGTGTTCATATACCGATGAGCCTATTGCAGTAGCTGGAGAAGTAACAGTAACCGTCAGCTACAAGCAGCAGCAGGCCAAAGTACCACTCGTGATTGTCAAGGGTGATGGTCCATGCCTTTTCGGAAGGAACTGGCTTCAGCAGTTTTGCCTCAACTGGCAGGAGATTCACTGCCTTCGTCCCAATTCCCTGAAAACAATGCTTGAACGCCATCGAGCGGTGTTCCAGGAAGGATTAGGGATGGTGAAGGGTCACAACGTGAAGATTGTAATTGACCCCCAAGCCTCACCTCAATTCTGCAAAGCACAACCTGTCCCATATGCATTGAGGGACAAGGTGGAGGCAGAGTTAGATCATCTCGTTTCTGAGGGCACACTGGAACCGGTGCAATTTTCGGATTGTGCAGCACCAATAGTGGTTGTCTTGAAGAGCGACAAGACCAGTGTTTGGATCTGCAGTGACTTTAAGCAGACCATCAATCCAGTTTCCAAACTGGATAAGTACCCAATTCCTAAAGTGGAAGATCTTTTTGCGACTGTCAGGTGGCCGTGTATTTTCCAAGATTGACCTCTCCCAGGCATATCAGCAGTTACCTCTGGACAAAGAGTCCCAGAAGTTGGCTGTGATCAACACACACAAGGGGTTTAATTATCCGTTACACCCGGCTCCCAGTCGGGATTTCTTCAACACTGGGTAATTTTCAAAGAATCATGGAAAGCTTACCCACTCCAAGTGGATAGGAGTTTTTTGTGTGGCATCAGCAACGTTGAATGCCCAATTGACTGCTTGCGTCAAACCTTTGCTCAGTTCGACATCTCAGAAACAATAGTCACAGACAATGGCACATGTTTTGTCAGTGCAGAGTTTGAGTCTTTCCTGAAGACCAACGGAGTTAAGCATCTCACGTCGGCTCCATGTCACCCAGCATCCAATGCCTTGGCCGAGCGTGCTGTACAAATCGCGAAGCAGGGTCTGAAGAAAGTGACTCAAGGATCCTTAAATGCCCAACTGGTTAAGATCCTGTTTGTTTATCGTTTGATTCCTCAAAGTACTACTGGTATTTTTCCATCAGAGTTGTTACTGGGTAGACGACCTCGATCCAGACTAGATCTTGTGAGACCAAACACAGCAGAGCATGTGGAAGCCAAACAATTGCAACAGGAAGTTTATCGTGATGCATCCTTAGCGCAATTAAAGCCTGGGTCATGTTTGTTATGGGAAGCATGCTCATTTAACTAAATTCATGCTTTATCACCTTTGAGTTGAGCTATAAATCATACCAAAGTTAGCTAAATTCATTGTTTATTCCCTTTGAAAAAGCATTTCTAAATGATGTGGAGTCACGAGTTGTGTGCATGAGCCATATCTTGCTGGTACGGCAAGGCGGCCGTGTGTACCTTTAGACTTCTTTTGAAGATGCGGAATATCAGGACTTGCGCTAGGAGAGTTGTGATTAGTTATATATGTAGTAGAGGACATGCTACAGCTCCCCCCCCCCCCCCCCGGTACATTCCCGAAAGACTGAAGTAATAGGCAGATATGAGGTGAAATGCGCTTGAAAATTGTATGGCAAAGACGGCATATTGGCGTTTTACCACACTTCTGGAGCAGATTTCAACTATCTACCCAGTGAAATGTTAGTACACATTGCATCTGCCTGTGTGACTCTATTCTTGGACTTCTATGTGGTTTTCTACTATTCCGCCTTTTGCTTGCAAAGTCGGCAACCATCTTCTGATTGACTGTCACTGGTATGCACCCAGTTCTTCAAGCATTATATTATTTGGGATAAGGTAATACAGCAGTGTCTGAACTTCCATCTGATCTAATCTTGATCCCCATAGATGGCAGCATTAAAAATAAGATGAACACCAAACATGTATATATTTTTGGTAAAAGTCAAGTGACCCAGCCCTAAACAGCGCTGAGTCTGCTCGTGATCATCAGTTTGAAGTTGGAGATGCAGTGTTTGCAAGGAATTTCAGCAGGGGTGACATTTGGTTGCCAGGAAGAGTCACAAAACGTCTTAGTGCTGTGTTGTTCCTTATTCAGGGTCAGTCCGGCCAAACGTTCAAACAACATCAAGATGACTTACGGCACCAACCAGATAGTGACGGTGACAATGCCATTGCTGCAGCTGTCATGCCAGGTTCTGAGTCTATCCTGGTTGATCCATCAGAATCGCCTGAATCCCTGGTTGGATCAAGTCCAGCAATTGATGATGAGACTCAACCCTCGGAGACTCAATCTCCTGCGGCTCAGCCTCAAGATAACAATCCACCACTTCCTATGACGTCTTGTTATCCATCAAGAAATCCGTCGGTTCCGGATTGTTACTGACCTTAACTTGTTTGTGTGTGTTGTCATCCTTTTGTCTTGATCTTGATTGATTTGCTGTTCTGTATGCGTGGCTTCCTGTATTGTGTCTTTATTTTTATGGGGGGAGAAATGTAGTGTATTGTATGCATGCATACTTATCTTATTGTACTTAATGAATGTGTTTACACATGCGTGGTTGCATTTGTGTACTGTCTTAGGAATTGGTTTTCTTTAGTTTCTGTCAGTTGTGTAAGTGGTCAGCTGTTCTAGATCTAGTGTTGATTCTGGTCTGACTCAGTTTTGGCTGCAGTGTTGTATCTGTTGTTCATTGAGTTGCTCCTGGGGAGCCCTTTTAAAACCCGCAGTATACCCTAGTATAAGACAGCGCTGAACTTTGAAGAGCTGTAGCCACCAGTTTCAATACGTAAGCACATGCAGGCAAATCATATATCGTTGAAATCACCATGCTTCGCTATTTCCAGTAATGCATAGTATACTGATTTTTCTCCTCCGTAGACTATGTTATGCTGCTCAGAACGCAAGGCACAAAATTATGTCCTATATGGACCCGGTTTGGCAGCAACAGAAATTTATTATGCAAAAATATGTAGGCAAGGACAGTTTAGCTACATTCATAGTTAATCAAATTTCTCAAGGCTGTTAAAGCTTGGGTCATGTTTGTTATGGGAAGCATGCTCATTTAACTAAATTCATAGTTTATCACCTACTAGTTGTATTTGAAATTGTACCTAGTCAACTAAATTCATTGTTTAGCACCTTTGAATTGTGCTTTAAAATGCATTCCTAAGTCACATGGAGTCGCACATTGTGGACATGAGCCATATCTTGCACATACGGCAAGGCGGCCATGTGTACCTCAAGACTTCTTTTGAAAATGCAGCCTATCAGGACTTGCACTAGGAGAGTTGTGACTAGTTAGATGCTTATTAGAGGATATGCCCCCCCTGGTAGATTCCCGAAAGACTAAAGTAGTAGGCAGATACAATGTGAAATGCGCTTATCAACTGTATATGAAGACAGTGAATTAGCGGTTTGCCACACTTCTGGAGCAGATTTCAACTATCTACACGGTGAGATGTTAGTACACATTGCATCTGCCTGCGTGACTCTATTCTTGGACTTCTATGTGTTTTTTTACTATTCCGCCTTTTCCTGGCAAAGTCAGCAATCATCTTCTGGTTGAGTGTCGCTTGTATGCACCCAGTTCTTCAAGCGCTATATTTTTGGCATAAGATAATAGAGCAGTGTCTGAACTTCCATCTGATCTAAACCTGATCCACATACTTAGACTGCAGCACAAAGAAAAATTCAACACCAACATGTATACATTTTTTGTCAAAAATTACATGACCCAGGCCTTAATAGCACTGAGTTGAGTTGTGCTTGAAATTGTACCTAGGTCAACTAAATTCATTGCTTGTCACTTTTGACCTGTGCTTGAAAAGCATTCCTAAGTCACGTGGAGTCACGCATTGTGGCATGAGCCATATCTTGTGCCTACAGCAAGGTGGCCATGTGTACCTTAAGACTTCTTTGAAAATGCGGAGTATCAGGACTTGCGCTAGGAGAGCTGTGACTAGTTGAATGCATTGTAGAGGACGTGCCACGGCTCCCCCTGGTAGATTCCCAATTGCAAAAGACTAAAGTAGTAGGCAGATATGAGGTGAAACACGCTTAAAGGTTGTATGGCGAGATGTATGCGAAAGATGCGAAGATGGCAAATTTGCAGTTTGCCACACTTCTGGCGCAGATTTCAACTATCTACTGGGGGAGATGTTAGTATACACATTGCATCTGCCTGCATACATGACTCTATTCTTAGACTTCTATGTGGCTTTTACACTATTCTGCCTTTCCTTGCAAAGTCGACAACCATCTTCTGGTTGACTGTCGCTGGTATGCACACAATTCTTTAAGAGTTATATTATTTGGTATCAGGTACTACAGCAGTGACTGAACTTCCATCTGATCTAAACTTTATCTCCATAGACAGCAGCATTAAGAAAAAAAAGTAACACCAAACATGTATACATTTTTGGTAAAATCACATGACCCAGGCCTTAATCCATTAGTCCTGAATGACCCATATACCATAAATATTCTAAAAATTCGTAAACTTTATCTGTATTTCAAATCTAACCTCTGAAATTTAGGAGGCAATATGATCTTCTTTGCTGTCTTGCGAAAATTAGAGCCTTCTTGCAAAATTGAAGCATTCTCTGCCGCCATTTTTAGGAAAGCTCTGTACAGAAAATGGCCGCCGCTGGCGCTTTCTTTGTAACAGTATCGTGTGTTATCTGTGGATATCATGTCTACAGGGAGGTGTGGAACCCCAGTATTGGAGAAGCGTTCGTGTTCATCAAGCATGGAGGTGAAATTAACGGCGATATAATCTTACCCTTGCCAAAATTAGAGGTTTTCCCGAACTTTAGTGACGGCCAATAAATCAAATTTTTAGAGCGGGTCAAGGCAAGATTGCTGGAAGTTTGCAAACTTTAGATTCTCGATTTTTTAGAATATTTACGGTATGCGTCATTTGTTAGAATGCGGATAATCGTGAATGACACATATATGCGTGGTGGCAAACTAGGCTCAGAAAACGGCGTCCACGGAAGCATCTCTTTCACAGGAAATGCAACAGTATCAGAGCCTTCCTTTGGCATACCTATCTCATTTTCTGGTCACACAAGCCACACGACGCTACTGCTTTAGTTTGCGAGCGATATTATGCAACGTTTCTTCCTCGTATTTTAAGCTTAGGTATGCATGCGCTGGCATGAATTGGTATAGGAAGAACTCCACATCTTCCTGTAATGCTGAAGCAGCAGATGTCCATCTTTATGGTTTGGGACTGAGAAAAAGCTCGGACAATATGAATGTTTACAATCTTGCTCACAGGAGTCACATATGCACGCGAAGAGTTCGGATTGTGCCTGAGAAGGCTGTCGACTGTCCTGGACTACTTCTTGAAACAGAGCATTCCTTCTACGTCGCCGTTAGGGTGGAGAAATGGCCTTAAAGCATGAAAACACGGCATGGCAAACTTTTTGTATGCACAGCTATTTTAATTTCGTAAGTGGGAGCTGGCACACAATTTAAACTTCGAGACTAATGGGTTATAGCATTGAGCTGATGTACTATAGCTAGTGGTTCATATAAACATACAGAGGGTACTTCTCTGATATACTTCCCAATACTGTAAATGTCTATAATTATACCAGCTATGTTTACATTGTCCACGCATGTTACAGGTGTACAGACACAACCATAGAGAGTAAGAGGAAATGTGCACTAACTAGAGATGTGGCAGCTCACCTGTTTAGCTACTGCTGGCTGCTTTCTCAACGGCTCAAGCTCAGCATGCAGCACTTGAATGGTATCTTGATGCTTTTGATTCGTAGCTTGCAGCTCTTGAATGTCACTTTGCTGAGTTTGAATGATATCTCGTTGCTGTAAAATTTTAGAGCGCTGAGCTTGATTGTCTGCTTGCTGCTTTTCGATAGTAGCATCTTTCTTCCTCAAGTCCTCATCCTTCTCCATCAATGTCTTGTCTTTCTCCCTCAATGCCTCATCCTTCTGTTGGCATTCTTCATCCTTGGCTGACAACAGTTGGTGAAGATGATCAATGGGAGCAGCAACATGGCTGCTGCTTGGGAGGGATGACTCAATATGTCTCAGTTCTTTCACCAGCACTGCACTGGAGGGACGCTTATCTGGTCGGTTCTCCAGACACTGGTGGAGTATGGGGAGAAACAGCTGCTTCTCTGGTGCAGTGAACCCTTCAACATAACGTTCACGACGCTGGAACTCATCCAGTGCAATGAGCTGATCATCTTTGTACTGTGTGGGGAGACAAGGCTCTGGCCACTCGTGACTTATAGTGGAGAGGATGATGTTGCCAAATGAGAACACATCTAGCTTCTCATTGTATCGTGGTGGGCTCTGGAGGGCCTCAGGAGGCATAAACGCTGGTGTACCTTTAATGGAGGATTTTCTAATGATAGTTGATGGATTGATGGCTCGGCTCATGCCAAAGTCAGTCAACTTGGTGACAAAAGACACCACGTTCATCAACACGTTGTTAGGGCTGAGGTCGTGGTGTACTAGAGGTGGATTCTGGCCATGGAGATAAGCGAGCGCTTGGGATATCTGTCGAAGCACGAACGTCTTGAGATGGAGGGGGAACTCCTCCTTGCTGCGATCCTCTAAGTATCTCCGTAGACTGGTATCCATCTTCTCCATGACGAGGACTGGCAGGCGAGAACCGCGTTCCAGATACACTCCAAGGAACTGCACCACACCGGGATGGCGTAGTTCGGACCATGTCACGCACTCCGCCTCAAAGTTGGCGATGAACTTGTCCGCTCCTCCGGGCGAGTCGTCTTCGAGAAGAGTCTTGTGCATTCGCTTGGCAGCACATGAAGTGCCATTCCAGTCCACTTCGTACACCATGGCGTCGGCACCCTTACCGAGTACTTTGCCGACAGAAGATAATCGGATGAGAAGATGGTCGGGAAACCTGGAGCTCGATCGCGAGCAAGGACTTTTGTGTCTCTCAGCCATGTATGATCGCCTAACACGTGACTATAATATATACATGGCCCCCTCCGCATGCACGCTGCACACTTCCGCAAAATTGGATTAAAGCATAGATGGGATTAGTCTGGCCCGCTAGACCGTCCCGTAAGCGCCCGGTAGGCGCGGAAGGGAAGGGACAGTCAAAATACAACATACAACAGTCAAAATAATGATCATACAAAGCTGCCGTTAACATCAGTTCAATCCACTTTGTAATGTAACCAAACAAGCTTTTCATTGGCTTTAAGTTGTGCTGTAGCTGCCTCTACCAGAATCCAATTCTGATGTCCATCGACTGGAAGTTGGAACTGAAACCCATCCACACACTGCATGACACAATTAAAAGTGAAATGCAGTTAACCCATTGCATACACACAAGGAACTAAAGGGTTAAGAACAGTAGCCCCAGTGCAAAACACTATAGTTCTGGTACACAGAACTTACTACCACCCCAAACCAGCTACTACCTACATACGTACAACAGGTACTGTGTAGTGGTTCACACTTTGTAGTCTCAAGTGACATTAAGTGCTCTGTGCCCGACCATATGAATAAAACATTGCATTAGCTGATACACATCATCACAGTTGTGAGTATGTGATTTTTTGAAATACTGTGAAATATACACACAAACGAGTGCAGAGTGCATAGGAATTGGGGCAAGAAACCCTGAAACGTCTATAGCATGTCACCTTGTCCACGTCCTAGGTGACACTGCACACAGTTTGGGAAGGATTGAAAGGTCACGTAAATCTACATAAAACACAGCCTCACTCACTAATGGCCACCAGGTTCTACAGAAAGGAGGCAAGGTATGCTTACAAAACACCATCTAACATAAGGATTATGTGAACAATCAGGTTATAACAGATTAAAGCCAGTTGCACAGGAACAGTCAACCTCTTGAAATAAAACTCCATACTCAGCAACTGACAGTACATGTAGAGGTGGTGTCTTGTCATGTACTGCACATGTACATACAGTAGGAGTCCAAGGGAGAACACCCTTAGCTACACAGGATGAGTGGAAGTAGGGTCTAGCGTGCTAGCTCACTAAACTACACAAAACTACACTACACACAGGTATCTACATACAGCATGCACTATAGCCACTTGTACTGTGGAACAATCAGGCTCACTGATATGAGTCCCACCATTATCACATGCCACAGAGCGCTACTACACTTCGCTGAATGGGATGACAGTAGTCACACAAGACACTGGCACCTCAAGAGGCGAAGAAGACAAGAACACAATGCCCGCTGTCAACTGACCTATGGGCAGTGTAGCTACGTAAAACTTCAAGCAAACATCTCCTTTGGCTAGCCAGCTCATGCACACACTACATCCCTACCCCCAGCATACTGTACATGGCAACTGCACTCTACGTATGCTGTCAATGTTCAATGAATACACTCTCAGTCATCCTCACATCAGCTTCCTGCCAAGTTGTTGCATTGGAGGACACTTGCCACTTGTACTTGTCATTAGTACTTTGACATGCCACAGGCAATTTAGTGGTACAGGGTAGGGTCACCCAATGACCTGAGGGGAGTGGGGTGGGGAGGGGCTATGATACACCATTGCTAGGGCTGACAGCAGAACAAGGACCACTTGTAGACAAAAGTGCACATTGCATTGAGTATGTGAGCTGCGCGTGTGTGCACACTGGTGACAAACAGAGCAACATAACATATAGACCAATGATATGGAATAATCATGAGCGAAATCACAGTGGAGGAGAAGTCCAATGGACAAGACTCTATATGCTCTAAGACCTACAGAAATCCTGTCTAATCAAAGAAACAAGCTGGGCTGTTACCCGCACTCCTCTTGTCCTGTGATTCCACCCATGATATGCACATGTCAAACAAAACACACAAAAGCCTACGTACTGTACATCCCATAAACAAAATAGGCATTCTGTGAAACTGAGCCAAGTAGCATAGTACAATAAAATTGAAGTGAAAATGAGCGCTCAATATGACTATGGCTTCATTGTCATGATAATGTATAAGAAAGCAATTCAGTTCCCGTCACACCTGTGACGCACACACGTGGACAGAGGCCTACCTGAATCTGAAACATTCAAAGCTGCACAATGGCCTTTGGATGGATCTGTGGGGAAGATAGACCAGAATGAAACTGTTGTAAGACACCCTCCCACTGCAGTGATGGTGAATTGATCTTGATACTGAAGGGGAGTAATGTTCTATTGGGAATGTACACGGCCATATACAATCATTGTTCCTGTTGGGTTCGTACGTACATAAGTACGTACACTCGTACAGTCATAGAATGTGCATGAACTTGCAGGGATCAATGTTTGGCACGTACTGTACATACACACACACATGCAAACATACGCACACACACCACACAGCAAAGAGATAAGTACGTGTACATGAGTAACAAGACACATGGAGGCAAGCTGAAAACTAATGTACACTCACACACAGACACCCATTCACACACCCATCCACACCCACACACACATACAAACATACAGACACACACACACACACACACACACACACACACACACACACACACACACACACACACACACACACACACACACACACACACACACACACACACACACACACACACACACACACACACACACACACACACACACATACTTACCTGGGTACCCAGGCCTCCAGGACCACACTGCTCCAGCCAGGAGAGGCGGAGAGACCAGGTCCATACTTGATAGGCTGACTCCACACTGAAGGAGGTAGGGAAGGTTCTCCAACACCACCAGACCCTCATCCTTTGGACCATTGTCTGCAAACATGCGACACACAACCAGTTATGTACACTGTATGTATGCATCTTGCTTCATAGAGATACGTAGCAGGACAAAGGATTTATTCATGCAAACATTTCCCAGCCCCCTCCCCTCCACTCACACAGTGTCTCTCTCAAACACATGTCTCTTCTCTCTCTCCCTCTCCAGTCACACCATAACTCCAGTACTTGTAGCTCTCCTCTTCACTCACACAATACCTTGCTCTCCCACTCCTTCCCTCTCCTTCCCTCTCCACCCACAAAGTGGCCCAATCCCTACAGTAATGCCCCTCCACTCACATAATGGCCCCACAACTTGGCTCTCTCCTCCCACAATGTACCACTGGTCTGCCGTGTAACCTCCGCAGGCGGGATAAGGTGTGAAGTACTTCACTGTATCCTTATCCCAGTCCGGGATGGTGAACTGGGGAAAGATGAAGTCATTCTGGGCCCTTGCACTGAACACAATGATCCTCTTCCCCAGAGACAACAGCTCTCTTTGAGTTGGCCTGCATCATGCGTGCAAAGGAAGCAGACAATGGTTCAGCTGGATAGCCATGTACATGTACAACAACTACACGGCTGCATATAGCTTCACAGCTACTTGTAGATGCTGTGGTAGTGGTTACACGTGTAGCTGAGACCTTAGTGCTTCTGAGAGCCTTCCTGTGTGCAGTGTATGACTATGCATTACTCCTTATACGTACGTATGTACACACTGATATGGGGTGAGGTGCACACATGAGGATGCATTTAGGGTGGACCAAACACAATTAAGTCCTGGTTATCTTGTCCCTTTCCAAAAGCCCCTCAACTACACATGTATGCACATTAAACACTGAGTTTACCATGCTTGTGATGTGTTTAACTTCTCCCCTTCATATTTAATTAATTGGAACTACATTTGCCCCACCCCTAACCCCACCCACCTTTGAAGAAGCTCTAAATATGTACTGCACATGTGTGTATGCACAGTACATTGCACAGAGCTACACATGTAACTAAGACTGCCGTATACATAATACACACATCAGATAGATACCACTTTGAAAATAACACAGAATACACACTGTGTGAATAAATGCAATTTGTGATGGGTACACACGCACACACACACACACACACACACACACTGCAACACTACTATACTAAAGTAGTACTCTGTCAGTTCTCAGAAGATGCACTAGCTGTCATCAGCCCACTTCAACGTAGCTGCCAGTGTCTCTTTCTTTAGCCATCATGGTCCTCTTCACCAGAGCAGCGTACTCTGGAGGAGTGGCAGTTGGAGGTGCTTTGAGCTTACTGCTGGCACTTCTGCTCGCTACAGAGTGTAGTGCCCACCCACGCTTATCCTTGTCCCGTTTGAAGGTGGATCCTGAATTAGCTTCATTCTCTTTGGCAGCACACGTACCACTGATGGTGGACACCATTTTCCCTCCCATTACCGACTGCACTGAATGTGTGGCAATGCTGCGACGGACTTCCACAATAGAGGTCCAGGTGACAGCGATACGAGACTTTTCCTTATTCAGTGTCTTTATTCCTTTCTCTGTCTTCTTGACCAGCTTGGTCACCTCTACCTGGTATCTAGCAGTGCCCACAAGGTGATAGTCGAATCCTCCACTGCTGAAGAGAGTATACAGTGGCTTCAAACCATCTGCGGTGTACATCACGAGCAGTTCTCCCTCGCAGATAACTTCCTCAAATGCGGTAGACAGCCATTGAACAGCGACTGTCAGCAAATCTGGCGGAACCTGTGCACCTGCAAAGAACTTCTCACACATTTTGATGATCCCAGTCTGGATGTCCTGGGGCCGGCCGTCTGCTGGGTACATCAGCGGCTTACGGAAGAGCAGCACGGCATCACTCGGGATGCAAGGTTGGAGGTTCTCCAAGTGCTTCTTGTGATCTCCATCAATGCTTGCCTTGTCACATTGGAAGTGATCACCAACAGGGGTCCATGATTTAGAACTGCTATTCCCCATTGGACCTCACTGACGCAGTTCGTTAACGTACATACAATTACACATTTACCAAAACATTACACACATTGCCACCTTGCTATAAAGCACCACCTTAACACAGGGTTGTGCAGGAGTTTCACCTGTTTCATATTCTATTCAAACCTACTCTTGTGTGTATCACACCTGTCCTGTTGACAACACCATATTTGGGTACGTACTGGCTGATAGAAATAGTACATATGTATATTATACTATTTGATGGTGCTATTACACTATTAAACCAACATACATATTACATACCAAGGGCACACTGTACAATACAAACGTACCATCTATGAGGGAAGTCTTTTTCCTTGTCGAGAGGTGTGAAGATGATATCCCCAAATATGGATTTCACTGGTTGCTGCACCAGCTCAACGTGCCCCCAGTCCAATCTCTGCCCTTCGTCGTTAATGTGCAGCAGAATAAAGTCTTCCTTGTGAGCATCAGCTGCCAACCAGTCATGGATCTCTGTCAAACCTGCACAATGCAACAGTCCAGTAAACTTCATTCTGCATTATACGTACTGTATGTTATACATACACAAATACAAGGCTTCTATTATATGAGAACACATCGTGCTAAATATTAATGTTGTAGAGGCTCATTGCTATGTAGGTGATGAGATAGAGGGTGAACCTTTTGAGCAAATAACGTAGCACAAATGCAATAGATCAAGACATTTTGGCCACGTAGGCCTTCGTTGGCTGAAATCGACATTGTGCTAATTGTGCAACAAAGTGTTGCTACTGGTGCAGTTCTTTGAAGGTTGGCACCTCAACTGATGAATATAAAGTAGAATCAAGTACAAGTATGTGTACATCACATGCGAATAGGTTGGCTGTGATCTAACACTACAAAGACAAACAATAATAGGGCTCCGCCCCCCAGTCGTCTGAGGCGGCATTTACACTAGAACGGTTTTAGACAAAAACGGTGCAAATCAGCACCGTTTTGACTTACCATTTACACACAAATGATGTAAACGCTGGAGAAAAACGATCACTTCCAAATCTGATGTTGAAGGCGGATACTTGCAAAAACCGTGCCACAATTTCTTTGTATAAACAGCAAAAACAATTGTGCGACTGAAAACAACAGCGCTCTTGCCAAATTACACATGGTTTCATGTGGTCTACAGTCACACAATCGTCATGTGCTCGTATTATCACATCGTCTCTGAGGTTTCCTGTTTTCAGCATACGAAAACAATGTGTGTAGACACAAGTAAACAATGCAGTACAAGAATGATTCGAAAACGGACGTTTCCAGAAATGCTCTAGTGTAAAGATATCATTAGCTGGTTGACATAACCTCCAGTGATTTACCCAATTTCAACTTAGCCCGGCCTGTCCATGCAGTGACTAACTGCAAGGAACTGACCTTTTCACAAAAATAACCTACAGTACGCAGGTTGCATATCATATTGTTCACTAACCTATTTACTTTGCTATGACGATCACGTTCACACTGCAGTCTGAAACAGGCTATGTATGCGTACATGCTTGTGATTACACAAGTTTACCTAATACTTCATCAACAGCTACACATGTGCCCCTAGTCAGCAAGCCTCAAGGACATTACGTAATAACTATCAAGCAATGCTTGTAGTATCCAACGCTGTATATGAAAGTGCTTGAATAGATACCTGAAGATGCATCACCTTCATTTCAAACAATGATTTGTGCTCCTTTCCATTTCAAAGCTACTACGAGTGTATTCAGCATTCATGTGTACAGAAAGTGCAAGAGAAATGCACACACACAATAGAGGTAAATCTCAATACCATTGTGAATAGGTTCAATAGCTGAGGTGAATAGACTGTGACATGTTTCATGTTAAAATTAAGTAGATAAATAAAGCAATCAGTGCTGGCAGTGTCAGCTAGCCCAGACAACCAAGAAAGGCTCAAGCAAGGCAAGAATAATACAAGGATCAACAGAGACAAAGAAGAGAGTCACAAGCAATAGACTTGTGCATATCTGTACAAGTGATGATAATGCAGGGAGGATACTGTACGTAAGTGCTATTAGGCAGGTATTAGCCAAGGACAGTGTCTTGTGCAACTACAGTAGCAGCAGCTAGCCATAAAATGTGGACAGTTGTATTGCTATCTTCAAATGCACATTATCTGCAAATGAATCAGTGCTTTGTTCTCCATTGCACAGCATTAGAGCGATGGCTCTTGATGCCCTTTGCCTTGCACACGGTACATGAATGCTATGCTGCAGTGGTGGCTACATTTGCAGGAAGATGGAGTTCAGTGTGTTGCCTGTAGCAGTGCAGATTGGCCCAGGTTGGCTGACAAAGGAAGGTACGCCCTTCTGTCTGTCACTCTGAGCCAGTCTACACAGCTCAGGGGCAAGAGCAGCTACGTACAATGGCATAGGCTGAGGGGACCCAATGATGGCCATTGCTCAGCAAAGGTAGGCAAACAGGCATGCTTGTCGATATTGTGCAAACACTGAAAAGTGTTGTTATTTGCTCTCCTCTAGCTATTCTCCATTCCAAGTGCAGTGTCTAGTGGCAGTCACTCTATCACAATGGTTTGGCCACATCTGCCAGTATCATCTGCATGGCTACACATGTTGCCTTCAGCGGTGCAGATTGGCCCAGGTTGGCTGACAAGAGAGGTACATACTTCTGTCTGTCACTCTGGGCCAGTCTACACAGCTCGGGGGCAAGAACAACTCTCAATGTCAAAGGAAGAACACTTACAGTCAAGAGTACAAGCACTCTTGTTACAGTACATCCATGGGGAATGCATGATGCACAAGGAACTGATGTTATCAGTAGTGTGAGACTTTCAAAACAGGCTCTTGATAGAGCAGGCCCATGCCAATTAATACATTAGGAGGAAATGGCTAAACACCATCTGGCAGTAGCCATAGCTGAGCTGCTAAAGAGTCGGCTGTAGATCTGGAGGTCGCTGGTTCTGGTCCGGTTAGCTGCTGGCTTTCCCTTCCCTTCTCGTTCCTTATCATGTTTAGTTGTTGACCTTACCTTTCATTAGCATAGCCATTGTATGAGCAACATTTCAATTTAGGGTTAGGTGCATGGCCTGTGCTGACAGCCAATCAGCAACAGGCCGCCAAAGAGAAGCAGCTGAAACTACAGAATATGTACATCCTGGTATGCAAGTGAGTAGCACAGCGATTCTGAATAGCACACAGAGCATGTGCACAGTGTACGTCAAAAAAGTGCTAAAGCAGACTGAGGCACAGGCCTGTAGCAGTGCAGATTGGCCCAGGTTGGCTGACAAAGGAAGGTACTCCCTTCTGTCTGTCACTCTGAGCCAGTCTACACAGCTCAGGGCAGGGGCTACAAGAGAGAGTTTCTACACTTTCACATAAAAGTATTCATGCACTATCCTCACTAGCTAGAGCTCAAGTTTTCAATGGTGAAATGGTGATACAGATTTGGTCAGAGCAATGGCAGACTAACCTATGGCATACAAGGCGTTCCATGAGCTGTGTGTGTGCGAATGTGTGTGTGTGTGTGTGTGTGTGTGTGTGTGTGTGTGTGTGTGTGTGTGTGTGTGTGTGTGTGTGTGTGTGTGTGTGTGTGTGTGTGTGTATGACATTAGCAGCCACCTGCCGTCAGGGACGTTGGGCGTGAATCTGGCCAATTCACTGCATCAACAACTTAGCCGGTAAAACAGGACCCAGGCTATGGCCTGGGTCCTGTCCTACACCCTCATAAGGACGTGTGCGTGTGCATGCGTGTGTGCGTGCATGTGTATTTATGTAGCAGTATAAGTATGGTGTGTTGTATGAGTATTAGCACTGTACATACCTGCTGTGAGGGTCCTGTCATATGGCATACATCCCAGCTGGTCTGAATCAAAGTGGATAGTCTTGTTGAAAATCTGTACAAGGGAGTTACGTACCAGGAGGCAGTAAATAACAGAAATACGTAACAGCCAAACACCACAGAGCTCGCCCACTACCTCTTCTTGCTGACCAAGCACCGGTATGGGTGAACACACAAGGCCACCAGATACCAGGCCAGGTTGTTGGACCTGCCAACACCCCACAATCAAATGTGATCAAAAAGTGCCTTCAGGACAGATCAGACGAAATCGCTCTGATTTGAATGAATGGACCAAAGAAATCAATCAGCCAACCTCCACTAGAACAACTGAGAGGAGACCAACGACTCGATCCCAAATGGGAATGCCACTTCACCACCCCGGACCGCCTTATGTATTGAAGAAAGGGAGATGTGGCATGACTGAACACTATACTGTAGTTGTGATGTACGTAGGTGTTTGTTTAGAGTAATGACTTACATCATGTTACTATTAATAGATGCTGTATTTGTAGGCATGCCTATCTTGTAAAGTTAGCCATCGTAACCTTGCAGTTGATTGAGTAGTTTAGTCCAGTGTCAATGCAATCACTCCTTTGTGCAGCCATCGAAGCACTTAACAATAAAACAAGGCACAAATGTAAGCAGCAGAGAAGTGGGTGCCCTTCCAACCACAACCATCATTGACAGCAGCCCCTCCTCCCCACCCTCCTTCTCACCTTATCCAACCAATCAATGACTTTGTCAATCCATTTGAAAGTGGTCCCACAGTGGCAGAGCCGCATCTCACCAAACACGTACACTGGGTCTAGCATGAGCTCTCTCACACCCATGTTTAGCTGGTCCGTCATTGTGAACCACTGCTGGGCCCACACAAACTCCCAAGCCCCTCCACTCAGCAGCTCCAGCAACTCATTCAGGTAGAAGTCTCCTTTGCCGTAGCTGTTGGAGAGAGATGAGAAGTAGAGCATGCACATGGCACCCTACAGAATGTGCATGAGTCACTATAAAACAGTTACAAATATACAAGTTCATACACACAGCAACAAAACACATAGTCCCATGTATCCAGACAAACAGAAAGTGGCTTGGCTACTGAAACTACACCAAATTAACATATTGTTTATAGTGCACAGAGCACTGAAACATTATACAACACACTACCCCAGTAGGCATGGTGTGTGTCACAGAAGGTCCAATCACCCATCTGCTTTGTTGTTGAATGAGTTGTGTGTTCCCAGAAACTGCACATAGTTGAGTTCTGTGTCTAATGCCAGTTGACGCTGAAAGTTGAGGCTCTGGTTCACCCATGGGTCCATCTGCACAGTGCCTCTACTGCACTCATGAAGGAGGTCCCTCTTGCAGGGCGTCTCATCAGCAAAGTGAAGCAACTCAGGCATCCCTGGTGTAGAAGGGAGACATGTTAGAGCAATGAAGGATATGGAGAAAGAAAGGAGACTTATTCACATCTAAATGGGTGAAACAGTAAAATGCACTCGTTCTGCTGCAATAAGCAGCCCCTCAGGTCGACAGGGCCAGGCAGGTACATAGATTATGAAGACCTTGAATGACGTGCAGTAGCAATCCATCCCTGCGTGCTCCACTCATGCATATAATCGCATACCATGGGAATATACAGGATACAGTAGGGCATGTTTGGGTATAAGACTTTCCACTAATGTAACAAATGATACAGCATTACTTAGTGAAATAAAATGTGAATACACGTACGTAACTTACTTAAGGCTGCAAAGGGTACGAATTTTAGCAAGTTATTGAGTGGCAAAAATTGGACAAAATTGCACCCACAAAAATTTGCCTTGTACAGGTAAATCTCATAAATATTGAAAATTGTTAAAATTACGTAGTACCTGCCAAAAACTGGACTTTTCGAAATGTTAAATTTAAATAGTTAAATAGTTACTGCTAAATTAGTAGACTTCAGGTGTTTACATGTTACTTATGTATGCGTACTATTCAGAGGTGGCACCAATGAGTGACCCACAAAAAGAACCCAATTTCCTACCATACAGTGGCATACTATGATTAAAAGTGTGCCTATGGAATGCACAGGATGCCTTCTGAAGAAGAAAGTTCAGGCCTGGTTTACATTAAAATGTTTTTGCCTATATCCATAACAATTTCGCTGTGTTTGCACCTTCCATTTACATACAAACACCAAAACAATCCGGAAAACAGATATTTTCAAAAACAGAGTTGAAAGTGAATACTTTCAATAATGGTGTCATAATGTATGGGTGTAGATGGTTAAAACAATTCTTTTTAGCTGTGGTATGTAACATGTATACAACCAGCTGTAGCACATGTGCATGTACAGTATGAATGGACAATAAATTATACATACATACCTTCACTCCCATTGGTGAAAGGAGGGTATGTTCCCTTGGGGGCTGTCCTATACTGCACAGCATTGCTTGCCACTTCCTCCAGGTTGGATACCTGCACGTCTGACCAGCCAAAGCAGTATCGTCCACTCACCCACCACAGCTGTAGGCCATCGCTCAAGGTACTCACATACAAGGTGCACTCAAAGGTGGAACAGTTTGAATGTGTCTCAAGGTGCTCAAATTGCACATGATGCAATATAGGTTCTTTCCTTGCATCACTCCAGCCATACACCCTCCCTTGTAACCACTCCATCATGTGAGCTGTAATGATGTGCTTGTCAAGGGCTACTTGACTGTCGTGTGGAAGCAGCTTACGAACATTTTCGAGTGAGCTGGAGAACACATTTGCAGGGGATGGACTCAAACTGCTGTGTGAGCTCAAACAGCACGCGAGTAACCTGCACACAGAAAGAAGGAAGGTGTATCTGGGTAGATTTGTTAAGAATACGTAGATTGCGCAGGGATGGTAGAACGGTTAGCTTGCTATTAAAGTGTTGGCAGTCACCAAGCACACAGGCATGTTTTCATGTAGTTTCACAATGCAACGACGTCAACTAACTTATTTACGTATGAGACTAACCAACAAAGAATAGCAGCCCTGGTCACACAGCAGTATGGTGAAGGCAGCATAGCGCTACAAGCGATACACTGTGTCACGAAGCCGGCCAATTAGTGCTTGGTGGAGATCAAACGACACCCATCACAATATTTCATAGGCACCGCCCTTTCGCTTGACTATAGGGTTGTCCCCCATCCCACAACCTCGTGTGCCGATCCTGCCGAAAGCCCGCCAGGAAGCGATGCCGGCAAAAGCTAAGCGCAAGGGCGGCGCGGCTGCCAAGAAGCCCCAGACTCCAGCCGCGGCGAGCGCCAAGTCTGGAAATGGCCCACAGTTTGACGCTAAAATGGCCCATTTGTCGGTGACCGGCGTTCTCGCGTCACATCCCGCCTCTCGGGACCTTCACATCCACAACTTTACCATTACCTTCCATGGCATCGAACTACTTAGCGACGCCAAGGTTGAGCTGAATTACGGCAGGCGGTACGGACTGATTGGGCCCAATGGCTGTGGTGAGTGAACAATTCCATTTTATCATAGAGAAGCTACCAGTATTTATGTGTACTGGTGTGTGTGGAAGGAGATGCTCGCAAGATACGTGCTGTGTTGTGTGTTGGTGTGGTGTCACATTACCTCAAACTAGTGGCCTTTATCCATTCTGATACATAGGACCTAGGTACATGTGTGTTCCGACAGTTTTTTCCTATTACATTTTGTGTGAGTTGCTGTGGTGGGTGATAGTAGATGTTAGTGGGCGACTGTCCATCCATCCCTATCTGATTCTCGCTGCTCCTCTCATTCTCCCTCTTCCCCTACTCTTACCCCTTTCCCTACTCCTCCCCCTTTCCCCTTCTCCTCTCTCCCTCCCCTCTCCTCCCTCCTCCTCCCCTTTCCCTCCTCCTCTATCCCTCCCCTCTCCTTCCTCCTCTCCACCCTTCCTCTACTTCCCCTCACTCTCGCCCCTACTCCCCTCCCTTCCCTCTGCCTGTAGGCAAGTCCACCCTACTGGAGGCCCTCGCCAGCCGAGAGGTTCCCATCCCAGAGCACATTGACATCTACCACCTCTCAGAGGAGATTGCTGCCTCTGATCGGACGCCACTGCAGTGTGTGCTGGAGGTGGAGTCAGAACGTGTGAGACTTGAGGCAGAGGCCGCTCAGCTGGTGGAGGAGGGAGACTCAGAGAGTGATAGGTTGATGGACATTTATGAGCGATTAGACGAGCTCGAGTCATCAATGGCAGAGTCTAAAGCAGCAAAGATACTACATGGACTGGGCTTCAGTAAAGGTGAATCATGGATAGAGGGAATCTATGGGTGAATGTACATGTGTGTGGAGAGGGGGGAGGACAGTGGGTGTGGGTAGTATTGTGGTAGCTACTGTATGGATGGGGTTGGGCCTGGTGTGTGGATGTGATGTGTTTTTATCAGATGCTTAAGCAGAGAGACTGAAATCTACCAGCTACGTAGAACAGTTTGTGGTAGTAGCTGAGTTTCATGGCACAGTACAGAGTGATGCAGCTCTTTGTTGGAGCACAGAGCAGCCTTGAATGTGTTGAAAGCATGCTGACACTGCCCAGTTCACTGCCTCCTTTTTCTAAGTCCTTAGCTCTTGCACATTACATTTCCCTTCACTGATTTTGTGTCTACAGAAATGCAACAGAAGAAATGCAGTGATTTTTCTGGTGGTTGGCGCATGCGAGTGTCTCTGGCCCGAGCCCTCTTCCTCCAACCAACCCTGCTTCTGCTGGACGAGCCCACCAACCACCTTGACCTGGACGCGTGTGTGTACCTTGAGGAGCAGTTGTGCAAGTACAAGAGGATTCTGGTGCTTGTTTCACACTCGCAGGACTTTCTCAATAGAGTGTGTACCAACATTATACACTTCCACATGAATGGACTGCGCAACTATGGGGTGTGTGTGTGTGTGTGTGTGTGTGTGTGTGTGTGTGTGTGTGTGTGTGTGTGTGTGTGTGTGTGTGTGTGTGTGTGTACGTGTGCGTGTGTTTGTGTGTTTGTGCGTGTGTGCGTGTGTGCGTGTGTGTGTGTGTGTGTGTGTATGTGTGTGTGTGTGTGTGTGTGTGTGTGTGTGTGTGTGTGTGTGTGTGTGTGTGTGTGTGTGTGTGTGTGTGTGTACGTGTGTGTGTGTGTGTACATGTGTGTGTGTGTGTGTGTGTGTGTGTGTCTTATGTGTAACTATCCACCTTGTTGTTGGTGTAGGGTAATTATGATGCTTATGTTAGAGTGAGAGCAGAATTGGAGGAGAACCAGATGAAGAAGTATCAGTGGGAGCAGGACCAGATGAAGCACATGAAGGCAAGTCCTAGCGGGAGAGTGGGGGATGGAAAGGCATGAAGGTGAACACATTAGGAAGCATGCTGGCTGTGTGGTAGTGAAAGAAACAAACGATCCTTTGACACAGTACTGGTCCCGAATGATCAGTACTTTGGTATGCCACAGTCAAAGCTAGTTGCACTTTGAGTAATACAAGTCCATAGATAGGAAGGCCTTAATGCTTGCTAGCTATGCTTAATACCAAGGTTACAGCTAACCTGCATTTGAATTGAAGCATTTGACTATATTTGTGTTAGGATAAGTCTCTGACCCTAATTGTTCCATTGAAGAAGTGATGAAATGACGAATGTATGTAGCTTGAAATGTCTGCTGCTGGGGTCTATCCTCTTCTCCCAAGAGTACTACAACTACTACTAACTGACTCTAGTTGGCCTGTGGTACGTGTTGTGCTTCATCTCCCCTCCCCCACCATGTGCAGGACTACATTGCAAGGTTTGGCCATGGTACTCGGAAGCTTGCCCGCCAAGCCCAGAGCAAGGAGAAGGTCCTCTCCAAGATGGTGGCTGGTGGACTCACAGAGAAGGTTGTCAGTGATAAAGTGAGCATGGGAGACTAGTGCATTGCAATGCAGTGGGGTCAGTGGTATGTATTCCTTTTGGGTGTGTGCTGTGGTGTGGAGATAGGTTGTGTGTGTGTGTTGTGTGTGTGTGTGTGTGTGTGTGTGTGTGTGTGTGTGTGTGTGTTGATGTATGTGTGTAGGTGTTTGAGTGGTGCAATGTGTGTGTACGTATTATCAAAGCAACACACACCTCACACATGCAGCAGGGCAAGACCATATTACAGCCAGCTCACAGTACCAATGACACCGCCCTCCCTGCCTCCCTCCCCCTTCTCCTTATAACTCCTTCTGTAGGTGGTGACCTTCTCCTTTCCTGACTGCGGGGGGCTCCCCCCTCCTGTCGTCATGGTGCAGCATGTAGACTTCAAGTATGCTCCAGACATGGTAAGTCCACCTACCCAACATGTGCTGTGAGTGGTAGCATTCTAGGACTAATGTACTGCGTGTTGAGGACATGGGTCTGTATTCCTCACTTGTGCTCAAAATGTCACCCTTTAACATTATTCCATATTTGCTGTATTTATGTTATGGTACTGGTTTGAGGGAGATGCTAGGGTGAAATGTTATGTTCAGTGCATGGGGGTGAAGAGATAACTACTTACATACGTACTTAGGAAATACAATGCCATCATAGTTTATAATTATGGTATGTTGTATGTTAGTGATTGTGAGAGTTGTGATGTGTGTTCATAGCAGCTTGTGTATGTGTGCCCAACTGGATAGCAACGGAGGCATATTATATTATGATGCCATCGGTCGGGGAGAAGGGTCTGGTACATTGCCTATACATGCTTGTGCAGAGACCCCCCGGAACTAGGGGGTGATAATTGCATTCTATGCCCACGCGTTACCAGGCAACTGCCCGCCCACAACTACTGGTGTTGCACAAGCCGTGGCAATGAAGGCCATGATTCGCTCGGTGCTGAGTTTTTAGCCTTCGCAGTTCGAGCGATTTCGCTAGGCAAAGCCTTTTCATAGCAGCCTGCTACATGCCGATCAAGTTGTGGCCTTCGTTGCCTGGTAACGCATAGGCATAGAATGCAATTATCACCCCCAAGTTCCGGGGGGGGCTCTGCACAAGTGGTGCATAGGCAATGTACCAGACCCTTTCCCCTGGAAAGTGGTCTGGCTACGCGAGACTAACATGAAAATAGGCAATTGTCCTCGCCATCAGTTGTCACTGCTGTGTACGGGAATGTATTACGTGTGTAGCACAGTATACGTACGATGATAACAGTAGTCACTGCCTTGTGTTGCAGTTACGTACCTGCCTGTGCAGTTGGTTTAAGTTTGATTGTGCTGCTGCTGCTTGCTGTGATGTGTGTGAAGTGTTTGTGAAGTGTGTGTGTAGCTGTGTAACGTCCTGACTGTGTATGTGTGTTCGTATGTGTGTGTTCAGCCTCTGGTGTATAAGAACCTTGACTTTGGGATTGACCTGGAGACACGGGTGGCTCTGGTGGGACCAAATGGTGCCGGAAAGTCTACCCTACTCAAGCTTCTGGACGGTGAGGTGAGTAATGGTTTCCATGGATACCATGAATCAATGCAGAAAGCACCACAGTGCAAAGTATATCTATCTTCACTTGAAAGACACTTAAGAATATAAGGTGTCAGCGTGTACATTACGTTTGTGTCTTCGTTCCCTCCCTCTGTTTAAGGATACTGCACAGCTCCTTCATGTGCAACATTTCTTGTGGTTGTTTCTTTTTCTGCACTGCTACTAGATTGTTCCTACTGATGGGCTGATAAGGAAGCATGCTCATTTACGGATTGGTCGCTACCACCAGGTGTGTGTATGTATGTGTGTATGTATATGTCTAACAGGTGATCAGTGCTACTTATGTGTTGGAGTGAAGTGGTTAGTGAGCTAGCTGTCCTGGGTGTTAACGTGATGTGGCTTGTTTGCTATGGAGCTAGTGGTCTGGGCTTTGTGTGTGTGTGTGTGCGTGTGTGTGTGAGTGTGTGTGAGTGTGTGTGTGTGTGTGTGAGTGTGTGTGTGCGTGTGTGTGTGTGTGTGAGTGTGTGTGTGTGTGTGTGTGTGTATGCATGTGTGTGTGCACATGTGTGTTTGAGTGTGTGTGTGTGTGGGCAGTGTGTGGTGTGTGTGTGTGTGTGTGTGTGTGTGTGTGTGTGTGTGTGCACGTGTGTGTGTGTGTGTGCGCATGTGTGGGCAGTGTGTGTGTATGTGTGGGCAGTGTGTGGTGTGTGTGTGTGTGTGTGCGTGTGTGTGTGTGTGTGTGTGTGTGCATGTGTGTGTGTGTGTGTACAGTGTCAATTCATGGTCACTGTTTCTGTTTGTGTCTCTGATGCAAGTAGAGCATGTTTCCTAAGGTCCCCTGCCCACTTCACAGCACTTGAAAGACCACCTGCCACTGGACCAGTCTGCCCTGACGTACATGATGAAATGCTACCCAGAGGAGAAGGAGGAGGAGCAGATGAGAAGGGTACTTGGACGCTACAGCCTTACTGGGCAACAGCAGGTGTGTGTGTGTGTGTGTGTGTGTGTGTGTGTGTGTGTGTGTGTGTGTGTGTGTGTGTGTGTGTGGATGTTTGCGTGTGTGGATGTGTGTGCATTTTGCTGATGCAGCACTGTGGTCGTGAAGCACAAGTACATATTCCATGCCACCTCTTTCACCTCACATCTGTACCTTAGGTCTGTCCCATTAAGAACCTATCTGATGGCCAGCGCTGTCGGGTAGTGTTTGCATGGTTGGCATTCCGCAGTCCCCACCTCTTGTTGCTGGACGAGCCCACCAACCACCTGGACATTGAGACTATTGACTCACTGGCTGATGCCATCAATGACTTTGATGGTGGAGTGATCCTGGTCAGCCATGACTTCAGACTCATCAGCCAGGTAAGCCTATAGCAGGAAGTAATACAGTGGGGAAAATTGTGCATATTAATTGCTGTATGGGTTTGTGATTGACACTAGTTGTTCTGTGTTGAATTGATGTTTGATTTACCAAGATGTGTTGCAGGCAAGCCTGCCTATGAATCAGGTTATCCCCCGCTAGTTGCCTTTGGCACATCTTGCTGATAGTCTAAGTATGTTGAATCCCCTTCTGCATTTGTGGATCTCCCACTCCCTTTCTCTCAACTGATGATAGTCACTTCATATGTAGCTATGTACTATTTTCATTGCATTATGAATTAGCTGGAGGAATCCACTAATTTGTTAACTTGTACCAAAATCTTTGTGTAAGTATGATACAGGGCGGGGAAGGTCCCTTCCTGGTGTGTTCCAGTTTAGTACCAAACTATTGTGTTGATGCTTGGACTGTGGTGTCTGTGTTGACAATAGCACACTCCACAGCCTGTATGAAAGGGGTAGAGCTGTACACTCCCTTGTTCATTAGATGTTATTTGGGTGCACTCCACTTTAGCGTGTATTCTGCACTCGTGGTTAGGAAGTGGTAAGAAATGCTTCAGCTGGAGTTCAATGGGGGAAGGTTCAACTGTTCAAACTAGTAAGGAGTTGGATACCTTACCACACTTGCTGCTGTGCGTTTCATACAGTAGCAGTTGACGGTACTAATTCAACACACTGTGATCCTGTGCATTACTCACTGCTTATGTATTGCATTTCAGGTTGCGAAGGAGATTTGGGTGTGTGAGGGTCAGACAATCACCAGTTGGAAGGGAGATATCCTCTCTTACAAGGAAGAACTGAGGAAGAAAGTGCTTGTGGATGTTGTGTAATGCATTGACCCCACCCCCTTTCAACCCTCAGTGTAATTTAATCATTTATTTATCTGATCCATTCTGTTGTATAAATTGAAAGGTGGGAGTGGGAGCTAGATACTCCAACTGAATGCAGCAATGAAGAAGTGAAGAAGTTCTTGAACAAGGCCATCACTATTGTACCCTTGTTTGATGGTGATGCATTTTTGTGAATGCAGGACATCGATGGGTGAACCATAGATAATCAATTATCTATGGGTGAACTAGCTTTTTGCACAAGTACATGCTGTACTTAATTGCAGATTTTGTGTCAAGCTCGTAAATTACTATTATAAGAGTGAAGCACATAAGTGTGATACAAAAATGTGTATGGTTTTGCTTAGTTAGCCAAATTGTTTACTCAATCTAATTAACTATGACAATGACGTATGTATAAAGACAGAATTATCCATGCCAGTGCATGCAGGCAATGTCCACATCAGCATTCTCCTTGAAGGTATACACTGCAGAAATCATCAAGGCGACGTTGCAATTCCAGCAGTTCTTTCCTACATGAGATAGAAGAGAAGTAGCTTGTTAGGCATGGCTATTTTAAATTCCTCGGTATTTTAACAACTTAATTAGTTGCTACGTTGACCCATTTATTTTTGCCAAACTTCCTCGCAGCCTATATAGCTGAATGCCCAGATATGGGACATACATATGGAGGGTTAAATCTATCAGTTACTGTGGGTTACTAGTACTGAGAGGTCATACTCTTACAATTCACCATCCACATCTGTTACCGTAGCAACAGTTGACTGGATCAATTGGGCATTTGCCAATGCTGATGACTGAGTGTAGACTGCAATAACTGTGTTTCTGTATTGTTCTTGCTAGCTGCAACTGCAACTGCAATGAATAAATGATTGACTGATACATGCATGAGCATTGATAAAATGGATATAATTCGCCTAGTCAGCTGTTGTGAAGCATACTTAGACTATCTTTCATAATGTTGCTACAATGAACAAACTTGTGATATTTTGTCAGAATAGTTGGTAGGTGTGGTAGTTTCATTTGCTTTGGAAGCCTTTTGACTGATAATAAATAGTTATCCTGTCTATAGTGTAGAGTAAATATTGACTGATATATGCCTGTATCAGCCAGAACCCACATTATTTGCAGTCAGATGATGTTTTCCATTATGGTAGTGTAATCCAAGCCATGTACGTACATATTGATCAGTGCACTTTGAATGGCAGAAGATGATTCCACTGCACCCAGCCTGTACATACACACTGTTCCAAGAATAGTAATGCCTCGAAAGTGGCAAAACATCACAGATACAACTATTTTCATGTGTGCTTCTTGCTTTACCCCCTCCATTCTTTTCTCATTAATGTGCTCCTGACTATTCTGAAATACCCTGGTGGACTATTTCTGGTCTGACTATGAATAGCTTGTCATCATAGGCTGATAAATTGGAAGTTGACTATAATCAATCTCATACAAAGACTTGACAGAATAATGGCTACTCCAAAATTAATTGCATTGATTAGTAATCTTTGGAGATGTAAAATTGGCAGTTGAACAACTCCCATGGCAATCAATGTTGCAACGAAAGCATGCATGGTGCAATGGCAGGGTACTTGTTCAGCAACTCTGTGCAGACAATATTCATACGTAGTGGTGTTATCTACCATGCAGAGTGTCAATGGTACATAGATACCAGTGTCAAAGGACAAATTAAAGCATAGGAGCTCGAGTCCATTGGATCAGTGGTATCCATTGATATATTGTCAAGTACACTGGAGTCTTCACAAAACAGATCGTTGTCTCGATGAATGCATGGAGCGCCAGTGGGAAGTTAGAAGACTGAAAGATAGTACTTTACTCTGTTGCAAGTTCACCAGCTGTCATGTGAACTAACTCTGCTTCTCCCTCTTCCTCCACTTGTTCCCTTTCTCTGCTTCTGTTCTGCTCATTCCTCCCCTTCTCATCCACCCACCTCTCTCTGCAGGTGATGTTGCATTTCCCCCTCTACCTTTGCCTCCCCCTCTGCCTCTCCTTCTGGATCTGCCCTCCTGTACCTGGTCCATTCAGGAGAGTACATGTAGCTGTACATGTGGTTGAAGGTGTCAAGCTTCCTGAGTGAACAGTTGTATAATTGCTCGTATTGGAATGAATGCTACAGTAATTGACTCAACACCTCCCTCACCATTCAAGTCACACTAGTACTATTCTTCTTCGGCTGATTCTGCTGACTTCAACTTCCTCTTGCTCAGCATACTTTTATATACCATTGCCAAATCTGACTTCAGCAAAATCTTCTGTGTCAGTGAGTAGCTATTGAACTCGATCATTTTCCCAATCTCCATTGAGTACAAGAAGTGAATCCCATTCACAAGGTGGGATATACCTTCTAAAGTTGTTGGAAGTAGCGACAATCATGAGAGGTAACAAGGTACTATCTTCAGCACTTGGCAGGGCATTTTTATGTGTGGATACTCATCATCTGAGCTGTCCTCTTCCATATAACTGTCTTGCCCAATGACTACCTATAACTACTTTGAAGGGCATAATTTATCTGGCCATAACTTGTCAAAAAGGGTAAGGAAACAAAACCAAGTTTGGTATCATTCAAAAGGCCTTCAAATGCACTATCCAACTGCTAAAATGGAAATGTGTACATGAAGCGGAGGATAAGCAATATAGCAATTATTGGGTTTGGGGTTACATACAACCTCATCCAACGGTAATGGTTCATTAATAGGTAGAATGAATGACCTACTGGTAGAACTTACCGATAATCATTTACTTGATCTATCCATGCAGGGTAGTGAGCAATCCTCTGCTCCAGATCTCCCAAATCTTGGTTAAGAACCTTCTCTTTGTCTGCTAGGCCTTTGCTGAGGCATTCAACCTGAGACTGAAATGAACCTCTAAGGCTTTTCAGGTGCTTGCTCTTGATGTCCTCTTTCCAGGCATCCAGGTCACTATTCAAGTGGTCATTGATCTGCAAGGCAGAGGAGGACAGTTATAACGATACATCAATTTCTGAAAGGGTACTTTTTTGACTTTATTCACAGCATTGTGAAGCTATTGCAAGGTCAGTGCTTTGCATTTGGCCACCACAATGGACAGGACAAGCTGGGTTGAACGATTGAAAGTTAATCACTGCATTTTGGACACTGAACACTTAAAAGTATAAACCTTTCAACTAATCACTAGTCGCCCTCAATCGTACTTCCCCCCCCCTCTTTACTGAAACATCAATACTGGCCTAACAAGCTGGTAGGAAGGTCAAGTGATTGACCACATACAATAAAGGATATGGCAAACACTGGTGGATCATACCACTCGAGTGACATGCAGTCTTCCAAATGTATTTTGCCACACATATACATGCAGGATACCAAACTTTCATTTGCTGCCATGCTTACACGTCTTGCAGCCACCTTACACAACGTACACTGGTAACCTAACGTAATGATTGCAAGTATAGGTAGTATATATACGTAGCTTACCTTTCCCTTGACCTGGTCCAGGTGCTCATTATCTTTGTCAGTTAACCATTTATACCCCAATACAGAAAGGGATGCTGCACCCAAAGGAGCAGCAATAGTGCTCGCACCAATCTGAATAAGGTACAGTGAAACAGAGAATTCACCTTTAGTAACAAACTGTATGACACTAGTTATCTCATGGCTCTGAGATACATAATTACTATGCATTTTTTACGCATGCCTAGCTGGTGTATGTATCTCTATCTATGTATATTCATGGAGTCACACGCTATTCCCTTTCCATTTCAACCCATATATCCAGCTCCATACATTCATGCAAAATGGCACCTTAAAATGGCAGACTGACATCCTGCCATGTCTCTGAGCAGACAAACGGCTCACAGAGGTGGCACATCTTTATACGGTTGTTGTTCATTGGTTCGTTCAATGTTTGAGGCCTTACTTCAGGCACTAAGAGTGATCAATTAGTTGCGGACCTTTCGAGTCACCAGATCACAGTCTGCTGTTTACAAGAGACGAAGTGTGCGAATATTTTTGATGAACTCCGTGGAAGTTACCGACTGTTAGCATTGCCATCAGAAACACGACAGTATGGACTGGGTTATGCAGTAACTGATTGGCTGGTGAAGTGGATCACCCGTTTTGGTCAGTATCTGACAGATTGGCAGTTATTCAGTTTAGTTTGTCTGGGAAATCAATCATGACAGTAATCAATGCGTATGGCCCTACTGCTGTGCATGTCGGTGCCAACATTGGGGAACAGGAAGAGTTCTTTTGTGACTTAGTCACAGTTATTTCAGCCTACAGAGCCAGCACACTCTTTTACATTGCTGGTGACTTCAACTCCAATACGTCATGAACAAGAAAACTTCATGGGGAGACATTCTCGTGGTTGCAGGAATGCCAATGGGTCTGCGCTAGCACATTTTTAGACATGCATGGACTGTTTGCATGTAACACTGCCTTTGATCATCCAGCATGTCATAAAACAACATGGCAAGGACAACGCAGAGATATTGTAACTAACCAAGTAGTGCCTGTCTACAACATGATTCATTCTGTTCTACGTCATCAGTCCCACAAATCTCTTCTGCAAGATGCAAAGTCATATGCTGGCACCAAAATGTCTAGTGACCATCGTCTAGTGGTTGCACGTGCCAATATTTCCCGTATCGTTGGTATATGGGGCAAGTGTGCTCACACCACTACCAAGTCTACTAACTATGCCACTCAACAATTAGCCAAGCCTATAGTGTGCCTTGAATACCAACTACATCTTGCTCAAAGTGTTGCAGACCTACCGCTTAAAGGCAAATCTGCACAAGAACAATGGCAAAGTACTGCAGATGCCATACACTACGCTGCAGAATCTACAATTGCTACTGTCCCTCCAACTCAATGCCATAAACGTCTGTTCTGTCCGGAGCTGGCAAAGATGTCCACTAAGCAAAGAGACCTATGCCTGTGCATCAACACCACCACTGATGACCAACAACGACAACAACTCAAACGACAATGCAACAGTGTACTTCATGCCTTGAGAAGGAAGGCACTTACTAATGCATCAGCAGCACTTAATGAATGTGCAGCAGAAGTGGAAAGATTGCACGATGGGAGTTCGGATGTTTCGTGCAGTCTGCTTTCTCTGTTGCAGACCATACCTACATGCAGTGATCGATGCACAATGAGCACGGTCACACTGTTGAAGATCCAGTAGAAGTAGGCAAATGCATTACTGAATACTTCGGTCATCCGTTTTGAGATGATGTGACAGTTGGGCTTCCAGCATTCAAGAGTGTCAATCAACCTCTGCAGCAGCCAATTGAAACGAGTGAGGTGAATAGCCCAATGAAGAAGCTTAACAATGCCCGTGCATGTGGATACGACTCACTGCCCGGTGAGTTACTGAAGTATGCTGCAAACCAACTGGATGCATCATTGGCAGCAATATTCAATCAAGCGCTGGAACACGGTCAACCACTTGAGCTGGGTCGTGGAATACTGGAATACTGTAGCAGATGCCTGGAAAGCCATGCAATTGGAGCACTGTCAAGCCTGAGACCAATAGTTTTACTTACTACCCTTTGTAAGGTGCTGTCATTGGTGGTATTGTCACAAATTTCCAATAAAGTCAATTCCAGTATTTCAGCAGGACAGAGTGGATTCTAGCATGGCAGAAGCACTGCTGATGGTGTGTTTGGATACTGCTGGATGGCAGCTAAGTCTCAAAGATGTTAGGAGGCCATGGAAATACTGGGAATGGATGTGAGCAGAGCATTTGACACCATCAGGCGTGACAGATTGATGCAGCTCCTGGAGACATTTCTGGATGACTCAGAGCTACGTATGATCTGCCTATTGTTAGCAAATACAACTCTGGAACCATGGCTGGCGAAAGGGAGGTGTGCAGCATTTAACACTACTATTGGCACCCCTCAAGGAGATAGCCTGTCACCTGCTCTATTCATTGTGTACCTAGAAGCAGCCCTACGTGACCTATGACAGATGCTACCACAGCATCCTCAAACAGACATAGACCTGCCCTTGGACATTGCTTATGCAGATGATGTGGACTCTAGTGCGTCTAAAATTTACATACACCGAAGCGCCATGGTATAAGTGATATATACCCTGCCTAGCGCATCTAGGCTCTTATTCGAAAGGCAGGCTTCTTCCAGGATGGCAGCTCTGAAAAGCGGCTGTCAAGTTTTGTTGAATTCACAAGTGCTGTGAAGTTTTTGCCTGAAATTAAACCACTAAAGCAACACTCTAAGAAGCCAGTGAAGTGATTGGTGAGGCTTCTGTGACGTTCTCGGCCTTCGAGGGTTATTTGCGCTCGCTGCTCGACTTTCTGTTCTCCATGAAACAGTGCGTTCCCACTGCTGCAGTGAGTTTGAGTGCCCTTGCGTACGAATTAGCGCACGAGCTTGCTGTTTCTCGTTTGTGCACTGTGCAGGTCCCGTACATGTTTTATCTAGCTTGGCTACGAAGCGCTTTACGTTGTTGGCTTGCGTGCATTGGTTGCATCGTGGTGGAGGGAGGTATTCTCCTTTTTAATGCTTTGCGGACTCTCCCAAAGCCATGCAAAGTTGAAGCTGACTGCAAGTTGCTGCATTTGTGCGTTTGTGCTTTGGTATGATTTGACACCTTCGTTGTTATCAATAACAATTCCTTGTTCACTTTCACACCTTCCATATTTGGGCTGGGATATAACAGGATTTAAGCGCCCCTGTGCATATATATGCTTCTTAGCTCCTGTTATATCCTGACTGGCTTGTTTACGCGATATATATTCGCACGGTTGCCATGGCAACGTGGTATATTTAGCTATAGTGCATGCATTTGCGCTTAGTAACAGTTTGTAACGCAAAAGTGCTTATGATGATGATGATGATGATGATGATGATGATGATGATGATGATACATTCGTGCAGGGGATCTGTATTAATTGAACATGACGTCATTCCACTTGTACAGCAAATTAATGGAGAAGCCTCTGAACGAGAAACTACTTGCTCCATTACTTGAAAGAAGCTTTACCACTTTCCAGTCCCTTGATGCATTAGAATCGATCATTTCCTAGCATAACTATGTATAATTGTGCGCCACTACACTTTCCCCTTTTCATTTCATGCAAATTGGTAGAAAACTGAAGGAGGAGTTAGTGTTCAACCAAATTACTATCATTATCCTATTTCTAGGATACCACATTTCCGTAAAAGATGCAAGAAGTCTGGCCGGATAACTTTAAATCAAACCTTGTCTGATTTCCTACCAAATCTGGTGCCCCATTCCTCAAACACTTTAGGAGATATCCTGAACATGAACATTCATAAGCTGCAATTGGTCAGTAAGCCAATCCGCTTTGCTATACCTATGACAAGCAAGAAGGTACCACCTTCACTGGCCACCACACTTAACTTGCACTCAAACTGCCAATGCAATTGGCTTCTGCATGCTTGAAAACGGTGTTGCTTGTAGTTAGCCACTGCAGAGGCAATAGATTGAATGGTAATCACTGAATATAATGCCCAGCCTACCAACTACACTAGTATTGGTGTCTCAGTTGGTAGGGAGCACAAAGCCCTATTGAGTTGGCTACCAGTGATCGCCTCCCCCAGTCATCCAACAGAGACAGAAGAGCCACAGACAGCTGTTTAGCTCTGATTGGGGTTCATCGGTGTAGTGTACTGATGGTTGATGTTGGATGACTGCTGCTTCTGTATCGACCACAAGTTAAACACTTGTGGATTCAACAGAAACAGATAAGGAAGGCTACAGTCATCACGACTGAGGCGTTGTTGAAATAGACCCAGATATTCACCACATATGCACCACAAGTATTTAACTGGTGGTGGATACGGAAGCAGCCAGTCATCCAACATCAACTATCAGTATGCCACATGGATGAGTCTCAATCAGGGCAAAACAGCTGTCTATGGCTCTTCTGTCTTTGTGGGATGATTGGGGGAGGTGATCACTGGTTGCCAATTAAATAGGGCTTCGTGCCCCCCTACCAACTGGGACACCAATACTGGTGTAGTTTTTAGGGGCTGCCGCAGGCAGCCCCTATATTGTTTTCAAATTGACGTTTTCATATGGCTTCATGTTACGGATATATATATATATATATATATATATAATACGCCAACCTACGGTTGTGCGTCAATGCTTACATTTATATCGAATGTATTGGGCGAAGTATTGGGTATAGGGAATTTATATTGTCGGCCATTTTATTCGGCCGGAAGTAGACCGTGTGCAAGGCCAAGGGACTTTGAAAACCGGCTTCGAAACGACGTCTTAGCGAACTTTGGACGTTCTCTTCCGCCTCTGACCCTGGAACAGACTCCTACAGCACTTCTGGTCGACGGACAAAGAGACAGCTTCTAGACAGCGCCCAACAGGTCATCGACTTCGCCCGCGCCTTCTTCGATAATGGCCGCGCCCGCCTCGGAGGACTTCACTCCACCGCCTGGAACACATGACAGGAGTAACGTAGAAACTGGTGAGCGCCGTGATATGTTGACGCTAACATTCTTCAACCATTTCTAGCGTTGAAAAGCTTAGCTCGCACGGTTGCCCTTCTAAATGCTCTTCAGAACCTGGCCCACGCGTACTGCGCTGTAGCAAACGTACGTAGCTTTTGCCATCACAGACCACTAGCTACTCTGGCGACTGTGGGTTCCTTGGTACATTATATTTCTGTGAATATTCACGGTAAATGCATGTGCTGTAAGCAGTCATGTGTCTGTCTTTGCTGGAGATTTCTCTGTGCATGTGTGGTGTGTGCGTGTGTGGTGTGTGATGTGTGTGTGTGTGTGTGTGTGTGTGTGTGTGTGTGTGTGTGTGTGTGTGTGTGTCTGTGTCTGTGTGTTTGCACATGTGTATGTGTGCGTGCGTGCGTGCGTGTGTGTGTGTGTGTGTGTGTGTGTGTGTTTGCACATGTGTATGTGTGTGTGTGTGTCATGTAGCTATGTTTGGTGACTAGTGGTGTATGTGTACTGTCACTGAGGTGTATGACACAATGTCATGTGTTACCAATCATGAGTGACAGAGCAGCGACCGAAGGGAGCAAGTATTTCGAGTTGGGGCGGCAGCCCCACGAGTTTTTTTAACTCGAAATACTTGTTAGGTTTGGCATAATATCCAATGATTACCATTCAATCTATTGCTTCTGCATGCTTCCTGTGGGTGAGCATGCATGCAAGACGGAATGCTTGTGGCACACAGATTGGCAGGAAAGTCAACAGTATGAAAGAAATTGTGATTTGTACTATCCACACATCATACTTACCCAGAAGAATACTTCCCAAAAATCACTTCCAGCGCTGTGCTTAAACCACTTCGGCACCTTACATTCTAAACCATTCAAAGTAATGAATTCAAAACTGCTGTCAGCATGGGGGTTCGTTTTCCAAGCAGACCGCACGTCTTTCAGAAATGAATGCTGCAAGGACAGACAACGTCTATACATTAAAACCACTGACCCCAGCCCCACCCCATGCACAAGTGTGGGCAAGCAAAGAGATAGGCAAGACTTAGTGCACTAATTTAAGTTTATTACACTGCATTGTCCTCCAACATATTGCATTATTTGGTTGATGCTTGCCAGCCTATAGCAACCATCGTGTGCACCATTACAGCATTACCAATTAAGCTGATTAGCAACTGCCACCCTTTGCAGAAGTTGGACATATAGCTTCAGAGTTCCAGAGGCTAAGAAGTTTTGGATTTAGGCCCTTTGAGAATGGCTTTCTGAGAGTTAAAATTCACTTTACTGTAATTTTACTACCTGCAATTGGCAAGCACTTTGGGAGAAAGCTGGAGTGCTTGTGTATGATCCCCCCCCCCATGCAGTAGATTGAACCCTAATTGGTGCTCCCATTAGCTGCAGGTGCTTCATAAGAGCATAGCTTCTAAACAGAAAAATTCACTAACCTCAGAGTCTCAGATCATTATACTTCACAACATAGTAGATGTAATGTAGCCGCAATACCTCAGAAGCCAAGGGTGGAACTGTACGTACACTTACCCACAATCTACCAACTTCAGCCCAATATTGTGCACACTACTTGCCGATGATTGACTTCATAATGAATGACTTACCGATGAATCTCTCACAAATCGTGTAAACTTTGGTCTAGCACGATATCCTCTAGCCAGGTCAACACAAGCTGGTTGCTCCAAACTCAAACTGCATTGATATAATGATTTGATAGAGGCTCATTGCTGCATGAATAACTGAGGTTAGAGACTTAATGAGTGATAGAGCAGCCACTGGAATTCACAAGAATCAAACTAATATCTAGACTTTTCGAGTCATAACCTCCAACCTTGACCATGGCCACATCTTCAGACCTATCTGGGACCTGCTGCAATGCCTCCCCAACCAACTACCATTGCCCATTCATTATATTCTAATGTTCACTAATTACATTCTAATGTCATGCATGCTATTCTATATATTCACACATCATCCACTGCCACACCCACCAACAAATTTACAGAACTAGTTTCTCTTAAGTCATTTCAGTTTTACACCAGTTGAGAAAGATCCATGGATTGAAGTTTGATTGTTGTGAGTCCAGTTGCTATATGCTATCACTCTTTAACTCTCTAACTTCTGTATTAGGTCATGGAAATGGTTTTGCCTGTATAATTTATATCCATAATGTGTTTGGTTGCGTTTGGACTTTCCATTTACACAAAAATACTGAAAATGATTTGGACAACGATGGTTTTCAATGATACATTCCAAGGTGGAAGGCTTAGAAAAGGTAGCCGTAATGTTGCCATGTAAACGGGCAAAAACAGAATTTTTGGAAGCAAATTAAAGACAAAACCATTCATTCCTGTTGGCAAAGATAGAAGCTGGATTTGTTTCCTGGTACCTCAAATCATAGCATGCATAGCTCTGCCGATTAGTTCCACGTCTTCATTAGTCGAAACAAACGTCTACTCCTTTGTGTGCATCATATTGGACTGTGTTTATTCATCGTACCATCCTTCACCTAACCAGTCCTTTCCTTTGCCACACACTCATTCCTCTTCGTTGGTAGATCCTCTTAAGTTGGTCACTGCCCGAAAATAGAAAGAAGCCATCTTCTCACAATAGCTGAACAAGGCTGTTGGGTAGCACCTTGGTCTTTCCATGTAAACATGGCAAAAACAGAAGTGATATTCCCTCTGTGATAACATCTCTGCACTTAGAAACGTTTCCATGTAAAACGTGGCTATAATAATTTGAATGCCAATAACATCAAATCATGGCAATTTGTTCAATTCATGCATTGTGTGCATACACAATACAATGTTCAAATTCCTAGCAAGGGTGAATCATTAATGCATACCTGTGTTGATCAATCTTTGCCTGTGCTTCTTCAATTGCAGCTGCAAATGAGTAGCATGTGCACTTACATGTGCACACAGTGCTGTGGACAATTATGTAGAACTGTATGCAATGTAATTAGGTTGACTGTACCTTGCAGAGATGCCATCCTGTCAATGACAAATGTGCTCATTAGTTCCTCAGATGACTCCATCACTTCCTTCCTTGCCTCATCCAAGTGTTCTATCATTCCTGCTTGGTAGTCTGCCCATTTTTCTTTATCTGACTTGGGACGATACACTGCTATTTCTCCTAGCAGAGTCTTCTTGATCTTCTCATGCATGTCATCAAACTGCACACAATAAGAATAATTCATTATTGGTTGCCAAGGCAATGCCAGAGACATCAAACCAAAAGACTAGACCAAAAGACTATAAATCGTATATAACCAAGCTAGCTGGGTTATTAATTGCCCGGAGAACTCTGAGCTCTCATTTTAGCCAATCAGCTTAATGTATGAAGTTTATTTTATTTCAAGATTGTCGTTCATTTTTCACACCTTTCTTGCTGTGCAGCTGCTGTTCACATTGCATGTGTCACTTTCTTGCAACATGTGCATGCGCCACCTTGTCGTGTTTTGACAGTGTATGCTCATTTCATCCCATGATTGTGCATGACTTGCTTGTGTGCATGCCATGTTCATCCAAGGATGGATGAATGAAGATGCAAACATTAAGCATGAAGTGTCTTTGGCACAACTGAAATTGTCCTTTCTCTACTGAATACAACAGGCTTCCACTGCCACACTGCACTGTAACAACTGCAAGCTAAAACGTTCCGACCCGTACAAGTGGCGCCTTCTTTATTCTTTCAAAGTGACTGCCCTGCCCCGTCTCCATATTGTAGCTACAGTAAATTCAGATGTTATTTTCTGCAAGCAGTCCAAACTTGATAAGGCCTGGCATATGTCACTATACCAACTGTGCACCTGTATCCCATAGAATATCTTCAGAGACCAAACACATTGAAACTGCGGTGTTACTATGCTGTAACACTCTTTGCATAGGCCTCATTGCAGTCTAAGTAGCTATGTAGTTACTAAGTTCCTCTGGCCACGGTGACAACATGAGCAGTGCTTCTACAAAAGAATCGTGATATCTTGTAGATTCATTCCTTCTGATCTCCTACATGTTTACCTATGAAACATTCGAGGGTTCAGTGAATCAGCAATGTACATTCTTCTTAAGGCCACAGCAATTAAATTTTCCTCTTTTCATCCCCTTCCTCATACACCTACTGACAGAGGAGCTGGCAAAAACACAATGTATTAATATATACTAAGTCCGCATTGGATATTGCCTTTTCAAGCCTTGAAAAACACACACCATTGCAAATTTCTCACATGCAGCCTAACACAGGTTTCTGCAATATAAAAAGCTATGTAATTATTTCCTTTGCTTGTAATTTGCCTGTCCGCCCACCTGACTTTGAAGGCAACGGGTAGGATGAGAAACAGAAATTTAATTACTATGGCCTAACTTTTTAAAAACAATAGTTTGCAATTACAATTATAGTACACTACGTTGCAGACTATATGCTTCTTATTTCACTTGCCCTCAGGCGTGAATGCAGTGCGGATGCAGTGTCCTGGTTGTTGTACATGTCCTGTAGCAGTATAATCTTTTTGTGTGACTGACGTTTTGGCACACTCCATTTTTCCTCCACTTCTACTACAGATCACACAGAGAGAAAGTAAGCTACTTTGTGTAAACCTGCAGCTAAATCCTTGTGTTTCCCACTGGTCTGAAACAATCATATGCAGCTACAGCTTCCTATAGATGGGGAAATGCATGCCGATGACAGCATAGCCCGTTGTGAAAATCAGAGAATACAGAATGGTACACAGACTCGTGCTTGAGCAGTTCAGTGTAGCCTCTGTTGATCTGTGAAACTATTCATGAGATACACTGCAAAGACCCACTTCTAGACCTGGAAGGAATGCAGTTTTCACCAACACATGAACAGATGAACAGATGAGTTGCGGCACAACATGAAAGATGTGTGTTTGTGTACCATTCTGTGCTCATGTGTTGCTTGCTGCCTTTCTATCTGTTCCATATTGACATTTTGTGGTTTTAGGTTGCTATATAGCTAACTGTAGCAGCAATTCTCTGTCTAGGATGCAGTTGTTGAGAAGAGTTTGCACAAGCGTAGCTTTAGTTTCACATGAATGTTGATGTACTCAAATGCAATCTGCATTGGAAAGCACGGGGAATCAGCATTGAATCCAGAAAATTGAGACACATCCCAAATGTGAGTAGAAAATTTTGATAATAGTTAACACGATTATCTTACATACGTAGTTCAAGTTAAATATTCCTCCACTCCTTACATATCCTTTTCTATATCATTCCCAACCTTTCACAGAGTCAGAAAGGAAGCAGTAAAGTTCTGGTGAAAGGCTAGTACTAAAGAGCAGTTCATACCTACCCATACAAAAGAGGGGGTTCGCATGCAGTGGAAAGAGTTATGGTCATAGCTAGGATTCATAGAGACGGATTGAGGGCATAAATTTATAGATGATTATGTGGTACTGACGGAGAAATAGGATGAATTTTGAGCTGGCCTAGGGTGTGTGGACAACAGTATGCAGCAAGTAAAGTATAATTGAGAACATGCTTGACAGAATTTCTACCTTCAACATACCAATGCATCAAGTATTTTCAATGCACTTTGTACATGCTCTTCAGATATTTCTTCAAGTGTCTCTTTATCAGCAACAATCTTCCTAAGTATGGATGTTTTGGATGCTTTCTCTCTTTCCAATTCACTCCTGCATGAAAAAAGCACATGCTGGGATTGTTATATACAATTGCTGCTGAACCCAAATAATAGGCAAGGGTCATAATAATAATTGCATTGCCAGGACTGTTCTGGTAACTACAGACTAATTCTTAGTATGTTATGAAAATTATATTTGACAACTCTAGGTAGTTGAATGTTAGTTCATTTGGACAATCAAACACACTAGTAGAGTTCCATCTTGCTATTATATTCAACTTTAATACAATGTTTCATCTGATACAGGCTTCAACCAGAAGTGGCTGATGAAGCCTATAAAAGGGTGAAATGCTGCTGTTTTTTTGAACAGGCAACTACATCACCTCTAGTCTGAAGATGTACTGAAAACAGAGGGATAACACCCAGCAGTTTGGCAACTTGGTTCACACTATGCTTTCAATCATGGCCCCGTTGAAGGACTTCAGTTCCCTGTCTCAGAGAAGTGACAGGAACGATGTAGAACTTGGCGAGCCCCACAAATTCAGTATGCAAACATTTGCTAACGGTCTATGGCGTTTAAAGCTTAAGCGCGCACAAGTTACCCTTCGAAATTTCCTCCAGATGGTGCACGTAGTGTGGTAGAGCGAACTGCCTTTTGCCACACTAGAACCCTAGCTGCTGCAATGACTGCGGGTGTGCTGTAAAGCATTTGCAGTTATGTGTGCCCTTCATCCATGTCCCTCTCCTCTCATCCATGTCTTTTAGAAAGCATGTACGTAAGTTTGCATGTGTGTTTAGCTACATGCGTATGTGTGTGGGTGGGTGGGGGTGGGTGGGGGTGGAGGGGTTGTTTGTTTGTGTGTCTGTGCGTGTATATACTTGATTGTGTTTTGGCAACTCTGAGAATGTGCAAACTGTGTACAAGATATGTCGGTTAATGTACTGTGCCGTTGTGCAAATGTGTGTCAAATATTTTGACTCTATTCATGTCCGCTTCAATCATTTGTGTTCATTCTTGCCTATGAAGTGTGTTCACAAGTGTACTGATGAGTTACACAAAATTAGTTGCACTAGCTACTATATTGACAGCAGCAACCATAGGGAGCAAGTATTTCGAGTTGGGGTGGCAGCCCCACGAGTATTTTTTAACTCGACATACTTGTTCTACTGACAGGCCTAGGCTTATGCTAGATGACTGCTAACTTAGGTGACCACTGACACAGGCTCTACTGTAGTTTCAATCAATTAGGGACTAAATGTGTCATTTGTATTTCGTACTGCTTATCTTTCAATTGATCTTCCATTCTATTAAGAGTAACCATCACATCCTCAACGGTCTTCACACAGGCAGAGTGGTGTCTACCAATCTTAGTAGCAATTGTAGCCTCGTCAAGACATTCCTACATAAATTGAAATAAGCATGTGTATTATACAACACTACAGCTGATTGTTTTCAGTAAGGTGAAATTAGAGCTAATGAATATAAATCAATAAGCATTAGTTTCCAATATCTTACAAGGGATTTAGAAATGGCCTGACAAAAATTTAGGTAGTGGTAGTAACTCGACCCGGTGACACACCTCATTTGTGTAAATTTCACTCGATCTGCATTCCTGCATCACATGCAATTAGGATCAACCAAATGTACACACTAGCATATACTTATAGAACAGACTTATTTAATAGCATGTTGTTCCAGTTGTAGGCATGAACTAATAAATGGTGGTCATCAGCAATTGCAGGTGCCGGGTTGCCCGGAATTTGCTAGAATCACAGGTCCAATGTAGGCCATTACAAACACAGTTTTAACATCGTGCCATGCAGCCAATTTATCTTTTGTTAAAATAATAATCCGATAGCTGTATATATGTATGAGGAATTGATGCACCATGTTTTTGCACTTTCATGTTATTGTTTACCCAAATGACAATGCAAGAGGAACTTTCTGTTTAACCATATAGTCCAGAATGGCAGACAGCCTTTTGGCCCCAATGTTTATTTGGGCTCTTCATGTGAAGACATGTTTCCTTTGAGCAATATGTATAATACACTATTTAAATGATAATTGCTGCATAGAAATAGCTCAGAAGGAAAGGATCATAAGCGTAAACACAGCAAGGCCCAATGGAAGATTGTGACTTGTTTCGACAGGTTGCCTTAAGGTCTTCGGACCGTAGCTCCTTCCATTGGCTTTGTCTTCGGACGTAACTTCTTCCATCGGGCCTTGCTGTGTTTACGCTTATGATCCTTTCCTTCTCAGCTATTTCTACGCAGCAATTATCCTTTAATCTAGCAATAATCACCTCAAGCATGGTTTATATGGGCTGCAAAGCGAGTGGTTGCCGGCGGGGTGTCGTAGCTCAGTGGCTAGAGCATTGGCAGCTAAAGCCAGATGTTCTGGGTTTGATTCCGGGTGGCGCCACTTTCTTTGCAGCCCAAAGTCGTTTCAAAGATCTACGGACAGTATTGACGCCGATCGTGACTTGTTTCGACAGGTTGCCTTAAGGTCTTCGGACCGTAGCTCCTTCCATCGGCTTTGTCTTTGGACGTAGCTTCTTCCATCGGGCCTTGCTGTGTTTATGCTTATGATCCTTTCCTTCTCATGTATAATACACGTTTAGCACAGGAAGATGCAGAGTCCTTCTTTCTCAGATTCATGACACTTTGCAAGTGTTTGGGATTGAAAAACAGACAAGGCAGACGTTGCACAATTTCACTTAAATATAGCAGTTCCTTGTATGCAGCTTGTTCATCCAGAAGACAAGGTAGGCCTGCTGAGAAGGCTCTGCCACTAGTACATGTCATGCAAACAAATGTTGGTGTGGCATAGTTGCAGCCAGAGAAGAAATGCTCTTAAATCCTCTTTGGCTATAACATCTAAATGTGTCATTTGGCATTAACGGCATCACATTTTTTGAACAACAATATTTCGAGTTAACAAACTACCTGCTAACAACTTCCCTGTGTACAATAGCTCTGATAGTTGAGGATGCAGCATTGCTAGTAGCCTGAAGATTCTGAATGAGGATGTACATGTTATGTACTTGGATCCTGCAGAAGTGTGCTGGCTAAAAAGGCTATCCTAAGTGGCAATGCCATGATTCGATTGTCTCTCATAAGCCAATGAGTTTTTCGACCTCTGCTGCATTTGGGGCTGTACCTTGCAGGGAAATAGTTAGGTAAGCTTTCTACTACAACAATATTACTTAAACGTGTTCTAGAAAGACTTTTCATTCTTTTGGATACACAGCGAAATACGAAGAAAAATGACTTTCAGTCAAAGAAACAGAGAGCGTCAAACGCGGCCATTTTACAATCTCCATCCGTGATAGTTGGAGCTGTATCTCACAGAAGAGTCTTTTGTTAAGCATTTTATGAGTATCACTCTATTAACACATGTTCAAGAACACATTTCGTTCGATTGAGAGACAGTGAAATGCTATGCATTAGAGATTATTTCAAGCTTTGCAAAGAAAGACGTGAGCGCCGCCATTTGCAATGACAGAAGCTTACATGATTACGAACATGAAGCCATACGAATACCTAAATCGGACAACAATATAGACGTGCATTCAGTGCTCCAAAAACTGTGACATATGGATTGGATGGATATGGGTTAACAATGCAAGGTATCTATGCGGGAACAATTTGTGAATTATGGCACCTCCCAACGCTAATGTTCCTGGTTCTGACTATATTTATACTAATATTTGTTATACATAAAGTTTTATCTTATGCGCATTTGTATTACAAGTTTCCAGGCTCCTTGTACAAAGTCAAAGCCCTAATCAAAAAAATTCTGTATAATTGAAAACTCTTAAAGTCTCCCATACTGTCTTACATAGCACATGCTCATGGGAGCCTCCAAATCCCCAGACATTATATTATGTTATATTTCATTTGCCGTTGCTAGGTGGTTGACATATTTAGTGAGTGACTATAAAGTGCTACTTGCAGTGAGAGGTGACAATGTCTTATCAGACAGTGATTGTATATCTTATTGGAGAGCAAGAATATCTAATCGGGTTCAGTGTGATTCAATCAATAGCAATAACACTTCACATGTAAGTGCTTGCTTTAAGATCAAACAAAAACAGTCCAATGAAGCATACAGTAACTCTACACTACCCTACCATTTATATGGTTGGGTTTTGAATATCAATGGTGCCACTGTAGTTTCAGTCCTAGTAAACGGCGCAAAAAGCTTCATCCTATTGGAAGCACTGAGCAAACTGATTACTGCCATACTACTACTGCCATACTACAGCTGTCAAAATTTGTGCGTTGATGGTGGCCCATTCTTACACACGAGAGGACCGGGTCCAAAAGACATCTCAGGTAGCTAGCTAGCTACCGAATGAAGCACCGTTAGATTCCTCTGAGCCAGCTTGGCTCTCTCTGCCTCCACTGCTATCGGGCGCACCTTCCACTGACACAAGATTCACCAGCAAAGTCTTGTTGGCGCCTCCGACCGTGTTGCAGAAGTGGGGCAAGACATCTCCTTTGTAGATGAAGAGGTTTCCGGAGAGGCAGCGTACGGGCATTTCTGCCTGGTTCACTAGGCTCCTCGCTAGCCTAAAGAATGATAATGCATTGGATTTGCCCGCACTAATGCTTTCCTTATTTGGTAAGAAACCAATTAACATTCGCCCACGCTTACTTTTGTTTGGCAAATAAATAATATAGAGTATGTCAGGATGTCGTTGCTATATAAGCACTCCCCTTCAATCGGGCACTTTGCGCCCTCAGGGCTCGTGCTTAGAAATCAGTGACATCTCTCAAGGAGGTGTTATAACTAATACATATTATATTATATTATATTATATCATGCTATATTATATTATATTATATTATATTACATTATATTATTTACTTTAGATTAGTGGTGTATATTTTTACTTGCACTGTATAAACAAGGCGATAATGTCGTAAAAGGAGGGGAGAAAGTGGGCTGGCTAGACAAGACTCCATGCAGTTGAAACCATTGCTGCAGCATGTTGTAAATGCATACCTGCATCAGTCTCCGAAATTTCTGGAACTCCTGTTGACGCTTCAACTCTACATGAACACAGAAAGTGACAAACGTGATATATAATATATATTATGATGTTACTATGTATACATACAAGTATATAAAAGTAATGGCCATGAGGGCTATAAAAGAGTTGAGTGCTCGAGTAGCCATGGTATAACAGGTTTGTTGCAACTGGAATGAAAATTTTGAAGCTCCAATACCTTTATCATCATATTGATTTTTTGGATGAACAAACATTTCAGTTTGGTGCTGCTACAATTAAATGCTAGCCCAAAGGCTGAAAGTGTTCCATTCCAGGAGGAATGAAATGTGTTCAACATATGTAAAGGACTTCCTACTGTGGACAATGTGTCGTGATGCGCTGGGAAGGACTGAAGCAGAAAGCTGCCTGGCAGATTAATTTGCACTGACCAAACAAATGCCAAGTCAACATTTGTTCTCACTGACCCTCACTGGGGGCTTCTGCAATTAGGACAAGACACTGCAGGGAGTTGATCTAGCAGCGGCGGCGGGCTGCATTATCGATGCCGCTGTCTTTTAGTGTTTTGCCTACTAGCTGTAGAGACTCCGCTGGATGAGGCAACTGGCAGGATGGGGATGGGGAACTGGACGTGGGCATGGGCTCACTGCCTACACAGGGACTGAGTGGGTCAGGGGGGAAGTGTGCTGTAGTTTGATGGTTCCCTTGCTTGTTGTGGCGGAAAGTTGCATCTGCCCGGTACAGCTTCACATTCTTACAATCCCACTGGGCAGCGCCTGTCAGGATCGTGAGTGAGGGTGCACTGGACCACTTGCCTCTACAAAGACTGCACGGGCTGGGTTCGAAGTGTGCTGCAGCTTTGCTACCATTTAGCTACCTTCTCTTACTCAGCCTTGCTTGCTGTAGCCGAAGTTAACTTTGCATCTGTCTATTTCTTAATTGTACACATTGTGCACTTGCAGTTGCGCAGTCTGACACTGCAAGGCACACCTTAATGCAAATCCTGCTGTCTCCGTCATTACTTACCAACATGCCCCTGCATGCATATATACTCCCGCTCGCCCCCACAATGCTTTACATTCGTCTAATTATACATGTAAATGTACTACCTAAAGTTGGTTAGGAGTCCCTTATGGAATTTATGGTACACGGGGTGAGGTCAAATTGCTGATGCAGCACAAGGTGAAGGTTGTGTTATGAGTAGAGTGCTATAGTTGCATCATCAGGACGATATCATCAAGTGGTTCTCCAGCAATCCTTGAATCCAATTGGCTGGATTAGGTTTAAACATTTGCCACCTTTTAATGCTTTTCATTGCTTTTGGTGCATCTAAAGCACCTGTAAACCATAAATAAGCTACTGTCAGCGGAAGAAAACAATTCACAATCTTAGAAACATTGTTATACTGTCTTGGAGAGACCTGGCAGACAGCTTTATGCCATTTTAGGCCGTTCTCTTTTGGTGCCTTGCAGAAAGAGACACAGCCACTACCAGACTGCCTCAGAACCTGGGTAAGACAAAAAGATCCTCTGAGACTAACTCATTGTTATTGCCATGTGTTGTCTCTTCATCCAGTTCTTCAAATTGTGTAGTGCCCACACTTCCTGTTAGCCAAATCCACTATAAAATAGGTCCTTGAACAACATCTTTCCTTCTCATTCATCAGAGTGCTGAATTGTTGTGGCAGATTCTGTAGCTGTGTGGCAGCTAGGTCATATTCAAGGAGAGCTTGAGCAACAGAGAGCTTTCCGCTTTGGTGAGTGGTTTATGTCTGCAAACATTAACATCTCATGGGAACAGGGTCTTCAAAAGTGCAGCTAGTAAGTGCATGAATTTGTGTAATTGTGTTTCTGTTGACATTTCAGATGTAGTTCTGTTATTCATATAATGTATGTTGAACATAGTAATTATTGAATATTTCATGATTATGCTCATACGACACCCAACCAGCCTGTCCCCGATGCCCTCAGCAATCATGATACTGCTACAGCTAGTCTTATGCTGCAGGCTAAAGATAAATAATATCTGGTGTGTTGATTTATGTTTAAATTCGACCGTGTGATGACAGTGAATCAAGTCTGGTCAAAACCAGAAGTCATTGGGAACGAGAATTAGAAAATGGCAGTTGTCCGTGAGGGAAAAAGTGGAAGTGGATGGATAACTCTCTGTGAACTGCAAGACGGGCTATGTCAATATTGGGGTACTGCTTTAGAACACTCATCTTTATTGCTATTTTTCCTTCTTCTATTTGAATAAAATATGTTCATAGGCATGTTTTAATAGAGTGATACTAACAAGAAGCCTATCGAAGGATTCTTCTGAGAGATATAGCCTCAATTATTACCACAAACGTATGCCGGGCATTGTAAATGGCTCTTCTGTTTGCTAGGCATGCAACAATCTTTCTTCCTATTTGGCTGTGTATTCAAGAATGTGAAGTGTTAATGGAACAGGTTCAAATAATAATACAATGGTAAGAAGCTTATTGACATGCTGCCAGATACAGCCCCAAATACACGGAAGTCGAAAGACTCATTTGCTAACAATGGCGGAGACGTGCGAATCAATTGCATAACCATCTAGAGTAGCCTGTGTAGCCAGGATAATCCTCCATCAGGCTCAAAGTACATGTACATCCTCATTCAAATTGTTTTGTCAATCAAAATAGCAGTCAGCGAAGTATATTGTCATTTTGGTAGAGGTGCTTTCACTGAATGATTGCTCTGGCTGATCTGAAGACTTGAAACCCTTGCTAACCAACTGTCTAGCCACAGTAGGGCATTTAACATTAATGTATAACTTTCAGGCCATCAGCATTGCTCCATTCCAACTATCTCAACTATTGAGCATATGAGGGGAAATTGCTAGCAAGTAGTTCCAGTTCAGGCCGGAGCCCCATGAATTTGTAACCAAAAATACTTGTTGAGCCTTACCTCCAGATTGCGCATTTGGTGATGTCTGATGCTGCATATCACACATGGTTAAAGCCTCCTCAGCAGACAGAAAGAAAGTCCTCTTCTGAGCCATTTCTGTATTGTAAATATGAAGGTTTTCAACTAAGATCTCATTCACCCTCTCAAGGTGTTGCTGTTTCACCCGATCAGCTCCTCTCTTTTTCTCCACTACGTCCCATTGGTTGAAAACAATGAAGGTGTTGCACGGATTGGACACACTCAGCTTCACTTTCTCAAACAAAGCCTGTTCCTGCATGGATACACAGTCAAAGCAATAGCCACTGGGTATACAGGCAACTCCACAAATGTGCTTACCCCAGTTTCAAATGTAGCCTTTCCATCACACACATATACAAGTACGTCAGCATCTACACAGTGCTCAATCACTTTAGCGTCAGTGCCATTTCTTGCACTTAACCCAGGGCTGCAAGTATAGATGATGCAATTCTCAACATGTGATGCAGTCAGCAGAAATATATTATTCATGTATGAATTATATGATTGTAATATGTACTTATTAAATTTATGCTGTTCATAAGGATGGTAGCTGATATAATACAAAGCTGTAGTAATAGAAAGCAAGTCCAAACAAAAAATTATATTTGGCAATAAAAGAAAAATTAATACCGTATGGCTGGAAATTTTGGCGTGAATTTATTTTGGCAGATTGCTGAAATTTCTGTATTTGGTAGAATTTACTTCGGCGGTTTGGCACAATGATGCCATAATGATATTCATAGCAAAATGGCTAATCAATTAATCTGGACGAACAGAAGGTTACTAAAGCATCTCTGAGGAGTACACGTGCTATTGTTTGACCATATTTGGACTATTTTTGTTCCAATCCTTCTATAGCTTTTCCCACAAATGGTGCAACATACAAAAGCTTTCAAGCCTCCTTTTGATAGATCTGCTGACGCTCACTTGCAGCCTGTGACCTCGCACACAATTGTACCCTCCAACGCAGAAACAGAGAACAAGCTGCCAAAATCTGCTGAAGCAAGTTACCGACAATGATCTCAACGTCAGTCTTCACGGCGACCGCATATACGATGATGTTCGGTTTGCCTTTATTTGGCTTCCTTGCGCTCTTCTTCCACCTCCAGTGTCCAAAACTGCTTGGGAACGTAACGTCCTTGCGCTGCTGTCAGTTGTGAATTTCATGCTGACAATTAATCTATAGGCATGGCACATCCAGCCTTGTTAAACAGAAAAACTATATGATTGCACAAATTTTGGCGGAAAACGTATTGGAAGAGTGCACTCAAAACTGCCAATCCACCAAAAATTCCCTGCCAAAATTTCTGGCCATACGGTAATTATGTAAATGCATAGCAAGAACGATATTTCAGGACATTTCAGCTCCACACCCCATCGTAAGTTTAAGACAAAATGAAGCCTATGAGGACACACAAACTGCAGTTATATGTGATTGATTCTGCATGCATCTGCTAAAATTTACTTGCCTTGGGGATACATGATGAATAAAATAGCAATGAACTTTAATAATGATAATACATTATGATTATGTACTGAATTGAGTATTTTTAAACATAGTACTGTCACGGAATGTGTGGCACTGCCTCCATTTTTGATGGTGGGTACCAAGAAAAAGTGTATGAATGAAAATGGTATGAAGGAGCCACTTGGGATAGGCAATCAAAATTGGGAATTTTTTTCATTGAAGTGTCCACTAAAACATTTCACTTCAGTGGTGCTGAAAACACAAATAAACACTCTATTAAAATTAAAAAATCAGCCAGCTCACACTCAAATAATGAGAATGCTGGTAGTGACATGATGGTGAGTAGAAATACAGCTAGTAATACTGCAGGTAATGTCTTTCAATAACATATTATACTACACTTTTTGGTGGTATTAAGGTAACAGCATGCAAACAACCACCACCATTCCTGCATACATAGACAGCACTACTGTGGTGTTTGATAAAGCTTATTTACCTATCCACTAGAGCAATATCTCCACTGAGTATAGGGCACTGTGCAGTGGACCAATATAACTTCAGGGTGGAATCAGTGGGTTGGGCCCTCTCTTCGATGTACTCTTTGAATTGGGACGTATCCTGAATGAGATAAGCATTACATAGGTACTGTAGATACAGTTATATGCCAACAGGTACGTATATACACAAGAGAGGCCATGTGGCATATACCTCCATAGGGAGCTTCTCGGAGCTTTCCAGCTTTACATATCCACCAGTAGACTCACTCTGGCCCTTAATGAGGCAAAAGTAACTTGTAACAGCACCATATCCAGTGAACAAGATGTCGCATTGAAGGAGAGCATTGATGAGAGTGCTCTTCCCATTGCTGGTACGACCAAAGAAGACCACTTTCCTCTCACTACGATCAGCAATCGTTTTGGCTACAATCATTCTGGCTTTTGCCTCCTCCAGCGAATCTGAGATAGTTTCTGATTCCCTGGCAAGGGCAGTAATCTTGCATAGTGCAGCATCCAGCAGGATGACAGCAGCTTGGAGTGACTCTTTTGCTTGTTTGAATAATTCTGCTGGCTTTAATACCATGGAAGAAGAACACATTAATACTTGCTTTAGCAATACATAACATTTTAGACAACAATACTGTAGTTATCTTCATTGCATTGAATTCCTCAAATTATTTGCTATTTGTAATACTGTGTAGTGAAACTAGCTCCATGGTTGTCTGCAACCTCTTTCTGCACATGTATAGCTATGAAGCTTAATTGGTATTATTACTAGTACTGTACATTGTGCAGTATGCAGGGTATGTATAATTGTTTGTACATGCACGATAGTGCAATCACAGTGTTTGTGAAGCCAAAAGTGGCTAGTAAATATGCGGTTCGCAAATAGAACTATACGGTAAGACGTACAATTACAAACAGACAAAGTCGCCGTTGATTGCCTAACTGTGGAGCTCGCTCGGGCTCGACCCAATTAACACAAAAACAATACCTGGCATGACTACTTCTTCATAATACAGTCTTGTGTTGACAAAGGTGAGTGCACGAACTTCAGAATAATGCCTGCACAGTTTCACTACCTCCTTCCCCCGCCCCCCATCGAAGAATGTGGTAGCATTTAGGGATGATAAAGGTTGTGCAATTTCTAATAATTATATTTATTCAGTGCATGAATAAATCTTGAAATAACTGACAACAGCAAAGAAATGATATTCCCACTTGTAGCCGACCCTGAATCCTGATAGGATAGTGTACACATATATGTACATATAATATAACTACTGTACCTCCTAGCCTTGAATACCATGCCTATTTGTGAAAAGCATCATATTGCATTTACTTGTGAATGGTTAGATAACTAAATAAAAACTTTAATTATGATTTAGCCACACTGACAACAAATGCTGCTTACTAAGGGTTGTAACAATGCATCCCACACAACAAGGACAGAAGTTGGGATGTCACTATATGTGCCACTGCAAAAAACATGTGCGCACATGGGAAACTACCTGAAATTTTAAGGTTCTTTACACAAAAGACCTACCAAATGGAAGAACCTTCCTTCAATGTGAAAATTAACCCAAAACAACTTGTGAATGTGCATTTCTAGAAAAAAATGCTTTAACATTGTCACCCTTTAACTCCATGAAAGAAAATTACCACTGTCTATTGCATAACCATTGGCATGTATGGCAAACTGTACATCAGAGACCTAAAGAACATAGGGTCATTGTGTCCAGGTGTTTATTAAGAAACTGTGGGTTCTTAACTCGATCATATTTGCTGGTAAGATACTATCTAGACACTTTTGGCGTTAAAAGCACTTTTAGTGAATAACTTTGCTTTTGAAGTTACAAAGGTAACAAAGGCGAATGATAGAGAAAATATTAGACTATTCAATTAGACGTAATTAGTTCATAGCTAGTGTCATGTGCATGACCTATTCTCCTGCCCACACATGAGAAAGATGGTCAAAACTGACCCAGAACAGTGTATCACAAATGTTACCAATGAGTAGAAAGACACATATAATGGGATTGAAGCATGTACTGTAAATGCATGAACATACAGGTATGTACATGTGTAACTGCCCCATACCTCGGCAAGCTGCTGAAGAGTTTCATACAGCTGACTGATACATGGCCTCTTGTGATAGTCATTGTTTAAGCAGCTCAAAATTAACTGCCTCAGAGGGTGAGCATCTGGCAAGCGATCAAGTTCTTCTTTGCGACGCTCTGTTTCATCAACCACATCAATGGCCAGCAACCCTGGCGATGGTTCCAGCTGTGTGGTAATCTCCAGGATTAGCACCCCAAGGGAGAAGATGTCCACTTTTTCATTGTAGTGTGCATTTCGTCTCAGTGCTTCTGGTGGCATGAACACTGCAGCTCCGGGTGCCATTGTGTTGAAGTACTGATACGGGTGAATCTTGAGCTTGGATTGTCCCAGGTCTGCGATGCTTGCTTTCCCATCTTTGTCAATAAGGATGTTTTTGTCGGTGAGGTCGCGGTGAATAAGTGGAGGCTTCTGTGAATGTAAGTAATGTAGGCCACTGGCAATGTCTAAACAGAGCTGAAATTGCTTCCTTAGGCTCAGCTTTCCCTTATTCCGAATTAGAAAGCGGCGGAGGTCCTGCACCAGTCTGTCCATTACCAAGAACGGGCCTTTTGCATCCCGATACGCGCCAAGGAATGCAACTAAGCGAGGGTGGTTCAGCCTCTCCATTTGATGACATTCGTTCTCGAATGACTTCACTAGTTTAGAACGGGAGACGTGGGTCTCGCATGCTTCCAACAGTAGAGAGTGGATTCTCTTTACCGCCACAGGGCGTCCATTGAGCTCACCGGGGTAAACGCAACCATAGGCGCCACTTCCAATCTCTGGTTCCTTGTCCTGGAAATGAAAAGTGCTCGGGGGAGTACCAAAGTATTGCGAAAGCTGAACTCTTGCAGGCACATCCATTGCTGTGCTCCGAGCTTCTGCGACGTAATAATCTATCGTAGCAGGGAAACCAAACTGTAACTGCTTGTATATTCTCGACAGTCCACGAGGATGTGTAGTCTCGTTCTCAGACCCACCTCCGCCGTTCCGCTATTTATATTTAGAAGGGGGGCGACCCCGTTCTGAATATAACTAGCGGAACGGCGGAGGTTGGTCTGGGAACGAGACTAGAGGACGTATATTCTCCGGAGCCAAAACTCAGCGTTTATTTGAACTTTATACTGCAAACCACAAAGTTCCCAAATATGATTATTGTTAATGCGGCCAAGGATGTATTCCCCTGAAGCCAACTCAGCGAAATACCTGCTGTTTCACATTATTTTGTTGAACAGGCAAGCCACAAAGTTCCAACTATGGTTCCAAATACTATTAGCATGGAAATCAACATGGAAAATGGCGGCGGGAGACCCCTACCCGAATCAGGAGCCGCACTCTTCCCTGAAACAGAGCTCATCCTTCATGAAGTGGAAAGTCCCCCAGTTGATTGGAGCTTCGTAAATGATAACCTAGTGAGTGATCTATACAGCTTGCTGAAATGTTTACTAGTGATTCACATAGCTATGCGCACATGTATTTGCTAGCTACACTAGCAGATTTATCTTCACTCTTACCTTTCCAGGTCACAGTCACCATGTGCATAACTCCCTTTCTATGTTATGTGTGTGTTTTAAACCCTGAGTCTGAGGTCTGCTTTATATCATATCATTATGTGCCACTTGTACAATATCATTTGGTTGGTAAGTGGTCCCACCCCCCACCCCCCACCAAATCCGAGGCTGTCTTCCCCTTGAGCCAACTCAGTGAAAAACATGTTGTTTCACTTTATTTTGCTGAAATGGCAAGCCACAAAGTTCCCAAATATTAGCTATGATTATCATTAGAATCCTAGGCTGTCTTCCCCTTGAGTCAACTCAGTGAAATCATTAAACTCTGAGACTGTACTTCCCTTGAGCCAACTCAGCGAAAAACATGTTGTTTCACTTTATTTTGTTGGACCAGCAAGCCACAAAGTTTCCAATTAGCTATGATTATCTTCTGGTCTGAACTTGCATGTCTTAGGTATGATTGAAGGTGGTGTGACTGGAGTCCAGGCTGAGGTAGCTAACAATGTCCAAGAAATTCGCCTTTCGTAGGTAGCTACCGTATTTGTCCGAACAGAGGCTCAGGCCTCTATTTCTTTCCCGGGAGTTTTGACCCGGCCTCTATTTGAGCCCGGCTTCTATTTGAGGCCGGCTTCTATTAAAATTGTTATATATTTTTCCTAATACTTAGTCTTGCGTAGCCCAGACCCTTTCCTCCATTTCCGCTGTTGCGTAATAGGGAGGAAAGGGTCTGGCAGTTTTCCTAAACACAAGCTGTTCCACCCACGCACAGCCACTGTTTACTTCACACCATTGTGGGACGATAATTCAGAGGTGTTGATTAGGTGTTACACCGGAGATACACGTGCACGTCTGTGTAATTATATAGCGTCGAAGACTGAGATGGCGAACTGCTACTTCTGTAAGCTACTGCAAACGGCGGCAGATGTATTTTCGGGTCTCGCTTGATGACAAGGGCAGCAATCCATAAAAAAGAGATTTACCATAGCCAGTAGGAAGCGACACGAAGATATCACGACCGTCGATAAATTCTAAGATGCCTTGCATCTGCTCTGGCTTTAGATCTTGGAACCCTGCTTCGGCTGGTGCCACACGTACTATCGCGGTAATTACGGTCTCGTTCCAGTTCGTCTTCGCTCGCACAAACACTCGCCGCCATTTTCGCTGACTCGCTTATGACAACTTGTGGTACCACATCAAAGAGTTGTTAGATTCACACCTTGTCCGGGTTCCCACGGACATTGAACAGTTACACTTGAGAAAACTCCCAGACCCTTTCCACCCGGTTATTGCACAATAACCGGAAAGGAAAGGGTCTGGGCTACGTGAGACTACCTAATACTTGGCCTTGTTTCCAATAGAAAATCAGTGGTGTATAGTATTATGTCTCCATGCATGGGGGAGAGTGACTGCAAGTCAAGATTCGCACGCGACAAGTTCTGTCATGAAAGAGAGCGTTGTTAGAGGCCACCACGTGTATAAGGTAGCAGCGGCTTCTTTGGTCATCTTCTCTGCACACTCAATATGGCTTTCAACTTGAAGGAGACATCTTACGACTTTCTCTTAGACATTGTTCTTGCAACTCTGATGTTCCTTGGCAACTGTGAAGTGTGACAAGTGACTTGCAATTGCTAAGGAGCACAAAAGTGTCAATCGAGAGGCATTCCGTGTCGATTGTGGCAAACTCGGCCACTATTCGGGACCAGGCCACTATTGGGACCCGGCCACTATTCAGACCCGGCCTCTATTAATGAACTGGACTCCTGAACCCTGGCCATTATTCGAGCCCCGGCCTCTATACGGACAAATATGGTAACTCTGTTGCAGTGGACAGTTTTGGAGCAAACGCAGAAGAGCCGCGATAGAAAACGGTGTGGGGAAAATGGACCAGACTGGTCCGTGGATCTTTCCACCATTTCTTTTTTAAATGTCTGGCCCTATAGAAAAACAAAAACACTACACATACACCCTTAATTATTGGCTTTTACTATGTACATTGTTTTAATAGTTATCAGGAGCAGATGCATCTCACTTCAGTTTGGTTCTCTTTGCCTTGGGGACTTTGTATCTGCCTTGAGCGCCTTGTTCCAAAGGTAGTGACAGTATCTGCTGTCAGTTTCTCCACTAAACGGTCTGGGTCATTGACTATCCCTTCGTAGTATACCCCTTTCTGTTCCAGTAACTCTGCCCACCCTGGTTTCTGCATCCCGCGCGTGCTTAATCTACATTGTGACAGTAGGCCATTGGACGGTATAATAATAGGCATGTCATGTGCATCCTAAAATTATTTCCATACTTCAACGTTGGTGAACATAGTGACTCCCGTACATTATAATCCAATTTGGGCCAATCTTAGCAACGAGCGTCTGTGATACTTTGCGCACTTCGCTTTAACTAGTCTAGTACCCACCAAAAGTACGTAGCCCAGACCCTCGCCCAGACCTCAGCCATCACTTCCCAGCTGCCGTGTTTCTGTACGTCTCTGGGTAATATCTTGGGTAATTTGATGACCATTGACATCCACAGCCACGGGTGTGCTGTCTGAGGTGCTGTCAGACACAGAGGCAGAGCTTAGATAAGTGGTTTGCAGTGATGGTGAATGTGAAGGTAGTGATTGTTTACCCCAGTTAGGTGTTACTTAATTTAATATAGCTAGCTACGTACCTTTTGCTGATTGTGGCAGTACAATGGACATTTGCCCAATTTGGGGGTGAATCATGCGCATGCTGCTCCACACACTAGCAGTATAATGAAACTCATGCTTTACACAAATGAAGTGACATGATAGCCATAGCTAGCTATCACAATATACAATGGTCATTGTAATTTTCTGGCTACTAGCTAAGCTAATTCAATTACGGTTGAATAATTGATCCATGCATAATAGAAGAAAGGAAGAAAGCAATTATCTTGATACTTCAAACTACTTCATATGCATATTTGTCACAGAACTAGGAATAGGTGTCTGATGGCTTGGTCCTGAACGCGGTTGTAGTGATACCATTCCTCACGCAAGTCACAGCATTTCACTGTTTCTCCATTATCACGTAACATACAGTAACAATAAACTAAGCAGGTCTCCACCTGTTCACTTTAGTGGTTGGTCCGCGCTTCTTTACTACAGGGAGGCTGTAGCATGTCCAGTTTCAAGAGTATTAACAAAGTGATCTGAGTTGTTGCTGGTCGAACACCACTGCTAGTGGCTGGGTCGACACCCAAAGCCAGGCAATTAAGTCACATAGGCCAGTGCAAACAATGCACAGTCACTACTGTTAGCCTGCTTGACGACATTCATGACGTTAATGGTGATGGCTATGTCCTTACACCGAACAAGGTGAGCAATTACCTAAATGGTATCCTTGCTTATTGTGGTGTATGCTGAATCATATGGTGATACTGCATGTGCGTCCAGTCATTTAAAGTGCTGCCCAGTGTGGATTGCACACATGAATGACATATTACATCTTGGACTTGAAGTGGGAAGGTCTGTTGCATTAGTGTATTCTGCAACCTACCAACATGCTCAAACTATTTCTTCAAAAGCATCTGAAAGGCATTCATGTAAGTCATTGAGTAAGTCATTGAGTTCCTTTCCGCTTAAGATGTATTGCCAATCCTTGCTGTATAGATAGTGCAATGCTACCTTGATGTACCCAATGTTCTTGGGGTGGTTGCTTACAATGTATGTGGCTGTCATTATTACCTATACTAATAACATCTGAGGCATGCTTATTTCGCAGCACTTCCTATCTTCAATATATGACATTCAGTTGGCTGTTAGAGTCAAATGCTGGGCTGTGGCAAGGCTGGCTGAAGTGTTGTCATTTCCAAGGACACCAATTTGAAACTTGTTTCCTCCCAGCACTGTGAAACAAGCGTGTGGTGGGGTGCATATAATTATACAATACCACTGGACAATAGGAACGTGCATGACCCTTAATTCGGGCGAGCCTGAGTGAGCCCTACACTGACGCGGTTGCTGGCGATTTGGTTGGGATATCTTACTATAATGCAGCGAATCTCAGATTTTTATGTTTGTTTGTTACCACATAAAATCGGCGCCTTACAAGGAATTGGCTCCAGATGCTCCGTGCCAGTTCAGGTACTAGGGGGCCAGGTTCTTAGTGGGGTGCCGTTCATCTAGCTGCCTTGCGGCCGAAAAGCAAGATGTCCTTCATCTATACTCCGCGGGCCAACACGCCATTTTTACAATCATCAACCAGCTCTTCCACTACCAGTCATTGGCGGACTTGATGCCATGCCAGTTAAGGGAGCGGAGGGACTCGAGCTTAGAGGGGTGCTGGCCACCTAGCTGCCCTGCAGCCAAAGAGAGCGCTTCCTTTTTTCGTCGGGCAGAGACGCCATTTTTGACCACTCTTGCAGCCCTTGACAATGTACAGTATTTTATTCTGCCGCAAGAAAGTGACGTCACTTCCTATTGGTGTCAGTGCATGCCAATGTGACTATTTTAAGGAATTTCAAATGCTCTTTCAGACAGACAATCTACATAGCTATATGCCATATCGGTGCACAGCCTCATCCTCAGTACATACATGAATCACCACCATGCACATGCATGCCTTTAGCCAGTATGTTTCACATGATCCATTAATTACATACACTAATTTGAAGGCATAGCATTGTCCCTTACTATGTGCACTGGCATGTGCTCCACTTGCTGGCACTGCATGCTATATAATGGTACAATCTGCTTAATGCTCCCCCTTGCATACTCACATGCCGTGCACAAATGACGTTGCAGATGCCAGCATACTGCCCAGCTGACATCAATGCACAGTCACACAACATGCGGGCATCGGCAGACAGGCGCTGGCGTGCCGTGCAGTAGTGTTGTCTATGTAGGGATGGTGGTGGTTGTTTGTATGCTGTAATACAAACGGAAATTTAAAGTCGCGCTACTCCTGAACAGTAGTGAGAACCGACACAAGAAACCGCCTACAAGGAAGGGAGGCTGTACAGTATGCAGAGCTAACCTTACTTTCACGCGCGCGCGTCGTTGTGTAGAAAGCGTCGACTTCTTTTGCCGTGTTTCGTCTTATTCTTCTTTTTCGTATTCTTCTTCTCCGTCAGCTGTAACTCACGAACGATAATGAGTAAGGGAGTGATTTATCCACAATTTTACAGCACCTTCGCCAGGTAAGTGCCTTTTGTAGGTTTGATGACTCCGCGAGCCAGTCCACAAACGGAGGTTACTAGACCTCGGGGAGGCCCCTGGGAGAAAGACGCCATTTTACGCTGACGTAACTACACGTTCGGACACTCTTGATCGTCTAATCCTCTTTCAGTTGCGATTCAATAGCTCCACAACGCGGCGAGATGACTGTTCTAGGGCGCATACAGGAGATGCTTCGCCCGACATTCGCCAGCGCACCGTTTCAGAGGTTATCCGCGGCCGTGCCATTTTCTCTTACTGCGCCGTTGCTTCCGGCCGTCATTTCCGCGTTCGCTTGGCGATGAGAGCTAGCTGTCACTTCTGGTTCCTCTCCACAATCATCCTGCATTCAGGGGTGTAGGTATAGTGCAGCTCTTTTGTGTGCATGTAGGGGCCGTACCTCTAGACCGCCTGTGGTATGGGCAAATACGTAGCTATAGCCAATATCACTCCAGACAGTGAGTCAGAGTGGCAGCAAAATATGATTGGAATTGTGGGAGTTACTCCATGACCAAGCCAGTCTTGCCTACCACCACGACTTCCTAGATAAGTAATTCTTGGGGTTGGGGAGGGGGGGGGAGGGCTACAGCCCCCTAGCCCTCCTTTTCTGCCATCCTAGCCTAGAGCACAACTAACTCCGCAAAATGATAGGCTAGCCAAGCAGATGTAATAAATCTTGCACCCACCCACCACAGCCTACCCTAGGTTGCCCACCCAGCCACATCCCACAATGTGCTGCACATCCTGCCATGCATTCATTTGTTGCCACTGTTGTTTGGAAGCCTTTCAAGTACATCAGCCGTTGTCCATGTGCAATTTGCATTCCATAAAAAGTCGAGAAACAAAGGTGCACAAACAAGGGCAGATGTAGGGATGGTGCAGTGTGTCTCTTAAGGGCATGGCAAACCACCTGGCGAAAAAAACATAGGAACAAGGAGGAGGGCCAGTCCATGCAAAGAGTGGGACCAGCCTGTCCACGCAAAACCCATGCAAGTCATTAACATTCACTGACTTTGAATACATTTGCACCATCCCTACATCTAGCAACATTTTGCTGCACTTACAGTCTTGCTTGCGGTCTTGTCTTGCAGGATTGGTGGATAATCCCAACATTTGTTTTCCTTGAGTAAGGTTGCCATCCTTAGGGCCTCGTGATCAATATTCTCCTATGCATCTTTCTTTCCCCTTTCCACAGCAATAGAGATGTCTTTATGTGTGAGTCTTGAAAGCGCAGGGTGTCTATTTTGCTTATTATGTCCATCAATCTTCTTGTCAGTGTTCTTGCTAGGCTGTTTTTGAAGGGTATAGAATCCTTATTGCTCCCTGAGAACCCTCTTTGAGGCTTTGAACATGTCACTGTACCCTCATTAGTAGGTAGCACTAGTCATGGAGTGTGAGCAATATATAGTATTTGCATGCATTGCACACTGTGTCATGAAGCTACATATCCCTGTAGTCAGCTACTGCACTTTGCACATACAGGAAGGTGACACCCCACACCTAGCCATTGGCTAGCCACTCCTCACATGACTAATGGCCCAATGCACCTTTCTTAAGTTTTTAGGCGGCGGCCCCCTATATTGTTTTTGTTTTGACATCTTTGGCTTCGTGTCACACTTCTGGTGGTATATATGTATGTATGTATGTATATAGGTTATACCGAAATCCGAGGTGTCTATGGAATTTAGAACACCATGGGAAACCGATTACTATGGAGGCCCACGCTCGAAGCGCAAGGGCCTCTTTATTGGTTTCCAAGGTGTTCTAAATCTCGTAGACACCGAAGGAGCTCGGTATAAGTTGTTTAGACTATGATAGCAACCAGCGTCAATACGGGGAAGGACCACGCTGGCCAGTTCTACCGAGGAATGACGACAAAAAGATAGCCGAGCAGTCAAACGGCAGCGTAAACTGCACGGAAACAACTCTGCGAGGCCCAGCTGCTGTGAAGTACCTCAGAACGTTGCTAAAGTTAATTTCACTCCAAGCTTGCCACAGCTATGTTGTCGAAAGTTTGCCTTAAAGCGCCAGAAGCTACCAGAGGTGGTATAAGTTGAATCAGTGGTGGTATTAGCTAGATTAGATTTAGAACACCTCCATTGGACCAATCAGATTACCACAATATAATATGTATACTGCAGTAGTATAACTGTGCTTACATTGGGAAGGTAGGGAAGTCATTCGTCCAGGAAATGGCCAACCTTTTCCAAGCATATGCTGAGAATTCAAGCCTCGAGAGTATTGCGGTCAAAGCCTGCTTTTTCATGCAAGCACTGCTTCTACAAAAACCTTCCAAGACCAGCAAGGCGAAGGACCATGTCACTTGCTTACAGAGGCGTCTAGAGATCTGGAAGAAGGGGGAAATTGAAGTCCTGGTGGCAGAGGGCCAGTGCATCCAATCTCATCTCCCTACCAATGACACTCAAATGGCTATTGAAGCAGTTTCATGGGCATTTAGTAGGATGATGTTCCTTGGAAATGTACACGGTGCTCTCAACTTTCTGTCACGAAGCACATCTGGTTTGCTTCTTTAACTTTCAGATGTCATTTAAACCAATGGGGGTACCACCGAATCTGTTCTGAACATCCTGGAGCTACTGCACCCAGAAGGAAAGCCTCTGTCCAATGAAGCACTTCTGTCCAGCACCTTGCCCAATGCCTTTCCAGCAGACCCCGCCATCTTTGAAGCCATTGATGGGACCATGATTAAGAGCACGGCCCTACACTGCAAAGGCTCTGCTGCCCATCAGGAGTAGATGCCCGTGCATGGAGCCATATGTGCTCCTCTTTTAGAGAAACATCAAGTGGCCTATGTGATGCCATCGCTGGAGTTGCCAAGTGCATTTGCATCCAACCTGTATCTCCATCAGGTCTAAGTGCCCTGCTTGCATGCTGTCTTGTCCCACTGAACAAGAACCCAGGTGTTCACCCCATCAGGGTTGGGGAGGTGGCCTGAGGTATTGTCTGTAGTGAGGAAAGACATGATGACAGCTGGCCCATTACAGGCGTGTTCTGGTATTGGGAGTGGCTGCGAGGCAGCAGTGCATGCTACAAGGGAAGTCTTTGATGAATCTGAGGTGGAAGGTGCTCATCTGGTTGATGCCACAAATGCTTTTAATGCTTTGAACCGAAATGTGGCCCTCCAGAACATGAAATATGTTTGTCCTGCTCTTAAAACCGTGTTGGCAAACTGCTATCAATCACCAATACGACTGTTGTATCCAGTGGAGAGGAAATTCTTTCAAAAGAAGGAACAATGCAAGGAGATCCGCTAGGTATGGCAATGTTTGTGCTCACCATTGTTCCTCTCATACTCAAGCTAATAGAGGTGTGTCAAGCGGTCTATCAGGTTTGGTTTGCAGACGATGCCACTGTAGCCGTGTCCTGTGAACGGCTAAAACAGTGGTGGGATGCGCTGTCAATCTTTGGGCCTCACTTTGGCTACTCTCCAAATGCAACCAAGACCATACTTGTTGTGAAGGATGAGCATGAACACACAGCCAAATCCGTATTTTCAGACACTGGCATCATAATCATCACTCATGGCAGGAGGCACCTAGGGGCGGCTATAGCTTCGAGCGCCTTTGCAGAAAAGTATGTACATGGGAAAGTCAATGAATGGATGGAGGAAGTGGAGAAGTTAGCCATTGTTGCTGTCAGTCAGCCCCAAGCAGCGCATGCAGCTTCTGTGCATGGAAGTAGGAACAAATGAACCTACCTCCTTAGAACCATTCCACAGTGTGGTCCCTACCTCCAGCCTCTGGAGGATGTCATCCACCAAAAGATAATCCCTGCATTGACTGGATGATCACCTTGCTCGGATGTGGAGAGAGCACTACTGGCCTTCCCGGTAAGACTGGGAGGAATGGGTATTGTGAACCCAGTCGCAGTGTGTGACTATGAGTATGAGGCATCAAAACAGGTAACAGCCCCTCTGGTGAATTCAATCTACACACAGGAAAGTACCTTCAAAATGGACCCTATGGCAAAAAAAAACAGGCCAAGGCTGCAGTGATAAGGGTGAAGAGTGAAAGGCAAATGGAGGAGTCAAAGAAAGGCCACGAGCAGCTCCAACCAGCAGCATGTAGATTGCTTGACTGTGCTAGCGAGACAGGTGCCTCATCATGGATTTCCACTCTCCCATTGATGCGCACAGTTTCTGCCTCAGCAGGGTGCCTTTAGGGATGCCATTAGTTTGCGTTATGGCTGGAACATACATAATGTGAGTTCAACATGTGCATGTGGCACTCCTTTCTCAGTTGATCATGCAATGTCATGCCACAAGAGTGGTCTACCTACCCTGAGTTACAATGAGACTTGTGACCTAGTAGCAGAGCTGCTGAGGGAAGTGTGCCCCAACGTCTTAGTGGAGCCTAGGCTACAACCTGATGGTGAGCACTTTCAGCCATGCACTGCAAATAGGGAAGGTGAACGAGGAGTGTTTACGCCCCTAGTCCTGTCAACTACGGGGGGCATGGCGAAAGAGTACACCGTTTTCAAGGGGTTGCCGACACCATTGCAGAGAGAAGAAAACTCCACTACTCCCAAGTGATGGGTTGGCTCAGACGTAGGACCTCATTCACATTGATCAGATCTGCAATCATGGCCATCAGAGGATCCAGATCAAAAAGATCGTGTGAATTCTCCGGTGTGATGAACTGGTGTCATCTGTTTACTTGACATTGTGTGTGTTGCTATGTGTAAGTCTGTATGACTCTGAACTGTGTACTAGTGAACCATTAGTGGTGTTGCAGCTGTGTAACAGTCCTATATATATAAGTCCTTGCAGCTATTGTATTGTTGTTGCTGCTATTATTGAAGTTCAGTCACGTTGTTAGTGCGAATGGCGCTTCTCGTTCGGACGCAGTCCTTACATCCAGCAACATCCCCCTTGCCTCATCTGAGGGCAAGATGGGCTATGTGTGATTCTTGGACATACTGATGACTAAACGTGCTTCCTGTATTAAATTGAAACATTCCAATTCATTCATGTATGTTTCGTATATCATAGGCAGTGCGCATGTGTGCCTGTTTCATGATTGATTATATATAATTATATTAAAAACTGTGCTTACATTTATATAATAATGTTATGACGGAAGTATTGAAGATAGGAAATTTATATTGTCGGCCATTTTGTTTGCCTCTCTTACGCCGGAAGGACCGAGGGAAGGATTGAACCGGCTTCCAAACGTCACTCCGCGCGGAGCATAGGCGTCTTCTGCCTTCGAAAGTTGTAGAACAGGCAACCACGCCACGTGCCAGAAGGCAGTTCATCGACCGCACTACGCGCACCATCTGGAGAAAAATTAGGCGCTTAAGCTTTAAACGGTCTGAAGACGTATAGGAAGCAGCGGGATAGCACCCAGCAGTTCAGCGACTTATTTCACACGACGCTTTCAATCATGGTTCAAGGACTTCAGTTCCCTGTCTCAGAGAAGTGACAGGAGCGACGTAGAACTTGGTGAGCCCCACGAATTTTGCACGCTAACTTTTGTTAACGGTCTATAGCATTTAAAGCTTAAAGCGCGCACAGCCACCCTTCGAAATTTTCTCCAGATGGTGCGCGTAGTGCTGTCGAGCGAACTACCTTCTGCCACAACAGAACCCTAGCCGCTGCAATGACTACGGGTGTGCTGTAAAGCACTTGTGCCCTCCATCCATGTCCCTCTTCTCTCGTCCATGTCTTTGAGAGAGTATGTACATATGTATGTTTGCATATGTGTGTGTGTGTGTGTGTGTGTGTGTGTGTGTGTGTGTGTGTGTGTGTTGGTGTATGTGTGTAGGTGTTTGAGTGGTGCAATGTGTGTGTACGTATTATCAAAGCAACACACACCTCACACATGCAGCAGGGTAAGACCATATTACAGCCAGCTCACAGTACCAACAACACCACCCTCCCTGCGTCCTTCCCCCCTTCTCCTCATAACTCCTTCTGTAGGTGGTGACCTTCTCCTTTCCTGACTGCGGGGGGCTCCCCCCTCCTGTCGTCATGGTGCAGCATGTAGACTTCAAGTATGCTCCAGACATGGTAAGTCCGTCTACCCAACATGTGCTGTGAGTGCTAGCATTCTAGGACTAATGTACTGCGTGTTGAGGACATGGGTCTGTATTCCTCACTTGTGCTCGAAATGTCACCCTTATAACATTATTTCGTATTTGCTATATTTATGTTATGGTACTGGTTTGATGGAGATGCTAGGGTGAAATGTAATGTTCAGTGCATGGGGGTGAAGAGATAACTACTTACATACGTACTTAGGAAATGCAATGCCATCATAGTTTATAATTATGGTATGTTGTATGTTAGTGATTGTGAGAGTTGTGATGTGTGTTCATAGCAGCTTGTGTATGTGTGCCCAACTGGATAGCAACGGAGGCATATTATATTATGACGCCATCGGTCGGGGAGAAGGGTCTGGTACATTGCCTATACATGCTTGTGCAGAGACCCCCCGGAACTAGGGGGTGATAATTGCAGTCTACGCCCACGCGTTACCAGGCAACCGCCCGCTCACAACTACCGGTGTTGCACAAGCCGTGGCAATGAAGGCCGTGATTCGCTCGGTGCCGAGTTTTTAGCCTTCACAGTTCGAGCGATTTCGCTAGGCAAAGCCTTTTTATAGCAGCCTGCTACACGCCGATCAAGTTGTGGCCTTCGTTGCCTGGTAACGCATAGGCATAAAATGCAATTATTGCCCCCAAGTTCCGGGGGGGGGGGGCTCTGCACAAGTGGTGCATAGGCAATGTACCAGACCCTTTCCCCTGGAAAGTGGTCTGGCTACGCGAGACTAACATGAAATTGTCCTTGCAATCAGTTGTCACTGCTGTGTACGGGAATGTATTACGTGTGTAGCACAGTATACGTACAATGATAACAGTAGTCACTGCCTTGTGTTGCAGTTATGTACCTGCCTGTGCAGTTGGTTTAAGTTTGATTGTGCTGCTGCTGCTTGCTGTGATGTGTGTGAAGTGTTTGTGAAGTGTGTGTGTAGCTGTGTAACGTCCTGACTGTGTATGTGTGTTCATGTGTGTGTTCAGCCTCTGGTGTATAAGAACCTTGACTTTGGGATTGACCTGGAGACACGGGTGGCTCTGGTGGGACCAAATGGTGCCGGAAAGTCTACCCTACTCAAGCTTCTGGACGGTGAGGTGAGTATTGGTTTCCATGGATACCATGAATCAATGCAGAAAGCACCACAGTGCAAAGTATATCTATCTTCACTTGAAAGACACTTAAGAATATAAGGTGTCAGCGTGTACATTACGTTTGTGTCTTCGTTCCCTCCCTCTGTTTAAGGATACTGCACAACTCCTTCATGTTCCACATTTCTCGTGGTTGTTTCTTTTTCTGCACTGCTACTAGATTGTTCCTACTGATGGGCTAATAAGGAAGCATGCTCATTTACGGATTGGTCGCTACCACCAGGTGTGTGTATGTACATGTGTGTGTATGTACGTGTGTATGTATATGTCTAACAGGTGATCAGTGCTACTTATGTGTTGGAGTGAAGTGGTTAGTGAGCTAGCTGTCCTGGGTGTTAACGTGATGTGGCTTGTTTGCTATGGAGCTAGTGGTCTGGGCTTTGTGTGTGTGTGTGTGTGCGTGTGTGTGAGTGTGTGTGTGTGTGTGTGTGTGTGTGTGTGTGTGTGTGTGTGTGTGTGTGTGTGTGTGTGCGCATGTGTGTGTGCGCATGTGTGTTTGCGCATGTGTGTTTGTGTGTGTGTGTGTGTGTGTGTGTGGGCAGTGTGTGGTGTGTGTGTGTGTGTGTGTGTGTATGTGTGTGTGTGTGTGTGTGTGTGTGTGTGTGTGCGCATGTGTGTGCGCATGTGTGTTTACGCATGTGTGTTTGTGTGTGTGTGTGTGGGCAGTGTGTGGTGTGTGTGTGTGTGTGTGTGTGTGTGTGTGTATGTGTGTGTGTGTATGTGCACATGTGTGTGTGTTTGTGTGTGTGTGTGTGTGGGCAGTGTGTGGTGTGTGTGTGTGTGTGTGTGTGTGTGTGCGTGCATGCGTGTGTGTGTGTGCGTGTGTGTGTGTGTGTGTGTGCGTGCATGCGTGTGTGTGTGCGTGTGTGTGTGTGTGTGTGTGCAGTGTCAATTCATGGTCACTGTTTCTGTTTGTGTATCTGATGCAAGTAGAGCATGTTTCCTAAGGTCCCCCTGCCCACTTCACAGCACTTGAAAGACCACCTGCCACTGGACCAGTCTGCCCTGACGTACATGATGAAATGCTACCCAGAGGAGAAGGAGGAGGAGCAGATGAGAAGGGTACTTGGACGCTACAGCCTTACTGGGCAACAGCAGGTTTGTGTGTGTGTGTGTGTGTGTGTGTGTGTGTGTGTGTGTGTGTGTGTGTGTGTGTGTGTGTGTGTGTGCATTTTGCTGTATGTACGTACATGAGAGAGTGGTATTGTGTGCGTGTGGGTGGGTGGGTGGGTGTGTTTATGTGTGGGCGTGTGGGTGTGGGTGTGCTGCAGTACGTCCATGTTAGTGTGTGCATCAAAGTTTGCAGAAACACTTGAACCATGCATTAATGTTTGTGAATGTATTAGTGTACTTTATGAACAATCACTGTCAATGCACCACTGTGGTCGTGAAGCACAAGTACATATTCCATGCCACCTCTTTCACCTCACATCTGTACCTTAGGTCTGTCCCATTAAGAACCTATCTGATGGCCAGCGCTGTCGGGTGGTGTTTGCATGGTTGGCATTCCGCAGTCCCCACCTCTTGTTGCTGGACGAGCCCACCAACCACCTGGACATTGAGACTATTGACTCACTGGCTGATGCCATCAATGACTTTGATGGTGGAGTGATCCTGGTCAGTCATGACTTTAGACTCATCAGCCAGGTACGTAAGTCTATATCAGGAAATATACAATACTAGTGGGGAAAATTGTGCATATTCATTGCTGTATCCCCTGCTAGTTGCCTATAGCACATTTTGCTGATAATCTGAGTATGTTGAGTCACCATCTGCATTTGTGGTTCTCCCTCCCCCTTTCTCTTAACTCATGATAGTCATTTCATACGTAGCTATGCAGTGGCGGATCTAGAGGGGGATCCAAGGGTGCAAAGGAACCCCTTTTTGCTATTCATAAGTAGGATTTTAGGCAGTTTTTAGATCAAAAAGAGGCATGATGGCCATTTATCAGGGGCACTGTGTGTGCATCTTACTGCTTTAGAACCCCCTTTTGGAAATCCTAGATCCACCACTGCTATGTACCATTTCCATTGCCTTATGAGTCAGCTAGAGGAACCCACTAACTTGTTCAAATTGTACCAAATGTTTGTGGAAGCAGAATACAGGGCAGGGAAGGCCCTTCTTCCTGGTGTGTTCCATTTGAATACCAAACTATTGTGTTGACACTTGTTCCGTTATATTTTTGTGAACAATAGCACACTCCACAGCTTGTATGAAAGGGGATAGAGCTGTACACTCCCTTGTTCATTAGATGTTCTTTGGACTCACCCCACTTTAGCATGTATTCAGCACTTGTGGTTAGGAAGTGGTAAGAAATGCCTCAGCTGGAGTTCAATGGGGGAAGGTTCAACCGTTTGAACTAGAATAACTTGGATACTGTACCACCCTGTTATTTTCATAACAGTCAACAGTACTAATTCAAACCACTGTCATTTTGTGCATGCTTTACTCACTGCTTATGTATTGCATTTCAGGTTGCGAAGGAGATTTGGGTGTGTGAGAGTCAGACAATCACCAGTCGGAAGGGAGATATCCTCTCTTACAAGGAAGAGCTGAGGAAGAAAGTGCTTGTGGATGCTGTGTAATGCATTGACCCCACCCCCTTTCAACCTCAGTGTAATTTAATCATTTATTTATCTGATCCATTCTGATGTATAAATTTTGATTCCAAACTTGTCAGAATGGGTACACGCGTGGCACTTGTCACTCCACACGCGCGGCACTTGTCACTCCACACACGCGTACGACGAGGATGTGAGAAACAGGCAATTGCGGGTGCATGTGTTTACATGTGTCCTGCACTAGTGTAAAATTACTCATGAACGATCATTAATATAGAGAAATTTGGGTGGCAGGACGTGAATATTGGTGTGATCAGGGAGTTGTCTGAGGTGGATGTGAAAGATATGTTGTCAAGTGTCGCTTGGAGGAATGTAAGAGATGAATGGAGGAAGGAAATGCATGAGAAGCCCAAGTTATCAATGATGAAGCTGATATTGGATTGTGAGGTTAAGTCAAGCTGTGCGTCACTGATCATGAAGTCAAAGGCGGAAAGGAGGATGATGTTGAAGTTGAGAGGTGGAACTGCTGCTTTTCAGATTGAGATGGGAAGATGACATGGGGTGAAGAGGGAGGACAGGATAGGCAAGGAGTGTGACAGTGGGGAGGTTGAGGATGTGTGTCATTGGCTATTGCAGTGCTCTGCATGGGATCATCACAGACAGCCTCTCTTGAAAGCCATGGGCGAAGCAAAAGAAGACCTCTCAGGAAAGAGCAATGGAGATGTAGCAGCCTTGGTGTCATCACTTGCATGTAGGAACCATCATATTTTGTCTATCATTAACTCTATGTGGTCAGTTAGGTTCTATTAGTCCCCTGTACATTCTAACTAGCCTATCTCTTTCACTATGACGCCACTTACTATTATTATCCCTATCCTTTTTGATTTGTGCAGTGCTGCATCGGACCACGTGGTGTCCTAGTACCTATGGGTACGATGCACTTAAATATTTATTGATATTGATATTGATAGGTCACGTGGGCAATAGTTGGAGGTTTGCGCAGGTTGGAGGTATGCGCGTAACAGATATACTGCATGCATGAATAGGTAAGCAGGTCGAACAAAGTGAATTAACTCCGGAACTGTCATACAATTAACCGCCACTGCACATTTCGCTATAAATTTAGGAAAACGCTGATCATTATATAAGTAGCAAAAGAAGGCCGCGTTCAATCTAGTTACCCAAAATGGCACATTATTGTGGACAGGTGCTGTTCTCTCTCGTCCCGGTGATCGTCATTTCCCTTGCTTCGTCCGAGTGTGGTACCGACGGGAGGATGGTCTTGCCGATTGGTTTATTCGCCAGCAGCGACGTTCTGCGTACGGCCGACTCCCTCCCAGCGGCGGAACTTGCCATTCAGCAGATCAACGACGACAACAACATACTCCCGGGATACTGCCTTCAGCAGAGAGTATTCTCCTCAGAGGTAAGTGAGATGCACGCGCGCAGTGACGGTGAATCGAGTGCATGTTTAATATCATCATAGTGTCTCAAGCGAATTGGCTAAATTAAATACGGTGTCCTGCTCGTGTTTTCACCGATCCACAGTGCACCATCGAATCTGCCGCTCACGACACATTCACTTTCCTCAACTTGGACAGCACCACAGCGCACAGTTCCAACGTTAGCACTTCTGAAGGAGCGTCTCTCTTCATTGTTGGAGGTGGCTGCCCAGACAGGACAGTGGGGGTTGCAGTGGTAACAGAATTTCTATTCCCTTTAGAGGTATGCACTTCTGCTTGATGTACGTAAACGTTCATTAGAAATATTGATTGAAGAAGCTTGTCCAGCTAGATTGCATCACTGGTACTGCTCTCAAAAGTCAGTATAGCCAAAGATTTGATTCTTTACCACATGTTTTTGGCAGCTGACTGCTGCCTTCTTCAGTGGTAATGGCCTATAGGGTTTATAGTGGGTGACAGTGACATTATTATGTGTGCATGGGTGATAGCAGTAACTTACGAGAGGAGCTCCATTAGTACTATTGTTGCCAATATATAACCAATTACAGCTATAGCTTGATAGCTAGTTCAACTGATTAAACAACACAGATATACACACAAAACTGTTATGGACTTTGACTGTAAATCTTCATTCACATTAGAACTCAGTTACACAGAACTTTGTCAATGTGCTGTTTACCTTATAGCATGCATGCAGTTCAGATAATACTACAGGTTCCTTCTGCACAATTCTCATTCAATTTGGCCGATAGAGCAAATGATGCTACATTTCTTACTGTAAATTTTATACCAGTATGTAATGCAATTGTTATAATTATTATTAATGTAGATTGACTATACCCCGCCAAGAGAAGACCACCGTGAGTCTGTTTACCATCTCATGCCCTTGTTGGGCTACAGCTTCTTGGCAACCATCAACTTCATGGACACTATTGGAGCCAGACACTTTACATGGTTTGTGGAATATGCGGAAGAGTTTACAGAATATGATGACCCACATCAACTGTGGGATATTTCACATTGGGTATGTATACAAGGCAAGCATTTATATTACGTAGAGCAATTATGTTATAGGTGTACTAAGGTGCTAAAATAGAATTTGATTTGTTGTTTTCATTGTCTTTAGATTGATGATCATGTCGAGGGAATCATACTTTGTCCTTTGGACTTGTGTCATGATGAGATTGGAGTACAGACACATTTGGTAAGGCCTTAGATCACATGCATGCACATGTATGATGGATCCAATGATTCTGGCCTGTTGGAGAGCTCATGCATAATGCATGCATTATCTGTGGTCTAGTTTTTTAGGATGCCCTTGTGTTCTGTATCTATATTACAAACCAATCACATGGACTATATGGAGGTGCATGCTTCTATATAATAAATCCCAGATAGAAATGCCTAAATTTTAAATTGTAAGCTCTTATTGTACATGCAGGTCTTATAAATATATTTGCGTACCCACATTCTTCATTAGCTGAAATAACTGTAGAAGATTAAGAGAAGTTAATGCACATGGTTTAACAAGCAATGAGCACTCATTCTTGCATGTGCATACGTAACTGTCATCTACTGCACTTGGTAGATGAATGTGTCTGAAACAGTGTACTTTCTGGAGGCACATGCAGATATCATGCGGGAAACTGCTTGTCAGGTGAGCATTGACAAGCTGCAGGGCCCCAATCCATTGTCATCACAAAGTATTATTATAGTGTGTATTTCAATCATTCTGTATAATTCTTGCATGTGCATGCATTGATTGACTGACTATTAATACCATTATATGCATGTGCTCATAGCATGGCTACTGTCTGTGTTGATCGCATATATAGTTGTCTCCTATAGCTATACACTGCATGTGTTTCATTTGCCACTGCTGTATGTGTGACTGCATGCTTATACACATGCAGGCTGTGAAGCATGGTGCAGTGTATCCCAACAAGTTGTGGGTGCTCCATGGGATGGAGGGAGGTGCATGGTGGGAGTGGGAGCTAGATACTCCAACTGAATGCAGCAATGAAGAAGTGAAGAAGTTCTTGGACAAGGCCATCACTATTGTGCCCTTGTTTGATGGTGAAATGAAGGGAAGCGCACCAACTGTAGGGGAAGAGGTACAGTAATTCACATGTAAAATGTACGTTTTACCTTAGGTTAATTGTTGCCATAAATCACTCATCTAAGCATTGCATGTTCATTGCCCAGAATGTTAATGGGAGTTGCCATTGAAGAGGGGATGAATGTGTGGCATAGTAATGTACATGCAGGGATGTGCTATGTAAGCCTAGGGCTGTGTGTGTGTATGCAATACTATATGATGTACATATATGCTCTGTATTCACAGAAATGGCTATATGTACTGTACAAATTGGTTGTGTACTGTTGGTATACTGTTGTTATAGTGCTCATGACATAATCAGCCAAATCATTATGCTTTTTGTATTGAGATTGAATCTGTATGATATTGTGTGTTTGCAGTGAAGTGGGTATACATATAATGTATATTAATTGTGCTCTATAATTATAAGTCCCTAGATTTTAATACAAATTCTTCTGTAGGACAAGGGGAATTGTTATTAAATTCTTCTGTGTCTCTCATGATGCAGTTGACTAAAGCATACCAGAACTTGCAGAACATGAGCAGAAGACTCCTTTACGTGCACGAACCTCTCATTTATGATGCTGTCTGGCTAACAGCAGAGGCTCTCGAAAGGTCTTTGCCAATACTGAATGACAGCAACCTCACTCTGAACTCATCCCAGCAGAATCAAGCTGTGAAGGAAGTTGTTCAGAATACATTGAATAGCAGTATCTTCAGTGGATTGACTGTGAGCTAGGCTCTGCACTATTTGCAAGTTTTGTTGCTTGTCATTAGATACAGTACACATGTGCATATATTCACGGAGTCATTCTATGGCCATTATGCATGTCGTATGCATAACGTCGTGCATAAATATATACCGCTCCCCTTGTAACTATGCCTAGGGGAGCATTGAATTCATTGACAGCTTCCGAAGTGCAGAGCGATTTAAGGTACTCCAGTATCAGCTATTGCCAAGTAAGTCCACAGCATGCGTATACAATTCACAATTGCATAATATAATTATGTTTGCATGTGCACAAGCAGTTACATGCATGGTTATATAGTTCTAACTCATGACTTCCTGGTCCTGCATGCATGCACAGGTGGAGAATTGACTTTGGTCCCAGTAGCTAACTTGACTCTTGATCCTGCAAGTCCACATGCAAATATTGAGTTCTTGGGAGGATACAATTTGGTTGCCTTGTTTCCAGGTTAGTGAATACCTTGATGTATATAGGCAAGCTGGAGCGAGCAGTTATCATGCAGCAGTTAGTACTGACCAGTGACATTGCCAGCCACACATTGGCTTCCCTTATGTATAGTTATGTGTATTCTTCTGTAACATGCTGCTCATGTTATATTAAATGTTTTCAGATGGAGTACCAAAGCCGCCCCAAACAATCATCCGTGTTGTACCATGGATTGCCTTTGGATTAATCCTTTTTCTTAGTGTCTCCGGAGTTGTCTTTGCCAGCATCTGCATAGTGATGGTACTAGTGCTTTGGAATAGAAGGTAACCATTGGTAGCTGGAATAACATAGTAGCTAATTCAGTTAAACACACTTCACCTACCGACACTGTAACTTCAATAGGCATTAGCTAATGAGGTATTCGTCTCTGTATTGTTGGCAGAACTATAGCAGTGCTAATGAATGCGGTAAACAATGCATACTTTCCTATTGATGTGCAAGCAATGGCTCGCTCCATAGAGTAAACTTAGTTTGTATTGTAGAGTTATTTAGTTAGCGAATGAATACCTTCCTGCAGTGCTCCTGAAGCTTTTCTGAGCACAATGCTTTATAAATTGCATGTGCACATCAGTGCAGGAAGTATACACACTAGTACTTTAAAAGTAGGTGGTCTTATATAGAGCTGAATGCTGCCAATGTAGTTTGTGAATATATATATATATATTATGTCCATGGATGTAACAAAATTATTATAGCTATTTAGAACTGCGCATGTTGCATAGTGTTCTGCTAGCTACAGTACTGTAACACTGATAATGTACATTTATGCTCAACACTACAATATATACTTGGGCAATAGTTGGAGGTATGCGCGTAACATATACATTATATAAATAACATGCATTTAGTTAACTAACTAGTACTGCAACTTACATAACAGTGCACCCAATCATGTTTTTTCTGCAGAGAAATGAAGATGTCCAGTCCAAGACTTAACTTGGCAATAGCCATTGGTGGCATTGTGTGGTACACGTCTGCGTCAGTAATCACTGTCCCAAACAGTGCACTTGATGTGGTCACTGTGCTGTGTGAGGTGAGGGGCTAGCTGATGACAGCCAATGCAGTGTCCAATGCACTATATCTACACATGCACATAATTATGCAAGTCATGCTGATCATTTATATGACCAACTGCTCACATTTCTGTCTATTTATATGAACAGATCAGACAATGGGGATGGAACATTGGTGCCACCCTGTTCTTTGTGCCTCTGCTGCTGAAGAATTGGAGGGTATACTACATCTTCCACAACCCAACCAAACGAAAGATAGTGAGCTTTTGAATTTGCCATAGTTTGGAGCTGAATGTGTATCTTTGCTGGCTACAATGCTGTTTTTGGCTCTAGCTTTGTGTTTCAATTTGGTGTTGCTTGTTGCAAATGGCCTCACGTGTTTTTACCGTATACTACAATATAAGAGGATTGTAAGGTTGGGAGAGTGGTTGGAGTGTGCAAGAGCGGTGAGAAGGGCAGACAGGAGGTTGATGATGAAACTGAGGGGAGGCACGGCAGGTTTTCAAATTGAGACAGGAAGATGGAGGGGGGTGACCAGACAGGAGAGAGTGTGTAAGGAATGTGACAGTGGTGAAGTGGAAGATGTAGATCATTAGTTGATGAGGTGCGAAGCTTGGAAATCCTAACGAGGACTATTGGAAGCCTGGATGAGACGACACAGTGACAAGGGCAGTACCCAGGATCCCACTGCGTCCCTGCTGTCTGCTGCATGCCACAACTATGAACTGCTATCTATCATTGTATGTATGTGGCATGCAAGGTTTGGGTAACACTACTGCAGGTTCATGAGTATTCATTTTGCCTGTTATGTGTAAGTGCTGCATGGGGCCAATCTGTGCCCTTGTGCCAATGGGCATGGTGTACTTAAATAATGATTCATTGATTGATTGATTGATTGATATACTGTGAGTAAGAATGTAACTGTCGCTATAATATCTAATTCTCAGGTTCTTAAGGATTGGAAGCTGTTGTTGGCTCTTGTAATATTTCTTATTGTGGATGTCACACTACTCACCATCTTCACATCAATACCAGCTACTCGCTTGACTGGTCAACTGGAATCTGTAAGGGGTGTGCACATCTGCTGCAAATGTCTGATTCTTTCACATTATTATGTTTGTCAATTATTTACATTTTGATGCTTGTGTGGATTAGAGTCTAAAGCAAAGTCCAACTCCCAATTTGAATGCTACATTTAACGAGTGAAATGTAGAGTAATGAACAGAACTATCTGTCTGCAGAGAATATTTGCTTCAAAGCTATTGGTCCATGCTCATGGAATATAGTTGAGAGAAGCTACTGTTCCATCCTAGTCCTATAGCCAGATACATAATAATGGTGAAACTCTGGTGATCTGTTATCAGGTCACATGACTGTCATGTTCCATTATTTACTGGTTGTGTAGTCCATTCCATTTGGACACTTACTGTGATTATGATCATGATTAGTTCCTTCCACACAATTCATGCATTTTGTCATGTAAAGTTAAAGTCCTGTAGCATTATGGTACAGTCTGAAAGAGGCCCAGCCACCCTAGTGACATGTTCTATGTACATTGACAGCTAATGCTGTATAGATCAATGTAATATTCAAATGACTGACAGCAACAGGTCCCCATCAACAGTGCAATTGCATACAGCATCCACTGCTGGACACTTCCTGCCTTAATTGGTGCCCAGGCATTCATTTTAATTATCAGCATCAGCGCACATTTTAAAGCTTACAGAAGTATAGACCATTATTCTTAATTTCATACAAACCTATTATGCATAATGTGTTCAAGTCATGTGTTCACTTGCGGCCCTGTTCCCTGTCTAGTTTGGTCCATTTGAAAAACAGCTTGATTGTTACAGTAATGCATCCTACATTGCCTTCGGCATCTTGGCAGGATACAGGACAATCTTGTGCATCATTGGCTGTGTCTTGGCCTTTCAAAACAGGAATGTTAACATACCAGAGCTGAGAGAGTCCAGGCAGGTTGGCCTGGCCACGTACGCCTTCCTCTTCACAGTAGTATTTGAAGTGGCCATTGTTTTTGCAGTGCAGAACAGTGTGATAAGAGCAATATTAGTCTCTCTGGAGATGCAGTTGGCAGCAACCCTCTTTCTTCTGATCCTCTTTGTGCCAAAGGTTTGCTGTTAAATCTTTAGGTTGTGCATCTGTGTCTGTTTAGTGCATGCATCAAACGGAAGTGTAATAATTATTATATTGACTACAGGCAACTATATACAAACTCACAACTGCATGCTCATTATTTGAATCATTAAATAAATGCACCACATGCAAATGTGTTTGCATGCATGCACACATCAGACTAATGCATGTAGCTATACCTGATTTAGAGAAGAGCACATTACATGCGCATTTGCATAGTTCCATGTATAATTATTACGCCAATAATACAATTGTAGGTATTAAAACACCCTTGCCACTGATGTCTGCGAATTAAATAACTTTCTCCTATCTTTTTCAGATCTACAGGGCTATTAAGGGTGGAACAAACCAAAGTGATACAAGCGGGAACACTGAGTCAGACCTGTCAACAACAATGAGCAGTGGCATAGAGACTCTGCAGAGATGCACACTTGCTGCTATGCAAAGGGAGATTGAGGCTCTGAAGTTGGAGCTCAAAAAGTACCAAAAGGTATAGACTTCTGTAACATACCTATGAACAGTATTGTTTTCATCAAGGCTATATAGTATTAATACAGTGCAGTGAGCATTGTGTAATTATTCATAATCTTCAAGTCAGGAATTCCTCAGCAATAATCTGTCACTTTTGAGTAACGTGTATTGTAACAAGGATGAATGACGTTTATTATTCACAAGTCATTTAGTGATAAGGGGGAATTACTGGAGCAGATCACAGCAGGAAATATTCAATATATAGAACAAGACGTTTCAATCCATAGATCTTCATCAGTAGTATGCAAAACATAGGTGAGACGCGACTATTTATAAGGCAATATGGCAGGAAATATGTGTGGAAAGGGTGACATAGGGTGACCATAAGGTTCGGTGACCCTATGCCACCCTAGGCCTTTTCACACATATTTCTGGCCATATTGCCTTATAAATAGTCGCATCTCACCTATAATTTGTATGCAAATAATGAAGATCTACGGATCGAGACGTCTTGTTCTATTGAATGATTTCTGCTGTGATCTGCTCCAGTATTTTCCCCTTATCAATACTACACAGAAATGAACCTCTACATGTAGCAAGTCATTTATTATGCATGACTCCTGAATGTCTATTTTAGTGTGCAACCGTAGCTTAAATGACATGTTTAAAAGCTTCAATATAATTTTACGGAGCTTATAAGCCAATGCATCATGACAAAACTCTAGCGGGTAGGCCCCTGAAGACATGTTTATACTCATTAGTTATAATTATAATATGACATGTTGATTTCTGGATAGTGTAGCTATACAGCAACAGAAAGTCATATAGCATAGTGAGTTCTGTTATTGAAATGGATGCAGCTAAATGTTTATCAATGTTGAGAACTGAGGCAACATAGCTGTACGTGTACAATGAATGATGACTGACTTATGAAACATTGATAAGCTGAATGATAAATAGGAAACAGAGATCGAGGAGTTGTGCAAAGATGAGCTCACTGTGAGATGAATAGTGAGGGCCACCTTAAGTCACTCCTTAGTATTCAGAATTTAAATATTACTACTGGTTAACGTATGCACAAAATTTGCCATTAAGTATAGTGCTATTTTACTTTTTTACATTTCTCTCTGCGCTTGATTCCTTGCAGTCAGCTGGCAGTAAAACAGTAAACAACTGCAATGGAGTTGCAATTGCTCTACAGACTGAGGACTGCTGAAGAGAGAGCGACAAACTTAAGACAATGAGAGAAACTCGAGTAATTTTGTTTGTGTTAGTCTATCTAAGACTCCTAATAGCTTTTGAGTGCATAATTTTGTAGATTATCGCATGCATCAACTGCACATTTCTTAGTATGGAGCTCATGCAGGAATGTTCTCCTAAGCATGAATGCAATTTGTTGACATAATTACATATTGTGTGCACACATACATATAAAATTAATGCAGATTAATAAAGTTTGGATGTTTGATGTGTGTTTTTAGGCGTGAAAGGGAGTATCAATAGTAGTGTGTGTAAATAGTGGTGGATGCATTGTGAGGAAAAGGCATGCGCAATTATAGAAATGGATGAAAAGAATGACAAATAAGGTGCAGTAAATGTATGCAGAAGAAGTGAGAGGGGCACTATTGAGAGTCCACTTGTACATGCACCAGGAGCATGCTTATAATCTTGAACAGAAATGAGTATTGTGGGCATGCATTCAATTTCAGTTGCATTGATGTCTAAAATGAGATTTCAGAATGCGTGCACGAGCATGGCAACACCTAGCTCCATGGGTATATGAATAATTATAGCTACAACGGAACACATGCACTCAGTCTCCGTTTCAACACTTCACTGGAATAATTATATCATAGCGCCTCGAACTGGCAGTACGGATGTGTCAAATTAAAATGGCACAGTTTTGTGGAATGGTGCTGTTCCCTCTCGTCCTCGTCATTTCGCTTACCCTCGCTTCCTCCGAGTGTGGTAGCGACGGGAGGGTGGTATTGCCGATAGGTCTATTCTCCAGCAGTGACGTACCGCGTACGGCCGACTCCCTCCCAGCGGCGGAACTTGCCATTCAGCAGATCAACGACGACACCAACATGCTCCCGGGATACTGTCTTCAGCAGAGAGTATTCTCCTCAAAGGTAAGTGATCATGACGAGCGTTTGCTTTGTAAATAGATGTGCACGTAAGAGTTCATGTCTACCTCTGTGCGTATCAATATGCCTTGAATTGTGTCCGATAAGAGAGAAGAGGGTCGGCGTTGACAGAATAATACTTCTGGATCTGACTATAAAGGTTGGGTCATACGCTGTACGTTTCTCCACATGCAGTGTACTGTCGACACCGCCACTCGGGACGCACTCACTTTCTTCAACTTGTACAACACCTCAGTGCAGAATTCTGAAACGACCAGTTCCGAAGGAGCATCTGTTTTCATCGTTGGAGGTGGATGCCCAGAGAGAACAGAAGGGGTAGCAAAGCTAGCAAAGTATCTCTATTCACTGCAGGTATATTTTATCATATAAACCTGGAGCATGCATTTTTGACATAATTATTCATGAAATGCACTGACTTCTCATTTCTTTCTGTACAGATTGACTACAGCCAGCCTAGGCTATTACGCCAAGAGGCAGTCTTTCATATAATGCCCTCGCTGGGTTCCAACCATATGGCAATACTCAGCTTCCTGGATGCCATTGGAGTCCGGCAGTTAACATGGTTTCAGGAACACGTGAAAGAGTTCACAGACTACCCTCTGCCACAGCAGGGTGTACCAAATTGGGTTAGTGTATAGCTATTCACTTTTCAGCATACTACAGCAAACATGAAGTATGCATAACTCTGTGTTGAGTATGACTGTAATAGTATAGAAATAAGTTTGTTCCATGCAAATTATGTCATTGCAACTGTATGTACCTTACCTGGCAGGCTTTGGGGACAGATGTGTATTTACTCTGTGCTATTGGTTTGTGTGAAGAAATTGGAGTACAGGCTAGCTTGGTATGTTATGGGAAGTTGATAGTCAGCATTTCAAATCTGTTGCAAATGGTACATTTCCACAATACTGTAAGCTTTAATTCAGAGTGAATCACATCACAAACATCAACCACTCAGTACCTGCTTACTTGATGTACCAACTAGTACTGATTCAGAGTTCAAATGTTTGTACAAGCTTTGTTTGTTTACAAACAAAGGTGTTGGTGAATGTGTATGGGTTGCCCATGAAAGTGTGGGGTGCATTGATGCAGTATAAGGTAATGTGAATGGGACAATGTGAGGGAGAAGGAAAGAGAACAACAGAATTAGGAAGGGTGTTTCTGTGTATATAACTATAGACTATGGAATTCACAGAAACTGTTACTAGTATGAGCAGGACATGCCATAGTACTTGGGGATTCTCAGATGGTCATTACGTTTGTTAGCTTGTAACAGGGTGTACTATTATATAACCTGCTGCTGCTGTTGCCAAGTTACAATTGTATCCAATATGCACATATGTCTAGTCTGACGTAGCCCAGACCCACTTCCAATCATTTACTTTTGCATAATATTGATGTCCTGCGAATGGTCTGGCATATAAATAACTTAGCTACCAATGTCAGGCTCTTGTGCAAATCATATAATGTAAGCTTTACAGTCAATAATAATAATAATTATTATTATTTCGAAATACAAAGTATATACAGTATGATGAGTGATATTTATCAGGGCACATCTCAGATCTGCTTCACTTAGAGAACTATCAACTTTATACATTTGGCAGATAAATGCATCAGAAACGGTGTACTTTGTGGAGGCACATGCAAGAATAATGAAGGAAACTGCTTGTCAGGTGAGTAGAATGATTACTGTGTACATGCAAACTATGAAAATACACATAGAATGTTGAGTAGCCGGTTGACTTGCTGCATTGCCGTATGTTAGCAACAACGTGTATTTGAAAGAGGTTATTGAACTGCATGAAAATCCCACGCATAATATCTCTTAATTTTTAGTTGCTGTCCTCTTGATTTTGATTGTAAACTGCAAGAATGTCTGGTTGTTTGCAGGCTGTGAAGCATGGTGCTGTGTACCCCAACAAGTTGTGGGTGCTCTATGGGATGGAGGGAGGTGCATGGTGGGAGTGGGAGCTAGATACTCCAACTGAATGCAGCAATGAAGAAGTGAAGAAGTTCTTGGACAAGGCCATCACTATTGTACCCTTGTTTGATGGTGAAATGAAGGGAAGCGCACCAACTACACAGAATGTGAGAGTGCACTCTATTCATCATGGGGATGTTGTGTATATACGTAACCTGTGTGCAAACATATAAAATGTGCTATAATATACTTTGGATAAACGTTTTAGGGTACAATGGTGTACAGTATATATTATGTAATAGTAAGAGCAATTAATGAATGCAAGTGTACAATGCATATTAGTGCCTAGGTCTGTAGCTATGTGCATGTTATGGGGATGTACATATATTTAGTTTTAATTGCATGTTGTACAATGTGTGGGTAAGTGTGTTGCTCCTATTCTCTGTTCACTCAGTTTGCTGAAGCATACAATAACTTGCAAAACATGAACAGAAGATACCTTAATGTACATGAACCTCTGATATATGATGCTGTGTGGCTAACTGCGGAAGTTCTGAATTTGTCTCTACCAATGCTGAGTGATAGGAACCTTACTCTGAACTCTTCCCAACAAAGTCGTGCCTTGAAAGATGTCATTCAGAGTGCAGTGGAAAACTGCACTTTGCGTGGACTTACAGTGAGGTGGTAGCAAATTTTGCTGTAACAGGTGTGGTGGTATATATGCATGTTTGTAAGTATAGCACTGCTACTATACCATCAATAATAGTTGGGCTATTATAGTTATTATGTATGCATACTTATAATGCTTAAGTTTACATTCACCTCCATGGACTTTATGCACATTATCCAAACTAGTCTGCTCTACAGTGTAACAGGCTGGTTTGGTGTATTACAGTAATGCCATGCAGCAATTACTTGTATAGTGTTACTTACATGTCTACTTCCTTCTTCCACTGTGCACAGGGAAGTATCCAGTTTGACAACACTTCTCGAAGTGCAGAACGGTTTGTAGCACTCCAGTATCAGCTTTTGCCAAGTAAGCTGTATGTCATAACGTTAGTTAAAAGGGCATTATTAGTTTAACTCATCACACACTTCCTCATGTCCTCTTTGCTGTGCGTAACCACTTTAATTCTTCAGGTGGCAAACTAACTTTAATGCCAATAGCCAACATCACTCTTGATCCCATGAATTCGAAGCCAAATGCAAGTATTCAGTTCATGGATGGGCGCAGCTTGAACACAATGTTTCCAAGTCAGTTACCTGTGCTACTGCAGCATGTGCATACATCCTGCTTATAGACAAATGTCAGTTGTATATTATAGATATGGAAATGAATTTTATCAAAAGAAATTTTAAGGTTATGATTTCAATGACTACTCAAAGAATGTCATGTGATCATTGCAAAGAAGTTGTTCTTAAGTGTCATATCTGACAGATATGCACAGACCTCTATGATACATAAAAATGGTGCTAAGCCTTATGTTGATAGCACTGTTTCTTGTAAAGTGCTAGAGATGGAAGCAGTTAAATATATGTTTACATATAAAATCAGTAAATTCACAACATGTGTCAATCAGGCCTTCTATAATTATATTTCTACAGATGGAGTACCAAACCCACCCCATACAGTCATTCGAGTTGTACCATGGGTTGCCTTTGGATTTATCCTTTTCTGCTGTATTTTGGGAATTGTCCTTGCTGTTGTGTGCATAGTGATGATGCTGGTACTTTGGAACAGAAGGTAATCAATGGCATACATTGGATTCATATCATGCTTGCATGCAGCATTTCATTCTGACAGGTATGAACTGCTGACATCCTATAATTATCCTCTGGTTCTACAGTATTTAGCTTGTTTCAAGGACCCAACAGCCCCACAGAAATATATTTGCCATGTTCTACCAGATAACTTAATACAGAGTGTGACAAGTTCCAAAAGTAGTTTGTGAACTATACTCAGTGACATTAGTATATAGCTAAAGCATAGTGTTACTTACATATTAAGCACAACCATGAATATTGTTCTTCCATGTATGACTTTATACAGAGAAATGAAGTTGACAAGTCCTAGACTGAATATGGTAATAGCAGTGGGTGGCATTATATGGTTTACAACTGCGACAGTAACTGGCTTTCCAACAACTGATCTCAAAGTGGCTACAGTTTTAGCTGAGGTGAGTAGACATAATAATTCTTATTCTACAGCTGCAGTACAAGTCATAATATAATATTGTGTTGTATGTCATTCGCGGGCAAAATGCTACAGCATTTAGCTATTTCACTCCCATTTTTTAAATTTGCATATAAGCACAAATATATTAGATAGCCATATATAATATCTTACACTTATTGAACAACCCCAAGTGACCCCTGATAATAATTTTGTACATATACACATCTCTGCCATGTGCCCAAGGGATAACCTACAAATTAAATTCACTGAAGTCACCTGCACTTCTCCACGTACATGTGCATGCTACTGAGCAGATCAGACATTGGGGATGGAACATTGGGGCCACCTTGTTCTTTGTACCTCTGCTGCTGAAGAATTGGAGGGTATTCTACATCTTCCACAACCCAACCCAGAAAAAGAAAGTGAGCTTAAACTTTACCATACAGTTAGTGTGGATCAACTAGGGAATTACTAGGCAGTTATGTACGTTATTGGTAGGAAATAAGGTTAATATATGCTTTGCTTGAGAACCAACCCACCCATTTTTCCACTCCTTAGGCTCTAAAGGATTGGAAGCTATTGCTTGTCCTTGTGATATTTCTAATTGTGGACATTATTCTTCTCGGCGTCTTTAGCTCAATACCATCTACTCGATTGGCTTGTCACTACAAAAAAGTGAGGAACATATCTCAATGCCTGCAGATGGCTTCAGTGTTATGATGTCATGAAGCTAAGATAATATAGCACGGTATGCACAATTTGATAGCAATGATGTCATAAAGTTTGCATGCTAACCAACTAACCTGCCCATTACATTTTGGAATGGTAGTAATAACACATTCAATAATATTCACAATTTTGTGACACCTTATATATGTAAGATACCTTAGCCAGACTGAGAAACTTAATGTGTACACTATTGATGATGCATGTTTGGTTTGCACACCATAATAATGTATTATTATATTAATACTGCAATAATACCATAAATTTTCTCATCCTTGCAGATGGGGCCATTTATCAAGCAAATCACTTGCATCACTGATGACTACTATATTGCCTTCGGCATCTTGGCGGGATACAGGATAGTCCTATGCATTATTGGCTGTGTCTTGGCCTTTCAAAACAGAAAAGTTAACATTCCAGAGCTGAGAGAGTCCAGGCAGGTTGGCCTGGCCACGTACGCCTTCCTCTTCACAGTCATACTTGAAGTGGCCTTGGTTAGTGCTATTGAAGACGCCCGTATACTAGTCATATTACTGTTGCTGGAACGACAGTGTGCTACGACCCTCCTTCTTCTAGTTCTCTTTGTGCCAAAGGTTTGTACTCTTTTATTGGCATAGCATGATGCAAAAGACACATGAATATGTACAGTCAGGTACAGTTAGGAAGAATTTTCTTTTCTTTTGAGACATATGCAGCATGCATTATTAATTACATTCCATACAAGTGATGATGAGAGAGAGAATTTCAAACCAACTTGAGGTCTGCAGTTGATCAATTTTCCTTTCACTTAGTTCTACAGGGCTATTAAGGGTGGAACCACCCAAAGTAGCCAAAACGACAACACTGACTCAGACCTGTCAACATCAATGAGCAGCAGCATAGAAAATCTGCAAAGGTACTCACTTGCTGCTATGCAGAGTGAGATTGAGACTCTGAAGAAGGAACTCAAGAAGTACCAAACTGTAAGTTACCAATTATTTTATGCTTAATAATTATATATATTATAATAATAATATAATATAATAATTATATAATTATTGTCTTCAAGGTATATTCATTGTAATTGTACAAAATGGACAGCATGGGCTGCTTAGTAAGATAATTATGCAAGACACACAAAAATTTAAATCTCATTCATCACTCACTGTATACACACTGTACTACATCTTTACTACTCAACCAATGTTCGCATGTGTTGGTGCTTGTAAGCAAGTTGGTAAGTCTTGCAATATCTGCATGCATGCACAAAGAGCAATCTACTGAATCAAGCTTTCACATCTGGGATATGGTTTGGTTCCCTGTAGTCTGCAGTTGCTAGCAGTGAAGCCAGTGGCAGGGGCAATGATTATGTTCTGCTGTCTGAGAACTGACAGATGAAGATGGCAGTTGAAGCTGAGATAATGGTGACTAATTTAAGTGATTCCTAGCATAGTTATGGAGTGAATAGCCTTAGAATGAACTGAACTCTATTTATACGGGCTCATGCATGCTAACATTATAGTACACCATGCTAGCAGAATTAGCCAAATGACCATATAAGTCATTTTGCAGTTGTAGGTGGATGTACACTTTACAGCCATTTTTGTTGCTTCTTGAGCTGTAAGTTTGGTTGATGGGTAATACATACAAATTCTGGTACACTCTATAATGCAGTATGCATCAGAAATGCATAATAGAATATCTTATTGTCATGGTAACTGTACGTTAAACTGCCTAATATTGGCTATTTGTAGAGCCTAGAGTTGCTAGACAATACCTCTCTGCATGGCCTGTGCAATATTACCAAGTCTTATGTATCTGCACTGGTTCGAACTCTGATATAGTATGGGTCACAATAAGTACAGTTAGACCGGCAGCTGTAGGGGGTACTGCAAACCAGCATCGGCACAAGTTAGAGTGGGATGCAGCAACAGTACATTATGTACAAGGGCACAACTGTGAACCTTGCCAGTGTCATGTGCATGCTTATAAGGTGTGCATTCCCACCAACTTGCAGCACTAGTACACATATACAATACTGATGCACATACTGCAGCTGGCAGTGTGTAATGGTGAAGGTGGTGGTTTGCAAGAATTCATTGAGGTGTTAATTTCCACCTTTATCTCAAGTTCTTTTTTGACTGGTCTTCAAGTCCGAATCACTGTACCTTGGCAATCACTGTGTAGTAATGCACAACTGTATATAAATTGAAGGTACAATGGAACCTCTTGTAAGATCATCGCTGTATAAGCCAGCAACTTCTCTAAAACAGTCATCCTCACTGGTCCTAAATCACACTAACATATTGTGCTAAAACATTGCAGCCTTCCTGTATAATGTAGGCCAATTACAGCTGGCCCACAAGTTGCTGTATGTTATGTACATCTACTGCTATGGCTCTTTGTTAAACTTGGTGTTGCTATTTATGCAGAAACCATGCACTATACTCATACACTCACAATGGTCCCAGTGAACACCCCACTTTGCTCATGGTTGAGATGGGTAGCTAGCACCTCTGGCCATTGTTGGCCAGTTCCAGCAGGGGAATCATGGCAGCTACTTAGAGTTTAATTGCTACTCAGATATGGTTAGCCAAATACATTAAAGTAAGTACAGTAAAGACCTCTTCCTTGCAGTAACAGGGTGAACAATCGCAAGTGTGCATGCTGTCCTATAGTTACATGGTATACACACACACAAACACGCACACAGCAGCACATCTATGCATAAACGTGATATACATTAAAGACACACACCAACACAGACACAGCACAACAGTTGCAAACACACACACACACACACGCGCGCGCGCATCGTGTACCCTAGTACGCGATCGTACACGGCTGGCAAAGGCTGTAAATAAGAGACCTACCGAAGCCAGTCGGCAGTGACACGCTTTGGCCATCTCTTTATTCACACCAAACTAACCCACAGCGAGCGTCGGCGAGTATCAAAGCGTCATTAACAATTCACGCCCTCCGATTCCCGGGGGTTTTGACATCGACACCTGGCAAATCTACCAGACCCACTTCCTGCCCTTATATAAAATGGCCGAAACAATAAACAACTGCAATGGAGTTGCAATTGCTCTACAGACTGAGGACTGCTGAAGAGAGAGCGACAAACTTAATACGATGAGAGAAACTCGAGTAATTTTGTTTGTGTTAGTCTATCTAAGACTCCTAATAGCTTTTGAGTGCATAATTATGTAGATTATCGCATGCATCAACTGCACATTTCTTAGTATGGAGCTCATGCAGGAATGTTCTCCTAAGCATGAATGCAATTTGTTGACATAATTACATATTGTGTGCACACATACATATAAAATTGATGCAGATTAATAAAGTTGATTGTTTGATGCGTTTTTCAATTGTGAAAGGGAGTATCGATAGTGAGTATCGATAGTGTATGTGTATAGTGGTGGATGCATTGTGAGGAAAAGACATACACAATTATAAAAATGGATAAAAGAATGACAAATAAGGTGCAGTAAGTGTATATGCAGAAGAAGTGAGAGGGGCACTACTGAGAATCCACTTGTACATGTACCAGGTGCATGCTTATCAGCTTGAACAGAAATGAGTAATGTGGACATTCTATCAAATTTCAATTTAATTGATGTCTTAAGTGAGATTTCAGAATACACGACTATGTCAATGCTAGCTCCATGGGTCTATGAATAATCATAGCTACTATAGTTAACGGAACGCAGTCTCCGTCACTATACTGGAATAATTATATTATAGCGCCTCGAACTGGCAGTACGGATGTGTCAAATTAAAATGGCACAGTTTTGTGGAATGGTGCTGTTCCCTCTCGTCCTCGTCATTTCGCTTACCCTCGCTTCCTCCGAGTGTGGTAGCGACGGGAGGGTGGTATTGCCGATAGGTCTATTCGCCAGCAGTGACGTACTGCGTACGGCCGACTCCCTCCCAGCGGCGGAACTTGCCATTCAGCAGATCAACGACGACACCAACATGCTCCCGGGATACTGTCTTCACCAGAGAGTATTCTCCTCAAAAGTAAGTGATCATGACGAGCGTTTGCTTTGTAAATAGATGTGCACTGCACGTGTTCAAAACGTGAGAGTTCATGTCTACCTCTGTGCGTATCAATATGCCTTGAATTGTGCCCGACAAGAAAGAAGAGGGTCGGCGTTGACAGACTGAAATACTTATGGATCTAGACTATAAAGGTTGGGTCATGCGCTGTACGTTTCTCCACATGCAGTGTACTGTCGACACCGCCACTCGGGACGCACTCACTTTCTTCAACTTGTACAACACCTCAGTGCAGGATTCTAAACCAAACAGTTCCGAAGGAGCATCTCTTTTCATTGTTGGAGGTGGATGCCCAGAGAGAACAGAAGGGGTAGCAAAGCTAGCAAAGTATCTCTATTCACTGCAGGTATATTTTATTATATAAACCTGGAGCATGCATTTTTGACATCTTCATGAAATGCACTGACTTCTCATTTCTTTCTGTACAGATTGACTACAGCCAGCCTAGGCCATCACGCCAAGAGGCAACCTTCCATATAATGCCCTCGCTGGGTTCCAACCATATGGCAACACTCAACTTCCTGGATGCCATTGGGGTTCGGCAGTTAACATGGTTTCAGGAACATGTGAAAGAGTTCGCAGACTACCCCGTGCTAAAGCAGGGTGTACCAAATTGGGTTAGTGTATAGCTATTCACTTTTCAGCATACTACAGCAAACATGAATTTATGCATAACTCTGTTTTGAGTATGTAATATTATAGAAATAAGTTTGTTCCATGCAAATTCTGTCATTGCAACTGTATGTACCTTACCTGGCAGGTTTTGGGGACAGATGTGCATTTACTCTGTGCTATTGGTTTGTGTGAAGAAATTGGAGTACAGACTCGCTTGGTACGTTATGGGAAGTTGATAATATATCTCTGGTGGCTGTGCTATGGTTGTTTACAAGGTGAATGTGTGAATGGGTTGCCCATGAAAGTGTGGGGTGCATTGATGCAGTATAAGGAAACGTGAATGGGACAATATGAGGGAGAAGGAAAGAGAACAAAAGAATAAGGAAGGGAATTTCTGTGTATATAGACTCTAGTAGGGAATTCACAGAAGCTGTTACTATAGTATGAACAGGACAGGCCATAGTACTTGGGGATACTCAGATGGTCATTACATTTGTTAGCTTGTTGAGCAGAGGCCCAATTACCACTGCTGTAACTGGGCAACTGATCTCCGTGACAATGTGTTTTCTCTCTTTTTTTCCTCTATTCACATAAGAGTCTTGTGCTGTATTTTTTTGTAACTGGGTGTACTATTATATAACCTGCTGCTCCTGTTGCCAAGTTACAACTGTAACCAATATGCACATGTCTATAGTCTGACATAGCCCAGACCCACTTCCAATCATTTACTTTTGCATAATATTGATGTCCTGCAAATGGAGGCTGGAAATGGTCTGGCTTATAATTACTTTAGCTACCAATGTCAGGCTCTTGTGCATGCAAAGATCATATTGTATGTAAGCTTTACATTCAATAATAATAATAATACTTCGAAATGCAAAGTATATACAGTATGATGAGCGATATTTATCAGGGCACATCTCAGATCTGCTTCACTTAGAGAACTATCAACTTTGTACATTTGGCAGATAAATGCATCAGAAACGGTGTACTTTCTGGAGGCACATGCAAGAATAATGAAGGAAACTGCTTGTCAGGTGAGTAGAATGATTACTGTGTACATGCAAACTATGAAAATACACATAGAACGTTGATTAGCCGGTTGACTTGCTGCATTGTTGCATGTTAGCAACAATGTGTATTTGAAAGAGGTATTTGAACTGCACGAAAATCCCATAAGTAATAGTTAATGTAGGGTCAACGATGCATTGGCGCATTTATTGCTCGAGTCCCGAGGGCGCGAAGCGCCCGAGGGCGAGTGCAATAAAGATCCAATGCATCGTTGACCAGGGGGGGTCGGTCAAGGTCACGTGTGTCCGCAAAATGGCCGACGCGGCTGCTCTTTACTGTGTATTTTACCTATACTAGCAAAGAGCAGACATATTTCGAGAAACACGTCGCATCGCTTGTTTCTTTGCTTCTGAGCACACAGTTGGACAAGGGCTATCAGAAAATGGACCCTTCCCCGCCCTTCCCCAGCATCTAGGTAGGTTTTGCGAGCATTTTCCAACACCGGTGTACGAGTGTTCGCTGCTGCTGGCTACGAGGCAGATGAAGCCTAATCTGGAGTACTGAGCAAGTGCTCCTGTGGAAGTGACTCCTTAGAAGCTGATAGCGAGTCCTCATTGATCACTTCAGGACTGCAAGACTGATAGGTTGACTGCTTCTGCAATGGGAGTGCAATCGGCAGCCACGTCCTTGCAATCGTCTTGGTTCTGTACACGATTTGTCACATTCGATAGCAGGGATGCTAGAAATGGCTTAAGCGTGCTGGCAATCCTCAGGAAACGCTGCAATAACTTGCAAAACTAAATCATGAAAGCGGTCAGACAATTAAGCCCAATCCACCGTATGGCTCCTTGGCTACGTACGTACGGGTCATACCAGGGGCGCGAATGCAGTACAAGGCCCTGCCATGGCTCAGGGTATGCACAATCGGCCTTGGAGCACAGTTAGCTAACATATGGATACGCGATTGGAATGTCAGGAATGCAATTATTGAGGTGCTGGTATTGCGCAATCCCAGGACCTTGTCCGACCCCCCCTGATCGTTGACCATACAATAACTTACTTGTTGTATGCGCCCTTCTGCGCTTAGTTCCGGCGGGACGTTGCTTGTTGCTCGTCTTTCAGCAGCTGCCGTAGTCTTGACTATGGCTACCAACCGATCCCCAAACGAGGAAAACTATCCGCCACCGAAGGATTTCGACTTCGGCAAAGACGACTACGGCTTTGAGACTGGTTGAGACCCGTATCCAAGCCTTTTCCAGTCTGCGAATATGCCTCCAGTAGCCTCGAGGCAGTAGTTCACGTCTTGGGGTCTCAAAACCTTTACCGCGTGGGTCGAGAAACGGAAGAAGCACCGTTTCTATTGTTTTCGCCGATCCGGAGTTCCACCTGCTGGAAAACATCTGCGATGGCAAACTACAGGAAGCTCAATGCTTCGGCCGTCGGTGCTGGTACTGGAGAAACATCGGTAGTCAGCCAAGACGACGAGGAGAAGCTTCGGGAGAATCTACCCTTTCAAGTCGAGTTCTCAAATTGATTCCATGTGATTGTTTTGATAAGAGGGGCTCTTATAGGTGACAATTACTTACCTACGCACACTTGTGGTTGTAAAGGTCAAAAAGTGTGCCAATTACAAGAAACAATGCACACTTTTTTCCTTTGATGTTAACCACAACCATACAACAATATCTCTTAATTTATAGATCCCATTACCATGGTAACGGGCGTTCTAAGCGCTGTTTCTAAAACTCGTAGACTCTTGTATTTCGCGCGGGATCTAAATCATTTAGACACCGGGTGTCTAAATCCCGTAGATCCCTGCAGCTGAAGAGAACTGCAGCTGTGATAACAATTGTGGCGCCATAACATACGATACGATGCACAGGTCGCCCGGCTTACTTGTTTCGTCGATAAACAGGGTACAGCAACAATCCGGCTAGGAACCAGAGCCAAGAAATTGGAACTGCAGCTGGTTACAAGCTACGCGGGAAACAGGCTTTGGTAGCTACGTACACGACTCTGGGAAACGCTGTGGCTGACGTGGTTGACAGTGAGTTGGCTTACGCTTAGCTGACGCGCCGCATCCACTGCCGACCTGTAGGAAACGTCCGCTGGGAGATGAACAACCTAACTTTAGACCCGAATCACACGACGTTTTCTCCGCCATTGTCAGGAGTAGCTAACTACTTCCGGTAGACGCGTGATGACGCAAGGACGAGTACGTAAACTGATTCGCTGCCTGCTCCTTACCCAATCATTTGGGATCTATAACACTTAAATGCTGACCAATCGGTGTCTCTGAAGATTTAGACCACTCGGCACTCGGGCGCTTCGCGCCCTCGTGCCTCGTGCTCTAAATCTCAGAGACACCTCTTGGTCACCTATCTAACCTCAGAGACACCTCTTTAACTATTACTTAGTTGCTGTCATTTTGATTTTGATTGTAAATTACAAGAATGTCGGGTTGTTTGCAGGCTGTGAAGCATATATTAAATTGTCTCCTATAGCTATATACTGCATATGTTTCATTTACCACTGCTGTATGTGTGACTGCATGCTTATACATTCACATGCAGGCTGTGAAGCATGGTGCAGTGTACCCCAACAAGTTGTGGGTGCTCTATGGGATGGAGGGAGGTGCATGGTGGGAGTGGGAGCTAGATACTCCAACTGAATGCAGCAATGAAGAAGTGAAGAAGTTCTTGGACAAGGCCATCACTATTGTACCCTTGTTTGATGGTGAAGTGAAGGGAAGCGCACCAACTACACGGAATGTGAGAGTGCACTCTATTCATCATGGGGATGTTGTGTATATACGTAGCCTGTGTGCAAACATATAAAATGTGCTATAATATACTTTGGATAAACGTTTTAGGGTAACACAACGATGTACAGTATATATTATGTAATAGTAAGAGCAATACAGTGGAACACCTATAATGCGGACATCCTTCGGAACAAGAGAAGTGTCCTGATTATAGGGGTGTCTGCATTTCAGAGGTACGGCTTATATGCTCATACATTAAAACCATCATCTAGTATGCATGAAAAGTATCAAAATAAGACGAATTTCGCAAAGGTAGAGGTGGTTCGCTCGAGTACTCGACTCACGCGCCATTTCTGAAGACGATTCTGAAGGGTAGCTGTTCGGGCTGAACTTTCCCATGTTAAAGACACTTTCAAAACCCTTAGTATAGACGATTTGCGGCACTCGTCAAGTTCTGTGCTGTTCCTGTCACTTGTCAGAGGTAGCGGTGCAAATCAGGGAGTGGCCATTTTCTAGCACCTGATCGAAATGTCTGGATTATTGGGTGAGGTTTTATACAGAGTTGTATAGGGTGGTGCACAGGGCGTTGTCCACAATACGGAATAACAGGGTGTCCGCATTTCAAAGGGAAGTTTATACAGGTAGAATAGGGCCAATTGTTGGGACTTCAGAAAGTGTCCGCATAATCGAGGTGTCCGCTTTTCAGGGGTGTCCGCAAGGCGGGGTTCCACTGTAAATGAATGCAAGTGTACAATGTGTGCATTAGTGCCTAGGCCTGTAGCTATGTGCATGTTATGGGGATGTACATATATTTAGTTTTAATTGCATGTTGTACAATGTGTGATCAGTAAGTGTGTTGCTCCTATTCTCTGTTCACTCAGTTTGCTGAAGCATACAATAACTTGCAAAACATGAGCAGAAGATTCCTTAATGTACATGAACCTCTGATATATGATGCTGTGTGGCTAACTGCGGAAGTTCTGAATTTATCTCTACCAATGCTGAGTGATAGGAACCTTACTCTGAACTCTTCCCAACAAAGTCGTGCCTTGAAAGATGTCATTCAGAGTACACTGGAAAATTGTACATTGCATGGACTTACAGTGAGGTGGTAGCAAATTTTGCTGTAACAAGTGTGGTGGTATATATGCATGTTTGTAAGTATAGTGCTGCTACTATACCATCAATTATAGCTGGACTTTTATATAGTTATTATGTATGTATACTTATAAATTAATGCTTAAGTTTACATTCACCTGCATGGACTTTATTCACATTATCCAAACTAGTTTGCTCATCAGTGTAACAGGCTGGTTTGGTGTATTACAGTAATGCCATGCAGCAATATTATTACTTGTATAGTATTATTTACATGTCTACTCCCTTCCTCCACTGTGCACAGGGAAGTATCCAGTTTAACAACACTTTTCGAAGTGCAGAACGGTTTGTAGCACTCCAGTATCAGCTTTCACCAAGTAAGCTGTATGGTCGTAACGTTAGTTGAAAGGACATATATAATTAGTTTAACTCATCACGCACTTCCTCATGTCCTCTTTGCTGTGCGCAACCACTTTAATTCTTCAGGTGGCAAACTAACTTTAATGCCAATAGCCAAAATCACTCTTGATCCCATGAATTCGAAGCCAAATGCAAGTATTCAGTTCATGGATGGGCACAGCTTGAACACAATGTTTCCAAGTCAGTTACCTGTGCTACTGCAGCACATGCATACATCCTGCTTATAGACAAATGTCAGTTGTGTATGATAAGTATGGAAAAATATATTTTATCAAAAGAAATTTTAAGGTTATGATTTCAATGACTACTCAAAGAATGTCATGTGATCATTGCAAAGAAGTTGTTCTTAAGTGTCATATCTGGCAGATATGCACAGATCTCTATACATAAAAATGATAGTAAGCCTTATGTTGATGGCACTGTTTCTTGTAAAGTGCTGGAGTTGGAAGCAGTTAAATATATGTTTAGATATAAATTCAGTAAATTTCACAACATGTGTCAATCAGGCCTTCTATAATTATATTTCTACAGATGGAGTACCGAGCCCACCCCATACAGTCATCCGAGTTGTACCATGGGTAGCCTTTGGATTTATCCTTTTCTGCTGTATTTTGGGAATTGTCCTTGCTGTTGTGTGCATAGTGATGATGCTTGTACTTTGGAACAGAAGGTAATCAATGGCATACATCGGATTCATATCATGCATGCATGCAGCATTTCATTCTGACAGGTATGATCTGCGGACATCCTATAATTATCCTCTGGTTCTACAGTATTTAGCTTGTTTCAAGGACCCAGCAGCCCCACAGACATAAATTTGCCATGTTCTACCAGATAACTTAATGCAGAGTGTGACAAGTTCCAAAAGTAGTTTGTGGACTATATACTCAATGACATCAGTATATAACTAAAGCATAGTGTTACTTACATATTAATCACAACCATGAATATTGATCTTCCATGTATGACTTTATACAGAGAAATGAAGTTGACAAGTCCTAGACTGAATATGGTAATAGCAGTGGGTGGCATTGTATGGTTTACAACTGCGACAGTAACTGGCTTTCCAACAACTGATCTCAAAGTGGCTACAGTTTTAACTGAGGTGAGTAGACATAATAATTCTTATATAATTATACAGCTGCAGTACAAGTCATAATATAATATTGTGTTGTATGTCCTTTGCGGGCACAACTACAGCATTAATCTATTTCACTCCCATTTTTTAAATTTGCGTAATGCACAAAGAGATTAGATAACAATATATAATAGTTTACACTTATTGAACAACCCCAAATGACCCCTGATAATAATTATGTACATATACACATCTCTGCCATGTGCCCAAGAGATAACCTACAAATTAAATTCACTGAAGTTATCTGCACTTCACCACGTACATGTGCTACTGAGCAGATCAGACGTTGGGGATGGAACATTGGAGCTACCTTGTTCTTTGTGCCTCTGCTGCTGAAGAATTGGAGGGTATACTACATCTTCCACAACCCAACCCAGAAAAAGAAAGTGAGCTTAAACTTACCATACAGTCAGTGTGGATCAACTAGGGAATGCATGGGACAAGTTGCTTCACATGTGCTAAGCCCTTCAATTATTGTGGAGTATGCCTTGATTTCCTGCTGCGCTTGTCTTTATCCTACTGATTAAACAGTTATGCACTTTATTGCTTGGAAATAAGGTTAGTATATATATGCTTAGCCTGAGAACCAACCCACCCTTTTTTACTTCTTAGGCTCTAAAGGATTGGAAGCTATTGCTCGTCCTTGTGATATTTCTAATTGTGGACATTATTCTTCTCGGCGTCTTCACCTTAATACCATCTACTCGATTGGCTTGTCACTACAAAAAAGTGAGGAACATGTCTCAATGTCTGCAGATGGCTTCAGTGTTAAGTATGCACAATTTGATAGCAATGATTTTGAATAACACACAGAATAATACTTACAATTTTGTGACACCTTATATATGTAAGACGATACAGAGCCTTAGCCAGACTAAGAAACTTAATGTGTACACTACTAATTATGCATGTTTGGTTGGCATGCACACCATTATATTAATAATGTTACAATACCATAAGTTCTCTCATCCTTTGCAGATGGGGCAATTTGTCAAGCAAATCACTTGTACTGACCGTGATGACTACTATATTGGCTTCGGCATCCTGGTGGGATACAGGATTGTCTTATGCATTATTGGTTGTGTCTTGGCCTTTCAAAACAGAAAGGTTAACATACCAGAGCTGAGGGAGTCCAAGCAAGTTGGCCTGGCCACGTATGCCTTCCTCTTCACAGTCATACTTGAAGTGGCCTTGGTTAGTGCTGTTGAAGACGCCCGTATACTAGTCATATTACTGTTGCTGGAACGACAGTGTGCTACAACTCTCCTTCTTCTAGTTCTCTTTGTGCCAAAGGTTTGTACTATTTTATTGGCATAGCATGATGCAAAAGACACATGAATATGTACAGTCAGTGATGTTTGTGATATGTAAAGTACAGCTGTGTACTGTATGTAAGATACATCATGTACATGCTTCAAAATCTTAGCTCAAATGGATTATTTAGGAAGAATTCTATTTTCTTTTGAGACATATGCAGCATGCATAATTAATTACATTCCATACAAGTGATGATGAGAGAGAGAATTTCAAACCAACTTGAAGTCTGCAGTTGATCAATTTTCTTTTCACTTAGTTCTACAGGGCTATTAAGGGTGGAACCACCCAAAGTAGCCAAAACGACAACACTGACTCAGACCTGTCAACATCAATGAGCAGCGGCATAGAAAGTCTACAAAGGTACTCACTTGCTGCGATGCAGAGTGAGAATGAGACTCTGAAGAAGGAACTCAAGAAGTACCAAACTGTAAGTTACCAATTATTTTATGCTTAATAATTATTGTCTTCAAAGTATATACATTGTAATTGTACAAACTGGACAGCATGGGCTGCTTAGTAAAATAATTATGCAAGACACACAAAAATTTAAATCTCATTCATCACTCACTGTATACACACTGTACTACATCTTTACTACTCAACCAATGTTCGCATGTGTTCATGCTTGTAAGCAATTGCAAGTTGGTATGTCTTGCAATATCTGCATGCATGCACAAAGAGCAATCTACTGAATCAAGCTTTCACATCTTGGATATGTTTTGGTTCCATGTAGTCTGCAGTTGCTAGCAGTAAAGCCAGTGGCAAGGGCAATGAATATGTTCTGCTGTCTGAGAACTGACAAATGAAGATGGCAGTTGAAGCTGAGATAATGGTGACTAATTTAAGTGATTCCTAGCATAGTTATGGAGTGAATAGCCTTAGGATGAACTGAACTCTATTTACACGGGCTCATGCATGCTAAAAGTATAGTACACCATGCTAGCAGAATTAGCTAAATGACCATATAATTCATTTTGCAGTTGTAGGTGGATGTACACCTTACAGCCATTTTTGTTGCTTCTTGATCTGTAAGTTTGGTTGATGGGTAATACATACAAATTCTGGTACACTCTATAATGCAGTATGCATCAGAAATGCATAATAGAATATCTTATTGTCATGGTAACTGTACGTTAAACTGCCTAATATTGGCTTTTGTAGAGCCTAGAGTTGTTAGACAATACCTCTCTGGCCTGTGCAATATTACCAAGTCTTACATATATATCTGCACTGGTCCAAACTCTGATATAGTATGGGGCACAATACACACAAGTGCACAAAGCATGTTTATACTAGGCAGATGATAATCATCAGTGGGGCGAGCCTGAGCAAGGAATAAAGCAATAATGTGGTCTGTAGAACATGCACAGTCATGCCTCACAGCAAGTGATACATTGCGCCACCTTCAGTTTAGATAGGTGTCTATGGAAGGCACCCATTTGGTGATGAACCACAGGCTGTTCAAGCAGTGAAGGTTGCGGCTGCACGCGACGTTGTGCTCTATGCCTTTCTCTGTCACGGTCTAATCGTACTTCTGTCTCTACAACAGTTTCAGCAGCACGTCGTTCGGTCTGGGCAGCACTTATCTGCAGCAGTCGGGCCTGTCTCTGGTCTGCACTTTCTGCGTGGCGTCGTGCCCTCTGGGCAGCACTTATCTGCTGCAGGCGGGCCTGTGTCGCATCAGCAGTTGCGTTGGCCACTCGGATAGCGCGCCTGGCCCTGTCCCGTTCTCTTCGCACTCTCAGCCGTTCTTCTCTGCGCGTTTAGGTGTTTCGGAGGCACGTTTGTCTCTCTCCCGCTCTCGCCTCCGCCGTAGGTGCTCCGCGTGGGCCGGATCCATGTCGTCGTCCGTGAACATGTACACTGTGCACTGTACACTGTCCAATATGTAGGATATGTATAATTGTTTGTACATGCACGATAGTGCAACCACAATGTTCGTGAAGCCAAAAGCGACTAGTACAAATGCGTTTCACAAATAGAACTATACGGTAAGACGTACGAGGACAAACAGACAAAATCGCCGTTGATCTCCTAGCTGTGGGGCTCGCTCAGGCTCGCCCCAATTAATGAAGGGAAAAGACATTAGTTAATCCAAGTCACCAAGTTCTTAAAATATAACTATGCTAAATGTATGAAGAAAAGAAATGAAATTTATAATAGTGCATAAATTTGAATATTATATTTATGCTTCTAAATTGATAATTGAATGAATAATAAAATTGAATATAAAATATAATGATCAATCGATTATAAGTTACAGGAATTAAAATAATTTAGATAATGCATTAAATAACACTAACGACTACATCTAGGAATCTACTGACCCTACTAAGCAAGTCAAAGGCAGGGGAACTCTTCAGGACTCCTGCTCAGCCGTGCTCCGGATGGCCAAGGCGTTCCCTCGCTGGACTGTTACCGACAGACGCTGCAGCATGTACCAGTGAGCCAAGGGCTCCCTTGTGGCTCCTCGAACCCTACCTGCCAGATCCCTGAGGAAAGTGTGTGAGTCCGGACCGATCACACCTAGAGTCTCTACTGCCACAGGTGCAAAGACGTAGCTGGAACCGAGGTTCGCATACTTTAGCTTCTTGCGCCTTTCAGCTTCTGCTGCCACTGCCCCAGCTTCTCTAGTGGAGATCTGTTGGTAGGAGTGGGCCAGGGTATCTGGGCAGGTTGCATCCCAGACTAGTGCTTTCCCCCCTTTCCAAGGCACAACCAAGGCACCATCTGGGCGCTTCCCATCTCACCGATAAAGGCCAGTGGGCTCCAGGTTAGATGGAATTTGCGCCGCATACAGGGACCTCTTAAGCACATCATTGACACCTGCATGACGAGGGTGCCGGCCCTTGCTGAATTGGCAGCTCAATCCATGTGTGCCCAGCTCATCAACTAGGGATCCACAATGCACACACTGGTGTGGTCGGCAGAGAGGCAGGCCTAGGCGAAGTCCCACCGCGATGCGGACTGCCTCATCATCTAATCGAAGACCAAGGGAGGCCACTGGGAGAGGACTGAGCCATGCGCCGGTCTCCCTACACTTGACAGCCAAGAGACGAGCTCTGGTCTGACTGTCAGTGGCAGAATCAAGAAGGAACCTGTAGGTGGCCTCCACCCTTGGTGTGTCCCAGGCCTTCTGTTGGTGTGAGGTTGGTGGAAGTGGAGGGGGGTGCTCATGGCCCTCACTCCAAGATTCGATGGCCGTCTTGATACATGGATCCGAAAGGCTCTGCAGCTTGGAAGGGAGAAGCACCTGGACCAATTCAGCGCAGCCAGCAGCAGAGGCCAAAAAGGCAGATGGTGCAAGCTGAACTGTGCTTCTGATCCCGATCCCTCCAAACCTGACTGGAAGCGAGGCCTGAGCCCAGGCAGAATCAATGTCCAAACGGGTGTTGATAACATCACTGAGGATGCTCCTCAGCAATCCATCGAAGGAGCTGAGCTGAGGCGAGGCAAAACAAGGGGATGAACGTAGGATGTACATAACTTTAGGAATAGCAAATGAGTGCTGGAGGAGAAGCAAAGCATCTTGAGTCTGAAGAGGGCACAGTCTTTTTCCCATGAATCTCAGTCTAGCAGCCTTTCCTTGGATGATGTTATCTGTGGATTGGGCTCCACCTATTGGTGCACCCAAAAGCTCAGCGTTTGCACAGCTCACAAGCTGCAACCCCAGGGCTTCCTCCAGTATCTCATTTCTTGTCACAATTCCTTTCACATTTTCACATTTTGTCACATTTCTTGGGCAGCTGTAGGGGGTACTGCAAACCAGCATTGGCACAAGTTAGAGTGGGATGCAGCAACAGTACATTATGTACAAGGGCACAACTGTGAACCTTGCCAGTGTCATGTGCATGCTTATACATAAGGTGTGCATCCCCACCAACTTGCAGCACTAGTACACATATACAATACTGATGCACATACTGCAGCTGGCAGTGTGTAATGGTGGTGGTGGAGGTTTGCAACAATTCATTGAGGTGTTAATTTCCATCTTTATCTCAAGTTTTTTTTGACTGGTCTTCAAGTCCGAATCACTGTACCTTGGCAATCACTGTGTAGTAATGCACAACTGTATATAAATTGAAGGTACAATGGAACCTCTTGTAAGATCATCGCTGTATAAGCCAGCAACTTCTCTAAAACAGTCATCCTCCCTGGTCCTAAATCACACTTACATATTGTGCTAAAACATTGCAGCCTTCCTGTATAATGTAGGCCAATTACAGCTGGCCCACAAGTTGCTGTATGTTATGTACATCTACTGCCATGTCTCTTTGTTAAACTTGGTGTTGCTATTTATGCAGAAACCATACACTATACTCATACACTCACAATGGTCCCAGTGAACACCCCACTTTGCTCATGGCTGAGATGGGTAGCTAGCACCTCTGGCCATTGTTGGCCAGTTCCAGCAGGGGAATCATGGCAGCTACTTAGAGTTTAATTCCTACTTAGATATGGTTAGCCAAATACATTCAGTCTACTGCCTTAACAGTAAAGACCTCTTCCTTGCAGTAACAGGGTAAACAATCGCAAGTGTGCATGCTGTCCTATAGTTACATGGTATACACACACACAAACACGCACACAGCAGCACATCTATGCATAAACGTGATATACATTAAAGACACACCAACACAGACACAGCACAACAGTTGCAAACACACACACACACACACACACACACACACACATGCACACACACACACATGCACACACACACACACACACACACACACACACACACACACACACACACACACACACACACACACACACACACACACACACACGCATCGTGTACCCTAGTACGCGATCGTACACGGCTGGCAAAGGCTGTAAATAAGAGACCTACCGAAGCCAGTCGGCAGTGACACGCTTTGGCCATCTCTTTATTCACACCAAACTAACCCACAGCGAGCGTCGGCGAATATCAAAGCGTCATTAACAATTCACGCCCTTCGATTCCCGGGGGTTTTGACATCGACACCTGGCAAATCTACCAGACCCACTTCCTGCCTTTATATAAAATGGCCGAAACAATAAACAACTGCAATGGAGTTGCAATTGCTCTACAGACTGAGGACTGCTGAAGAGAGAGCGACAAACTTAATACGATGAGAGAAACTCGAGTAGTTTTGTTTGTGTTAGTCTATCTAAGACTCCTAATAGCTTTTGAGTGCATACTTATGTAGATTATCACATGCATCAACTGCACATTTCTTAGTATGGAGCTCATGCAGGAATGTTCTCTTAAGCATGAATGCAATTTGTTGACATAATTACATATTGTGTGCACACATACATATAAAATTGATGCAGATTAATAAAGTTGATTGTTTGATGCGTTTTTCAATTGTGAAAGGGAGTATCGATAGTGAGTATCGATAGTGTATGTGTATAGTGGTGGATGCATTGTGAGGAAAAGACATACACAATTATAAAAATGGATAAAAGAATGACAAATAAGGTGCAGTAAGTGTATATGCAGAAGAAGTGAGAGGGGCACTACTGAGAATCCACTTGTACATGTACCAGGTGCATGCTTATCAGCTTGAACAGAAATGAGTAATGTGGACATTCTATCAAATTTCAATTTAATTGATGTCTTAAGTGAGATTTCAGAATACACGACTATGTCAATGCTAGCTCCATGGGTCTATGAATAATCATAGCTACTATAGTTAACGGAACACATGCACGCAGTCTCCGTCACTATACTGGAATAATTATATTATAGCGCCTCGAACTGGCAGTACGGATGTGTCAAATTAAAATGGCACAGTTTTGTGGAATGGTGCTGTTCCCTCTCGTCCTCGTCATTTCGCTTACCCTCGCTTCCTCCGAGTGTGGTAGCGACGGGAGGGTGGTATTGCCGATAGGTCTATTCGCCAGCAGTGACGTACTGCGTACGGCCGACTCCCTCCCAGCGGCGGAACTTGCCATTCAGCAGATCAACGACGACACCAACATGCTCCCGGGATACTGCCTTCACCAGAGAGTATTCTCCTCAAAAGTAAGTGATCATGACGAGCGTTTGCTTTGTAAATAGATGTGCACTGCACGTGTTCAAAACGTGAGAGTTCATGTCTACCTCTGTGCGTATCAATATGCCTTGAATTGTGCCCGACAAGAAAGAAGAGGGTCGGCGTTGACAGACTGAAATACTTATGGATCTAGACTATAAAGGTTGGGTCATGCGCTGTACGTTTCTCCACATGCAGTGTACTGTCGACACCGCCACTCGGGACGCACTCACTTTCTTCAACTTGTACAACACCTCAGTGCAGAATTCTAAACCAAACAGTTCCGAAGGAGCATCTATTTTCATTGTTGGAGGTGGATGCCCAGAGAGAACAGAAGGGGTAGCAAAGCTAGCAAAGTATCTCTATTCACTGCAGGTATATTTTATTATATAAACCTGGAGCATGCATTTTTGACATCTTCATGAAATGCACTGACTTCTCATTTCTTTCTGTACAGATTGACTACAGCCAGCCTAGGCCATCACGCCAAGAGGCAACCTTCCATATAATGCCCTCGCTGGGTTCCAACCATATGGCAACACTCAACTTCCTGGATGCCATTGGGGTTCGGCAGTTAACATGGTTTCAGGAACATGTGAAAGAGTTCGCAGACTACCCCGTGCTAAAGCAGGGTGTACCAAATTGGGTTAGTGTATAGCTATTCACTTTTCAGCATACTACAGCAAACATGAATTTATGCATAACTCTGTTTTGAGTATGTAATATTATAGAAATAAGTTTGTTCCATGCAAATTCTGTCATTGCAACTGTATGTACCTTACCTGGCAGGTTTTGGGGACAGATGTGCATTTACTCTGTGCTATTGGTTTGTGTGAAGAAATTGGAGTACAGACTCGCTTGGTACGTTATGGGAAGTTGATAATATATCTCTGGTGGCTGTGCTATGGTTGTTTACAAGGTGAATGTGTGAATGGGTTGCCCATGAAAGTGTGGGGTGCATTGATGCAGTATAAGGAAACGTGAATGGGACAATATGAGGGAGAAGGAAAGGGAACAAAAGAATAAGGAAGGGAATTTCTGTGTATATAGACTCTAGTAGGGAATTCACAGAAGCTGTTACTATAGTATGAACAGGACAGGCCATAGTACTTGGGGATACTCAGATGGTCATTACATTTGTTAGCTTGTTGAGCAGAGGCCCAATTACCACACGTTACTGCTGTAACTGGGCAACTGATCTCCGTGACAATGTGTTTTCTCTCTTTTTTTCCTCTATTCACATAAGAGTCTTGTGCTGTATTTTTTGTAACTGGGTGTGCTATTATATAACCTGCTGCTCCTGTTGCCAAGTTACAACTGTAACCAATATGCACATGTCTATAGTCTGACATAGCCCAGACCCACTTCCAATCATTTACTTTTGCATAATATTGATGTCCTGCAAATGGAGGCTGGAAATGGTCTGGCTTATAATTACTTTAGCTACCAATGTCAGGCTCTTGTGCATGCAAAGATCATATTGTATGTAAGCTTTACATTCAATAATAATAATAATACTTCGAAATGCAAAGTATATACAGTATGATGAGCGATATTTATCAGGGCACATCTCAGATCTGCTTCACTTAGAGAACTATCAACTTTGTACATTTGGCAGATAAATGCATCAGAAACGGTGTACTTTCTGGAGGCACATGCAAGAATAATGAAGGAAACTGCTTGTCAGGTGAGTAGAATGATTACTGTGTACATGCAAACTATGAAAATACACATAGAACGTTGAGTAGCTGGTTGACTTGCTGCATTGTTGCATGTTAGCAACAACGTGTATTTGAAAGAGGTATTTGAACTGCACGAAAATCCCATAAGTAATAGTTAATGTAGGGTCAACGATGCATTGGCGCATTTATTGCTCGAGTCCCGAGGGCGCGAAGCACCCGAGGGCGAGTGCAATAAAGATCCAATGCATCGTTGACCATACAATAACTTACTTGTTGTATGCGCCCTTCTGCGCTTAGTTCCGGCGGGACGTTGCTTGTTGCTCGTCTTTCAGCAGCTGCCATAGTCTTGACTATGGCTACCAACCAATCCCCAAACGAGGAAAACTATCTGCCACCGAAAAATTTCGACTTCGGCAAAGACGACTACGGCTTTGAGACCGGTTCAGACCCGTATCCAAGCCTTTTCCAGTCTGCGAATATGCCTCCAGTAGCCTCGAGGCAGTAGTTCATGTCTTGGGGTCTCAAAACCTTTACCGCGTGGGTCGAGAAACGGAAGAAGCACCGTTTCTATTGTTTTCGCCGATCCGGAGTTCCACCTGCTGGAAAACATCTGCGATGGCAAACTACAGGAAGCTCAATGCTTCGGCCGTCGGTGCTGGTACTGGAGAAACATCGGTAGTCAGCCAAGACGACGAGGAGAAGCTTCGGGAGAATCTACCCTTTCAAGTCGAGTTCTCAAATTGATTCCATGTGATTGTTTTGATAAGAGGGGCTCTTATAGGTGACAATTACTTACCTACGCACACTTGTGGTTGTAAAGGTCAAAAAAGTGTGCCAATTACAAGAAACAATGCACACTTTTTTCCTTTGATGTTAACCACAACCATACAACAATATCTCTTAATTTTTAGTTGCTGTCATTTTGATTTTGATTGTAAATTACAAGAATGTCTGGTTGTTTGCAGGCTGTGAAGCATATATTAAATTGTCTCCAATAGCTATATACTGCATATATTTCATTTACCACTGCTGTATGTGTGACTGCATGCTTATACATTCACATGCAGGCTGTGAAGCATGGTGCAGTGTATCCCAACAAGTTGTGGGTGCTCTATGGGATGGAGGGAGGTGCATGGTGGGAGTGGGAGCTAGATACTCCAACCAATTGCAGCAATGAAGAAGTGAAGAAGTTCTTGGACAAGGCCATCACTATTGTACCCTTGTTTGATGGTGAAGTGAAGGGAAGCGCACCAACTACACGGAATGTGAGAGTGCACTCTATTCATCATGGGGATGTTGTGTATATACGTAGCCTGTGTGCAAACATATAAAATGTGCTATAATATACTTTGGATGAACGTTTTAGGGTAACACAACGATGTACAGTATATATTATGTAATAGTAAGAGCAATACAGTGGAACACCTATAATGCGGACATCCTTCGGAACAAGAGAAGTGTCCTGATTATAGGGGTGTCCGCATTTCAGAGGTACGGTTTATACGCTCATACGTTAAAACCATCATCTAGTATGCATGAAAAGTATCAAAATAAGACGAATTTCGCAAAGGTAGAGGTGGTTCGCTCGAGTACTCGACTCACGCACCATTTCTCAAGACGATTCTGAAGGGTAGCTGTTCGGGCTGAACTTTCCCATGTTAAAGACACTTTCAAAACCCTTAGTATAGACGATTTGCGGTACTCGTCAAGTTCTGTGCTGTTCCTGTCACTTGTCAGAGGTAGCGATGCAAATCAGGGAGTGGCCATTTTCTGGCAGCTGATCGAATGTCCGGATTATCGGGTGGGGTTTATACAGAGTTGTATAGGGTGGTGCACAGGACGTTGTCCACAATACGGAATAACGGGGTGTCCGCATATCAAGGGGAAGTTTATACAGGTAGAATAGGGCCAATTGTTGGGACTTTAGAAAGTGTCCGCATAATCGAGGTGTCCGCTTTTCAGGGGTGTCCGCAAGGCGGGGTTCCACTGTAAATGAATGCAAGTGTACAATGTGTGCATTAGTGCCTAGGTCTGTAGCTATGTGCATATTTATTAAGGGAATGTACATATATTTAGTTTTAATTGCATGTTGTACAATGTGTGAGTAAGTGTGTTGCTCCTATCCTCTGTTCACTCAGTTTGCTGAAGCATACAGTAACTTGCAAAACATGAACAGAAGATACCTTAATGTACATGAACCTCTGATATATGATGCTGTGTGGCTAACTGCGGAAGTTCTGAATTTGTCTCTACCAATGCTGAGTGATAGGAACCTTACTCTGAACTCTTCCCAACAAAGTCGTGCCTTGAAAGATGTCATTCAGAGTACACTGGAAAATTGTACATTGCATGGACTTACAGTGAGGTGGTTATCAAATTTTGCTGTAACAGGTGTGGTGGTATATATACATGTTTGTAAGTATAGTGCTGCTACTATATCATCAATTATAGCTGGACTTTTATATAGTTATTGTGTATGTATACTTATAAATTAATGCTTAAGTTTACATTCACCTGCATGGACTTTATTCACATTATCCAAACTAGTTTGCTCATCAGTGTAACAGGCTGGTTTGGTGTATTACAGTAATGCCATGCAGCAATTACTTGTATAGTGTTATTTACATGTCTACTCCCTTCCTCCACTGTGCACAGGGAAGTATCCAGTTTAACAACACTTTTCGAAGTGCAGAACGGTTTGTAGCACTCCAGTATCAGCTTTCACCAAGTAAGCTGTATGGTCATAACGTTAGTTGAAAGGACATATATAATTAGTTTAACTCATCACGCACTTCCTCATGTCCTCTTTGCTGTGCGCAACCACTTTAATTCTTCAGGTGGCAAACTAACTTTAATGCCAATAGCCAACATCACTCTTGATCCCATGAATTCGAAGCCAAATGCAAGTATTCAGTTCATGGATGGGCACAGCTTGGACACAATGTTTCCAAGTCAGTTACCTGTGCTACCGCAGCATGTGCATACATCCTGCTTATAGAAAAATGTCAGTTGTATATTATAAGTATGGAAATAAATTTTATCAAAAGAAATTTTAAGGTTATGATTTCAATGACTACTCAAAGAATGTCATGTGATCATTGCAAAGAAGTTGTTCTTAAGTGTCATATCTGGCAGATATGCACAGATCTCTATACATAAAAATGATGGTAAGCCTTATGTTGATGGCACTGTTTCTTGTAAAGTGCTGGAGTTGGAAGCAGTTAAATATATGTTTACATATAAAATCAGTAAATTTCACAACATGTGTCAATCAGGCCTTCTATAATTATATTTCTACAGATGGAGTACCGAGCCCACCCCATACAGTCATCCGAGTTGTACCATGGGTAGCCTTTGGATTTATCCTTTTCTGCTGTCTTTTGGGAATTGTCCTTGCTGTTGTGTGCATAGTGATGATGCTTGTACTTTGGAACAGAAGGTAATCAATGGCATACATCGGATTCATATCATGCATGCATGCAGCATTTCATTCTGACAGGTATGATCTGCGGACATCCTATAATTATCCTCTGGTTCTACAGTATTTAGCTTGTTTCAAGGACCCAGCAGCCCCACAGACATAAATTTGCCATGTTCTACCAGATAACTTAATGCAGAGTGTGACAAGTTCCAAAAGTAGTTTGTGGACTATATACTCAATGACATCAGTATATAACTAAAGCATAGTGTTATTTACATATTAATCACAACCATGAATATTGATCTTCCATGTATGACTTTATACAGAGAAATGAAGTTGACAAGTCCTAGATTGAATATGGTAATAGCAGTGGGTGGCATTGTATGGTTTACAACTGCGACAGTAACTGGCTTTCCAACAACTGATCTCAAAGTGGCTACAGTTTTAACTGAGGTGAGTAGACATAATAATTCTTATATAATTATACAGCTGCAGTACAAGTCATAATATAATATTGTGTTGTATGTCCTTTGCGGGCACAACTACAGCATTAAGCTATTTCACTCCCATTTTTTAAATTTGCGTAATGCACAAAGAGATTAGATAACAATATATAATAGTTTACACTTATTTAACAACCCCAAATGACCCCTGATAATAATTATGTACATATACACATCTCTGCCATGTGCCCAAGAGATAACCTACAAATTAAATTCACTGAAGTTATCTGCACTTCACCACGTACATGTGCTACTGAGCAGATCAGACGTTGGGGATGGAACATTGGAGCTACCTTGTTCTTTGTGCCTCTGCTGCTGAAGAATTGGAGGGTATACTACATCTTCCACAACCCAACCCAGAAAAAGAAAGTGAGCTTAAACTTACCATACAGTCAGTGTGGATCAACTAGGGAATGCATGGGACAAGTTGCTTCACATGTGCTAAGCCCTTCAATGGAGTATGCCTTGATTTCCTGCTGCGCTTGTCTTTATCCTACTGATTAAACAGTTATGCACTTTATTGCTTGGAAATAAGGTTAGTATATATATGCTTAGCCTGAGAACCAACCCACCCTTTTTTACTTCTTAGGCTCTAAAGGATTGGAAGCTATTGCTCGTCCTTGTGATATTTCTAATTGTGGACATTATTCTTCTTGGCGTCTTCACCTTAATACCATCTACTCGATTGGCTTGTCACTACAAAAAAGTGAGGAACATATCTCAATGTCTGCAGATGGCTTCAGTGTTAAGTATGCACAATTTGACAGCCATGATTTTGAATGGTAGTAATAACACACAGAATAATATTTACAATTTTGTGACACCTTATATATGTAAGACGATACAGATCCTTAGCCAGACTAAGAAACTTAATGTGTACACTACTGATGATGCATGTTTGGTTGGCATGCACACCATTATATTAATAATGTTACAATACCATAAGTTCTCTCATCCTTTGCAGATGGGGCAATTTGTCAAGCAAATCACTTGTACTGACCGTGATGACTACTATATTGGCTTCGGCATCCTGGTGGGATACAGGATTGTCTTATGCATTATTGGTTGTGTCTTGGCCTTTCAAAACCGAAAAGTTAACATACCAGAGCTGAGAGAGTCCAGGCAGGTTGGCCTGGCCACATATGCCTTCCTCTTTACAGTCATACTTGAAGTGGCCTTGGTTAGTGCTATTGAAGACGCCCGTATACTAGTCATATTACTGTTGCTGGAACGACAGTGTGCTACGACTCTCCTTCTTCTAGTTCTCTTTGTGCCAAAGGTTTGTACTATTTTATTGGCATAGCATGATGCAAAAGACACATGAATATGTACAGTCAGTGATGTTTGTGATATGTAAAGTACAGCTGCGTACTATATGTAAGATAAATCATGTACATGCTTCAAAATCTTAATTCGAATGGATTATTTAGGTAGAAGTCTCTTTTCTTTTGAGACAAAATGCAGCATGCATTATTAGTTACATTCCATATAAGTGAAGAGGAGAGAGAATTTCAAACCAGTGCATGAGGTATGCATGAAATTAATTGATTTTCCTTTCACTTAGTTCTACAGGGCTATTAAGGGTGGGACCACCCAAAGTAGCCAAAACAACAACTCTGACTCAGACCTGTTAGCATCGATGAGCAGCGGCATAGAAAGTCTGCAAAGGTACTCACTTGCTGCTATGCAGAGTGAGAATGAGACTCTGAAGAAGGAACTCAAAAAGTACCAAACTGTAAGTTTCCATGTAGATATTTATTCGCTTGTCTTCAATGTATAATTTATAATTTATACATTGCAATTGCTCAAAAGTGGGCAGCATGCATGCAAGAATACATATGCAAGTGTGCATGACACAAATTATTATACATGACAAACATGAAACACAAAATCTTGTTCAGATCATAATTATTATAATACGTTATACATATTGTACAGTATTTATACTATTCCACCAATGTCTGGATGCATTAGTGCTTGCAGGCAAAATCAGTCTGCATGCATATAAAGCAAACTACTGAATCAATTGCAAGCTTTCACTATGACCTCTTATATTGGTTTGGTTACCTGCAGTCTGCTAGCAGTGAAGACAGTGGTAGAGGAAATGAATATGTTCTGTTGTCTGAGGACCGACAGAATTAAGAGTAGCAGCTGAAGTTGTGACGACGCAAAGTTATTGGATTCCTGACAATAATTATGGAGTGAATAGCCTTATATAGTTACTTTCAGCTCATTGCGCTTCAATTAAGTATTATACAAAGCTCTAGCTTTAGCTGTGTGGTGCATTTTCACAAGTCATTTTGTAGCTGCAGACAGGTCTAGACATTATAGCCATTCATTTCTTTGCATATATTACATGCCTTTGGAAGTTAATGTGTGCAGCACAGTTTATTACTTTCTGTGCACATGGCAGTTCTATTAACTAAGTGTTGAGTTATGCATACATGTGACAAGCTTGTGACTTAGTTAGGTAATGTATTAATACTATATATGACTGCAATTACCTTAGAGCAGGCCACTAATGATGCTATATTTCCTTTGTTGTATGCATGTGTTCTTACTGATATATTATTTTGTATACGTACTGAGCTGGATATTGGCTCTCTTTGATTGAGTAATAGATTGAGCGGTACTGGTGGCCAGTTGTGTGCCCGAGGTGTTTCCCTGAGTTACAACGACTTCCAGCTTCATAGTCACGATTGCAGACTGAGTTGCATGCATGCTTGGGAAATATACAAATTCTGGTAAGCTCTATAAAACTATAAGCACTAAAACGCAGTTATATAGTGTATCTCTTGGGGTTAAATGTCTTATATTATCAGTGGAGAGCCCAGAATTAATGTGATACCGTATTTGCAGTGTTTCCAATTCTGATCATGATATATATAGGTCACAGTTGTTGTTGCAAGCACTCCAACTTACACCCCAATTAATGCTGGTGTCCTGTAACAGTTGCCGTGTTTTGAATTTTACATTAACTAGGTAGCGCAATTATTTCATGCATGCGCACTCCTGGTGATCACCATCTACAACTCGTGCTGATGACATTTTCCTTACAGCACTATACAAAGTACACAATGATATCATTAAGATACACAAGTTGCAGCTGGCAGTGTGTAGTGGTGGTCATGGTTTGCCACATTTCATCTAGTCGTTACTTCCCACCTTTATCCCAAGTTGCAAATTGTCTTGTCAATGACTGGCTTTCAAGATCAACCACTGCACCATGGTATTCACTGTGCAGTGATGCACAGCAGTAGATCCATGATCCTTACTTCAATCTAATCTATACCTACGTACGGCTTTTTGGTAAACGTGCATAGTGCTGCTATTGCATGGCAACCATTCATACACTCACATTTTGAATGAACACCACATGCACTACTATGCTAAAGGCAGCAAGCCATCCCTGCCAGCATGTGGTCAGTCCAGCAGGTAATAATTCACAGCTGATACTTGGAGCCTATGTGTTACTCTGGTGTGGGTAGCCAAGCATATTCAGTCTACAAGGTTTGGTATTGGCAAACATTCCACTTACAACTCTGGTGGTCACCATCTGCAACTCATGCTGATGACAATTTCCTTATAACATTATTACTGTGACACAATGATCGATATCATACAAATGTACTACATATTATACTTATTGCAGCTGACAGTATCTAGTGATGGTTGTGCACGTGGTTTGCCACAATTCATTTAGTTACTTCCCACCTTTATCCCAAGTTGTCAACAAGTAAGCATGCTGTCTTAGTGCACAGTGTAGCAGGCATGCGTCAGAATAACATATGTTTCTAGGCTGCAGCTAGTTGTGCAGATGGTGGCACACACACACACACACACACATACACAGGGCGAACAATCTCCTTATTAAGACCAAGGTACAAAAATAAGGAAAATGAAGTCACTGAGTAACAGTAATTGCCAACATGCTGCAGGACGCATGGCACAACGTATAACTGTTGATGACTCTGTAGGTTCAGGAGAGATGTGTGTGCATGTGGTATGATGTGTATGCAAATGGGTGTGTATGCATATGGTGGTTGGGTGTATGCATAAGTATGTGAATTCTGTGTATGCCCAGGGAAGTGTGTGTAACTATGCATACATATGGGTGTGTATGCGTATGGGTGTGTATGTATGCATATGGGGGTTGTGTGCATGCATGTAAGTTGTATATAGGTAGTGTACACATAGGAATATGAAGTGATGTGTGTGCATTGTTGTCAGGATAACCAGAAGTCTCTTCATCTTGTTTTTGCTGCTCCTTCTTGAGTGAACACCGGTTGATCCTCTGTTGTGGTAGGGACTGCTGAATCGGATCCATCATACCAAGCTGGATGGCAGCGCTGCTTGGCTCTGTTCTCGATCCACTTCTGTTGCCATGTAGTAGCAGGAGGCCGTTGGGGATTGTTCCCTCCTCCGCCCGCCAGCCGTTGGGGAGATTCGTTACTCATCCGCCCGTCGGAGTCCTGTCCGCCCCGAGTCAGGCCTTAGATTGCCCGACAGACCGGTGTGTTGTGATTGTCTCCCCTTCCAGTAGTCGCCGAGGACGCATCTGTCTGCTTCCCTAGGTTCGCGGTCGATGGCCAAAGTTTGCACCTTCGTCGGCCTCGCGATGCCTAACTCTCCCTTTGCAGAAGCTTCGAAGTACAAATCCATTGCTGTTTTCGGGTCTGTTCAAGCGCAGGCTTGGCGTCATTCGGGTGCAAACGTCTAGTGAAACATACTGCCTTCACCAACTAGGTCGCCATTTTGACGAATGACGTCACACCCACCCACACCCATCCCCACGTGCACCCAAGCACACACACACACACCCATGCCACGCCCACCCACACCCACCCACACACGCATGCACACACACACACACACACACACACACACACACAGCTATAAAGCAGAAACACACGGAGCACGGGGGACGGATTTTCCCAAGGGGGATTCTTAATAGAACAACGCTTACACTCTAGAGGGAGCAATCATAATCAGTTAATGTGTACACTGTTAAGTTTGGACAATAGATGATAGCTAGCTAGCTACGTACTTCTGGGGCAAAGGTAGCCAGTTAGCCAGTACTTCAATAGCCTAAGGGGGTAGCCAGTTTACAGACTGACTGAAGCAATCACTTAGCTAACGCCCTGAGCATTTGCGTGAGGATGCAAACATGTTTGCTCGCGACGTACTTTGGATAAATCTACTGAGGCCACGCGTAGATCCTCCAGGAGGGATCTATGGGCCACGGCAGTGCCCTCTACAGCAAAACAAAATACGATAATATACGGTACTCGTATACGAACTTACGGACGTTTTCTTGTAGTGAGACTATACTAAAGTACCCATCTCGTCCCGGGACCCAGTGTTTCTCTTTCATCATTCTGCTCTTCATTGTATGGTCATCAAATAACTGGGATTCTATAGGTGAGTTTCCTCCGTAGCCAGACCCCTACTTCAACTTGTTTCCGAACTAGTGTCACCGTAGTCACTTTACTCATGTCTTGGCTCAGGGGTTTTTGTTGTTTCAGATGCACTTGAGTACACCAAAGTCACAACTATGTATGACTATCTAATGAAATATCTGGTACAAGGTTACTTGCCATAATTATCGGACAAAGCAATGACGCGAACTATGTGAAAATTCCAGTGATCTAAGTGAAGCAAAACTCCTTACCAGTACCGTGACAGTAATCGGTCCTCTCCAAGCTGTCTAGTGAACTCCAATAGTCGGAAGAAAATAGAACTGGTAAACGCCTGGGGCGTGTAGTCTCCTTCCCAGACCCACCTCCGCCGTTCCGCCATTTTTAATTAGAAGGGGGGGCGGAGGAAGGGTCTGGTAACATTGCCATACAGTGCTTTCGAGGTCTCTTGTCCAGATCGCGATTTGAAGTCTGCACTCGATCACGTGGCACATGATAAATGAGCATCGCGATGCGTCATTTCGTATTTGAAATTCGAATTGCGCGAGCACTCTGCACTGTACTGTTTCTGTATCTGCACCTGAATCCTGGCATGACCAATGAGATCGCAGAATGCTATTGTAACGCGTAATAACGTAGTTCTGACCATGTCTTCATGGCGTAAGCGTACGATACCTTGGGGAATTGGGCAGCCTTCTGTTCTTGACACTGGGAGTTTACCCGCACACCTAACAGGTCTCCGCTGACGAAGATGCTGCAGATCGCGACGCCATCTCCTACGTGTACACAAGAGGTGGTTATGCGGTTACACACGTTATAATGCGTTTCTTCATCGACAACTCCGCCTCCCGGGTACGGAAATGGTATGGCAATGTTACCAGACCCTTCCTCCGCCCCCTTCTAAATAGAAATAGCGGAACAGCGGAGGTGGGTCTGCAAACAAGACTATGAGGCATGTGATCTGGTAAAATAGTGGGGAAACCGACTATAGCTAGTCTCACCTGGGCAGGTCACCATTTCCAGCTACCTTTGCGTTAGCAGCTGACCACCACCTCTAATTTTCAGTGGTTAACACTAGTCCAGCTAGCTTTGGACCCACGTGCGGCATCAGTACCTAAGCGCCGGGAGCAGAAAAAAACACGTGGGTGGCTATAGTGAGCCAGACTAGGCCAGTCCAGCCAGCTTTGGACTAGTCTCGTCCCCTGCCCACTTCCGGCTGCCATTTTGCAATGGCCCGAATGGTAGCCTGGCACATTTGCTCGATATTTTGATACCGTCCTTGAAGTGCTTGCTAAGATGTTGGCAAGCGCCTCCATGTCTTGCGATATGCAATGTAACAGTTTCATTCTCTCACCTACGTGAGTCGTGTTCGAGTATTCTATCAAATGAGACCAATCTGCACCCAATTTGACCGCTTCCACTATTTCAAAAGGTGGCCTGGTACAGTTTCTCAATGTCCGTTACCACCCCTTGAGGCGATTCTAGCATGCACCCCAATCCGTGCTTGCATGTGAAGCGACATACCGAAAGCTTTCAATTAATCAAAATATCAAGCAAATGTGCCAGACCACCTTTCCAGCCAGCTTACCCTTACCAGCTTTGGACCCACTTACAGCGAAAGCCCCAAAGCACCGGGGCGGAAAGGAAAACATGGGTCCAGCAACAGTCGTTTGGATTGCGCAATGTTCAACCAATGAAATTGTTTAGACCAAAATCTTGGTCAATAGTATTCATAGCTTGTGGTTTGCAATAATAGTATATGTAAACCCTTTGTCCTATGGATAATGGCACTTGAACGCAACCAACGCTCTTCTACAACCTGGCATGTCACTGTCAGATGCTGTTTCTAAAGACAAAGGGTTTTCACGTACTATTATTGCAATCCACAACTATGAATACTATTGACCAATATTTTGGTCTAAACAATCTCAATGGTTGAACATTATACAATCCAAACGTCTGTTACTGGACCCATGTTTTTCCTTCCCGCCCTGGTGCTTTGGGGCTTTCGTCGTACATGGGTCCAAAGCTGGCTGGACTATAGTCTGGCTTGCTAGACTCCCCAATAAGCGCCTTGGGGTGACGAAGGGAAGGACGTTCTAGTGTAGTCTCATTCTCGGCCCCCACTTCTGCTAACAAAATGGCAATGGAAAAGGTGGTCTGGTATCTTAGGGTCGATTCCTTGGTTCTCACCATGCCAAATAATTCTGGTCAGTCAGATCACTGCATGGTCACATGTCTGCCGAAAACCATGCACGCACCTGGTGCATGAGGCTAAATGGGGGGGGTGTCTCGGTGTGTAAGCGTTCTTTCTTGGATTATGGATAGTTCATGATTGGGATTCAGTTCTGCGCCATAACCAGGCTCCAAAAACCAACGTTTGAGAGTCATCCTTATATCTTCACATACAAGGCTGACACGTGGTTTTGGTAGACACGTGATCAAGCGGCGATCTGATGGGCCAAATTATTCGAGATGCGTCGAGGCAAGCCAAGGAATCAGCCCAAAGATACCAGACCGCCTTTTCCGCAGCCATTCTGTTAGCAGAAGTGGTGGGCTGGGAATGAAACAAATTCTAGCCACAATAGCAATTACTTAACACCTTTCCTTCCACGCCTACTGGGTGCTTACGGGACAGTCTAGTGAGCCAGACTACTATAGTCTGGCTAGCTTTAATTTGGACCCATGTACGGCGAAAGAACCAAAGCGCCAGGTGTGGGCCGTAAGTGGTAGGTGGGTGGACTAGGGTCACTAGCAACAGTCACATGGATTGTGCAATGTTCAACCAATGAGATCTTGGTCAATAGTACAGTAGAATCTTGTTAACTGGAACCTCCAGGGGACCTCATTAACAGCTCAAGTTACTGAGAGTTCCAGTTAATGGAAGTACTGAAATTCAATATAAATTTAGTAGAGTATGTATGTTAACACAATCAAAGGTCATTATAGTGATAACTGTTATTAGACTGTAGAAGCAAAATAATCAGTAATTTTGCCTGTTTTTGTTTTGACAGTTTGTTGTATGGCTTTGTGTTATGCTTCCGGTAGTACGTATGTATGTACAGTATGTCAGTATGTTTATTGAGGCGAGCGAAGCGAAGCCCCTCACTTCTGGGTGGTGTGAAACCGGAAGTTTTGGTACGTCATGATTGTGCAATAGTTTACCATATATGCTACGTACGTTGCATTGTGCAATAAGTTTTTGGTAGGTCGTGTTTGCGCAATAGTTTACCCTCTCCCAGGGCTGTGTGCAATACCATCCATGCTGTCTCTTATAGTCTCGTTGCCAGGGGCTAGGAAGGAAGTTAGCTGTCTCTGGCCGCAAGCCGAGTCAGCGTTCTGCAATGCAGCCTGATTTTAGGGGCCCAATAGCTGTAGAGAATCCGCTGTCAGGCAACTGCCAGCTGCAGGATAGGGAAGGGTAGGTGGACGGTGACATTGGCTCACATGCTACACAAGGACTGAGTGAGTCAGGGGCAAAGTGTACTGTACTTTAATGGCTGGCTTGCTCGTTGTCGCGAAAGTTGAATCGATCCGAGAATCAGTCCAGTAGAGCTTCACATGCATACTTACGCTTCGGCTGGACAGGGCCTGACAGGATCATGAGTGAGGGTGCACTGGCTCTACCTTGTCTTCAAGGGGAGGGTGGGTAGTGTGCTGCAGCTTTGCTACCATTTAACTACCTTCTCTTACTCAGCCTTGCTAGCTGTAGTGGAAGTTAAGGTTGGGTGGGTCTATTCCTTGTATATTGGCCACTTGCAAATAAGCAGCTGCAGTCTGACACTGCATGCCACAACTTAGTGCAAATCCTTCTGTCACTGTCATTAATCACCAACGTGCCCCTGTATGCACACTCCCGCTCGCTCCCACAATGTTTTACATTCATCTAGTATAATACATAAACTGCGGTAGTATAATTGTGGTTACATTTATATAATAATGTAGCGACATTGAAGATAGGGAATTTATATTGTCTGCCATTTTGTTCGCCACTCTCACACCGGAAGGACCCAGGGAAGGACTTTGAAACCAGCTTCTAAATGTTGTTCTGCGCTGAACATAGGTATCTTCTGCCTTCGAAAACTGTAGAACAGGTAACAACACCACCTCTAGTCTGAAGACATACAGAAAGCAGCGGGATAACACCCAGCAGTTCGGTGACTTGGTTCACACAATGCTTTCATTCATGGCCACCCCATCGAAGGACTTCAGTTCCCTGTCTCAGAGAAGTGACAGGAGCGATGTAGAACTTCGTGAGCCTCAAGAATTCTATACACAAACTATTGCTAACGGTCTATAACATCTAAAGCTTAAGTGTGCACAGTTACTCTTCGAAATTTCCTCCAGATGGTACGTGTAGTGCAGTCAAGCAAACTGCCTTCCATCACAACAGAACCCTAGCCACTGCAATGACTGCAGGTGTGCTGTAAAGCACTTGCAGCTATCTGTTGCCCTACATCCATGTCCCTCTCCTCTGATCTGTGTGTGTGCGTGCGTGCGTGTGTGTGTGTGTGTGTGGGTGTGTGGGTGTCTGTGTGTGCGGCATGCGTGCGTGCACTTGATTGTGTTTTTGGCAATTCCAAGAATGTGCAAACTGTGTACAAGTCTTTTAGAGGCTGTTGAGGTATTGTTATAGGCTGCTACAACTTGTGAGGAATTTTCTTCCACTTGGAGACAGTGTTCTTGGGAACACTGTACTTAGCCACCACTGCGTTGTTCCTTATCCCTTTCTTAGGGTCCATAATGGCATTATACTTGTTGCGAATTGAGGCAGACTTCTGGGTCCTAGGCTCTGTCCGCATTTTGGACAGAGTTTAGCTACTATGGCTGTAACCACAAATCCCCTGGACAGATTTGCAGTAGCAGTTCTACTGGATGGTGATTAGGTTGGGCACCTCCCCAAAGGAAAACTTGGGTGATATATGAAGACAGCCAGCTTCTTTCTCCAGGCTGATGGTAGAAATTCCTTCACATGTACTGTGGTTGTTACGGGCCAAGCAGTAAATCTTGCATGCAAGTTCTCTGTAACTTGTGCTTTAGTGGTGCCTGTGCTTTCCTATAAAGGCTACGAAGGGAGCTAGAAACGATGGAGCTATGATTTATTGACTCTGTAGTATTTTCATTGTTAAATGTACATTGTAATGATAATATGTTCCTCTAAAAGTGTTCCAGTTAACGCGATTGACCTTTGAACTAATGAGAGACTTTTCTATACTTCTGTATAGTGCTTGTCCAGGGACATCAAACATTTTTTGATTTAAGGCAATGTTTGAGTTAAAAAATAATCGAATTGGCGCGATTCCACTGTGTTCTGGCACATATCACTGCTATTCCTAATGCACGACACTGTATCTGTGCATTGGTAAATATCGAGAAAGGGGTAGTTCTCCAAATACGAGTGTGAACAACAGTGTTTCAACCTAGCTGATGTTTCTACAAGATACTAGAACTGTAGTCTTTTTCAGGACAAAAATGTGATAAATATTGCCTTAGTTTTGAGATGCACAGTTTTGGTCTTGTGTACATGGAGCTTATTTTTCCTTATGTAGAGTGCAAGTTCCTACTTGAACAAGCCAGTGGCCAATGGCTCGTATGGGGAGCTCAGACAGGCCCAGATTTGCTGGAATGCAGAAAACAGGTGCACTATTCAACTCTCCCTCAGATCAGTACAATTTGTGTTGATCATATCTTTTTTGAAGGTGGTATGCATGCATACCTTTCCAGTTATGTAGTGTGTAGGGCTAAATGACTACCAGTTGTAGTAGCCTGATACGTCATAGCTGTTTCAACATCAAACCAAATATCCTGTGAATGGTAAACCACACTCATCAGCATGTATTGCACTAGGAAATATGGATGATATTATGCAGACACATAGGCAGCAGTTACTGCTGTGGGCAATAGGGACGTGCGTCCCCTCTTTGACAATACTTCACCTATAAGTTAGCTTTTTGGCTCTGAAAGGCAGCAAAATTCTAAAGTGCTCTAATGCCAGATGGAAAATATTGTCCATGTGTATATATATCTCTTACTTTATTCATCATAGCGGATCCATTTGCAATGTTCACATTCATGCTGTGTTCTCACTCACACTCGTGTGTGGACCAATTGCAGGATGAAGTATACTCAGCTTTGCCTTGTACTTTATTTAGCAACTTGGCACCACACTTTGTGCCATAAATGAAGCTAAACACTCTTTCTTAACACTATAACACTAAAATGGATCCTGTATAGATGCTGTTGTCATGGTAACCAAAGGAAATCCCTGAAATTTGCACTGTTAAATGTTTCTTGATGACGGGATCTATGCATACCATTCACAGTACATGATGTAATGATGTATATATTCCTCTTGATTGGCCATGTACAGTACACAACCCGCACATGATGTGCAACAAACATTCTTTATTACAAAGCATTGATAATTATTGTACTATATACATGCAGGAAATGGTACTCCAACAATATTCTTTTCCTTTCCTCAGCCAATCATCTATGGATACGGGTGATTGAACTTCTTGGGTACCTAGTTGGACTCTTCAGAAAAAGTGAAAGTGAGTTTTTAGTCCACTACTTTGTACAATGATGAATTCTTACATAACTTAGTCGCCTTATCTTCTTTATCAATCTTGTTTGACCATGTAGTCTATGTGTACTAGGGGTGTGTGATTATACATAGTTTCGCTGCTGCTATCTGTGGACAATTCCACTCTCCAGTCGAAATCGGAAGAACTGCCACGCATTGTTAGTACAGTTCTTTAGGGTAGGTAGATAGGCTCTTCGAACCAGGTTCCATTCTCGCTCGTCCGTTTGGAAGCAAAGAAACAGCCTCTTGCAGCAGTTTTACATTTCCAATAAGCATTCGTGTGTCGCAATAGCACTTGCACAATTAATTGATTGGGAATTTCCCCTCGCGATTAGATGCAATTGGTGAATAACCAACGATTTATCGTCGTAATCAACTGAATTGCACACCCCTAGTGTGTACATACTTTTGTGTGAAATGTGCCATCAGTGCATGACCTTCTCTTCTTGTTATCATGATGGCAGCTGCACAGTGTTAGTAATGCTTCACTGTCATTTGCTTTGTATATAAGTGCCTCATTGCCGATGCAGTCTCTGGGTTTTGCAACAGTGACAGCAGACATAGTACATAGCTCATTTGAGTTGGCTAAGTGTTTGTCGCTCCTCCATTGCTAAGACTAGTCCACTTCTCTAGTGCTGCCATGCACTGTAGAACACTCATATACACCTGCACACCACAGAACACACAATCCAGCTATGTAGAAATTGTGCACTACAGCTGCACACATCTGTATGCTTTATTGTGCTTATATACTGTACGTTGTTACAGGTAATTTGGTGGAGAGCAGTGATGATTTGAGCCTGAAACTGCTCACAGAAAATGACTCCACCGTTGAAACTCTTGTGAAGGCGGTAAGTAGAGGCAGAGGTAATATATACCCCATCAAACTAAATTTCCATTTATGTCAAGATGTTATAGTACACCATGTATATGTACACAGAAACTACACACACCCAGCAGCTGTTTACCTAGTGAAACCATCCATGTACAGCAGCCATAATGCTGTGGGAAGTGATCATGTGTGGATGTAATTGTTGGAATGGACTAGTCTCGTGTAGCCAGACCGCTTTCCAGGGGAAAGGGTCTGGTACATTGCCTATGCGCCGCTTGTGCAGAGACCCCCCAGAACTAGGGGGTAATAATTGCATTCCACGCCTACGCATTACCAGGCAACCGCCCGCCCACAAGTACCGGTGTTTCGCCAGCCATGGCAATGAAGGCCACGACTCAATCGGCATGTAGCAGGCTCCTACGAAAAGGCTTTGCCTAGCGAAATCGCCCAAACTGCGAAGGCTAAAAACTCAGCGCCAAGTGAATCATGGCCTTCTCTAGCTCGATGGACTAAATCTACACTTGCTGCCTGGACCGTCATGGTATGCATGTGCTACACACAAAGAACAGACTTAAGGGTGTCAAGTGTAGATATGTATGTGAATAATCATCATTGGGCTATCCTACATGGAAGATAAATTGGCTATATGGTGCATGCATGAGCATATACATATGATCTAAGGCCCCGTTTACATTAAAACGTTTTCATTCGGATACGGAGCAATTGCCGCGGATAGCATTCCGTATTCGTACCGTTTACATTGATACGAATTCGCAGGAATACGAGGAGGCGAAAGGGGCGAAAAACGCTAAAACGTTGGAAGTAAGGCCTGAGACCACTGAAAAAGTCTTTCTTCTTTCGGTTAGCGACATTCTGGTACGCCTCGAAGACAACCGTAGCCGAAAAGAACAGTTTTCACCCGTTTAGACACATACGATACGATACCATTTTCGAATAGCTCCACTTAGGTCTCCGTTTTTGAAAACCTCCGTTTATCAAATGGTTTTCGTCGTTTGCATGTAAACGGAAAGTGCAAACGCAGCGGAATTGCTACGGATACGGGCGAAAACGTTTTAATGTAAACGGGGCCTAAGTATAGTGGAAGCCTGCTCCTAGGCACTTGCACTGGTTCATAGTGATTTAAGCATACAGACCTGCTGTAGAAATGCTAGCAAGGGTGTCTACTATTGTTATATTGCCCTGCAGGAACAAGACACCCCAGGCAAACACTGCTTCGAAGAAATCAGTGAATCAGGTAGTTAAGGGAATTGTATGTAGTTTAACTTGTTGAGTGTAAATAACCCTATTAGGAACCAATTTCAAACTTTGCACGCATGTACTGTAAGCCCAACGTAAAAGAATGGCGGCTACATACGAGCACCGTACTTTGCTTTTCAGTGGCTTTCCTGGCTTCCTTCTGGCAAACCATTGACATCAGGTGTTGTATTCTATGATGCTGTTCCTTAGGAAGGATGTGGGATGTTCGTGGCCAAACTCTCGATTCTTTGTAAGCGCGTGCAGCCAAAGAAGATGAGAATGGTAAGCAGATGCTCGTATATATTGTAACGACTGAGGATTCGGACGATTGCTCAGACACTTCGTGGACACATGTGCTTCATTCGGCCACACACATAACTTACATCATGTGACTACTCCATACATAGATATTCTCATGCATATGCAAAGTCCTAGAGTTACATCAGAAGTTCCTATACAGCATCATGTATACTATGTAATACTAGCCTAACACTACATCTCCCCTTTAAGTTCTGAGGGGATACTAGTTAGTTGTGTCCATCACAAAGTTGGCCTGTATCGATCAGGCATCACCGATGTGCGTCCACTGCGAGTAGTGTACGCTCTGGGCGAACTTGTCTCCATTGCAGATCGTGGAGATGCTGTCACAGTAGGATCAGAGTTGGCTACTGAAGAGGATTCAGTGGAAGACGGACAAGTCTGGGTAGGCTCCTGTATTGGGATGTCTTCCAAGTTGTTCCCATTGGATGGAGTGTGTATACTGGGGATAGGCCGTAGATGTTTACGATTCCTACGCAGCAATCCCCGAGGTGTAGACACTTGATAGGATCTTGGAGCTACTTCTCTCTCTACTTTAACTTCAACTTGCATTCCTGGGATCCAAACACTATCGCCAGGAGCCAGAGGTTTCAGTTCCTGTGTCCTGTGCCGTTTGTTGAAGTTTCTTGTCTGCTTCTCTCTCATGGCCTTCTCCTTGGAGGCAAGAGAGGAATAGTCTGGCACTTTGGGCTTTAGTAGATCAGGGGATACTGGTACAGTGGTACGCAGCCGTCTACCCATCAGGAGCTCTGCAGGGCTGTACCCGTTTTGCAGTGGTGTTGAGCGATAGGCCAACAGTGCAAGAAAGGAATCTTCCTCCTTCTTCAGCAGGCTCTTGATGGTCCTTACAGCTCGTTCAGCTTCACCGTTCCCTTGTGGGTACCGAGGACTGCTGGTCCTGTGGCAGAAACCGAATGACTGCGCAAACTTGCCAAACTCTCTGGAAGCGAACTGTGGTCCATTGTCTGAGATAACGTTACAGGGAATCCCGTGACGGGCAAAGAGGATCTTCAGTTGTCTGATAACTTCACTGGAATTCTCTGTAGTGAGCCGTGCAATCTCGATGAATCTAGAGAGATGATCCACCACCAGAAGGTATGTGGATCCTTTCCAGAAGAAAAGGTCCATAGCAACTGTCTCCCATGGTAGACTGGGAAACTCACTGGGGATGAGTGGTTCAGCTGGCTGTAATCTCTCCTGACAGCACACCGGACAGCGTTGGATGAGCTCCTCCAGTTGTTTGCCAATACCAGGCCACCAAACTGATTGTTTTGCTCTGTCACGGCACTTTGTGATGCCTTGATGACCAGTGTGAAGTTGACCCAAAATCTCTTTCCTCAACTGAGTTGGGATCACAATACGGCAGCCTCTCATCAAAAGACCCTCCTGGATTGTCAACTCTGCCGACTCAGGCTGATACAACCTGGCTGGCCCCTGGAGTCTTGCTGGCCACTCATTCAAGCAATACTGCTTAATTTGCTTGCAGACTTCATCCTCCTCCTGGAGTTGTGCTATCTGCCTTAGGCGTGACTCGGCAATTGGGAGGTGCTCCATGACCAAACGGACATATGAGTCCACTTCCTGCTCAAACTGGTTGTCTGAGTGGCTACTTGTGGAAGTAGGGGCACGAGAGAGGGCATCAGCTGTGCCAAGCTCTTTCCCAGGGATGTGGGAAATACTGAACTGGAATCGCATCAGGCGCATGAGGAAACGCTGAACCCGTACTGGGAGGGTGTTGAGACTCTTGGATCCCAATATTGGGACCAACGGTTTGTGATCCGTGTGTAACTGGAACTTCATTCCCAGCAGGTATTCTTCGAACCTTTCACATGCCCAGGTGAGGGCAGGGGCCTCCTTCTCAATCTGTGCATAGCGCTGTTCAGTTGGTGTTAGTGCTCTGGATGCATAAACTACTGGTCGGTAACTCCCATCTGACTGCTTCTGGGTGAGGACAGCTCCCAGGCCATATGATGAAGCATCGGCGGCAACAACTGTTTCACGTTGGGAATCATACAGTGCCAGTGTTGGTGCTGAGCTGAGCTCCTGCTTGACCTTGTTGAAGGCCCGTTGTTGACTGACACCCCAGGTCCATGCGTTCTTTTTGCTGAGGAGATCATGAAGGGGCTTGGTTGTCTCGGCCGTACTTGGGGAAAACTTTGCCAACTGGTTTACTATGCCAAGAAATCGACGCAATTCACTGATGTTGGTTGGCTCTTTCATAGCCTGTACTGCTTTGACCTTTTCAGGATCTGGGTTGATGCCCGTTTCGTCTACCAGTTGTCCCAGAAAACGTACTGAGGGTTGTGAGAAGGCACATTTGGCAGCATTGAGGGTCACCCCTGCCTCACCGATCTTGTCTAGGACTTTCTCCAGACGTTGATCATGTTGCTGCTGCGTGCTCCCACTCACTAGGATGTCATCCACCATGCACACCACACCCTCCAGGCCAGATAGGATAGAAGACATGCGCTTCTGGAAATATTCAGGGGCTGACGTGATTCCGAAAGGTAGACGGTTAAAACAAAACTGGCCGAATGGGGTGATAAAAGTGGTAAGTAAGGCTGACTCCTTTGACAGCTTGATTTGCCAAAACCCTGAGTTGGCGTCTAGCTTAGAGAACACCTTGGAACCTCCAAGCTGAGCAAGGCTTTGTTCTACCGAAGGGAGGATATGCCGCTCCCTCTGGACACTCTCGTTTAGTTTGGTGAGATCCACGCAGATTCGGACCTTCCCGTCAGATTTTGGTACCACCACCATTGCAGCACACCAGTCAGTTGGTTCTTCCACGCGAGAAATGACTCCTAACTGTTCCATTCGCTCCAGTTCAGCTTTGACTTTGGGCATTAGAGGAAGCGCCACTCTCCTTGGGGTTGTCTGTGCAAACGGTGTGGCATCGTCGCAAAGCTTCACATGGTACTCCCCCTCCATGGTACCTAACCCTTGGAACAAGTGTGCATACTTGTCCAACAGCTTTCGTTGTGGGTCATCCACCGTGTTTATGCGGGAGACTAGGTTGAGGGCTTCTATAGCTGGGCGTCCCATCAGTGCTGTCTGGAGACCTCGAACCACAAAAATCTCCTCCTCCACTTCTCGCACTCCATAAGTGCAGTGGCCCGTGAACTGGCCACAGACGTGAAGGGATTGTCGGCTTGGGCCAGTCAAGGATTTGGAAGCAGGCTTCAAAGTGACACCTTGTAGCTCCTGGAATGTGGCTTCGGGGACAACACTGACATTGGCTCCCGTGTCTACTTTAAATTTCACTGGTAACCCATTGACTGAAATGGTGGCTTCCCAGGGATTTTCCCCCGAGTGCTCATTGTCATGTATGGCTGCAATGAATACATCGCTGTCGTCCACCTGCACTGTACGGACACCCCTTGTCCGGCACTGGGACTGGAAGTGTCCCTTCTTCTGGCACTTGTGGCATATTGCCTCTCGTGCTGGACAATGGTCCCGTCTATGGTATGGTGATTTCCCACACCGGGTACAGGTCTTCTGGGCAGCTTCCACCTTTGGAGGTGGGTTTGGGTATCGAGATGGACTCTTCTTCTTCTTCCCTGGTTGTCCTTGGTATTGTGTCCTCGCATGGACAGCATCGACATTTGGCTAATTGTCGCCTCTCACAACGGACTGTTGCTTCTTCACAGATTCTCTTTGTCTCGCTGATGAAATTGCTGTCTGAAGAGAGAGGTCTGCATCCATTTGCAGTTTCTCCGACAGTGCTGCGTCACGTAAACCCACAACAAGCTCGTCTCGAATCATTTGATCGTGCAAAGCCCCATAGTCACAGTGCTTTGCCAGGCCATATAAAGCAGTGATGAAACTGTCTACTGACTCACCTTCTTGTTTTCTTTGATTGAACCTAGCGCGTTCAAAGATGGGATTTCTCCTCTTGATAAAATGGTTCTGGAAAGCTTCCTGAATGGTCTCGTACACCGACTTTTGCTCGTCTGTCAGCTCCAGGGAACCGAGAATGTCGTCGGCCTCATCTACCATGGTGTAAATCAGAGTGTTTACCTGACTCTCTTGACTCTTGTCACAAAGTCCAGACGCTTGCCTGAAGCGTTCGAAGCGCCGAATCCATCGCGGCCACTCTTCGGGTTGATTGAAGTTGAATCGCTCCGGGGGCGATATCTGGTACGGTGCCGCTATGGTAACAGCTGCTGCGGGCCTCTCTGCCATCAATGCTGTGGTCTACACGGAGTTCGTATAGCGCACGCTTTGGCCAACTGACGTAAGTGCCGTATGGTCGATCCTGGTGCTCTTTCTTCTCTGTGCGAAGCTCCTTGTCACTCCTGCACGAGTTGCTTCAGGATCCCACTTCTGACACCATGTAACGACTGAGGATTCGGACGATTGCTCAGACACTTCGTGGACACATGTGCTTCATTCGGCCACACACATAACTTACATCATGTGACTACTCCATACATAGATATTCTCATGCATATGCAAAGTCCTAGAGTTACATCAGAAGTTCCTATACAGCATCATGTATACTATGTAATACTAGCCTAACACTACATATATTATACTTGCTGGTACTTCTATGACCCAGGAAAGGACCTAGGAGCCATTGTTGCTCTTGGCAGTTGACTATACATCCATTCTTGTCACTACATGGTAAAATTGCCTTTCTGATCATCCAGCAAAATGGTGCATAAATGGCATAAGGTTCGGCGCTTGATTGTGCGACACGAGAGCAACCAGGAGAGATGAAGAGAATACAAAATGATGACCAAATAACTGCTAGGCGGGCTGCAAAACGTTTGTACCATTTCTCCATTCTTGGCAGCCAAACGAAAGGAAAGTTTGTCTTGATGCAAATATTGTGTCAATTGGATTTAACAGCATCAATGGGATTTAATGGGTTAATGTGAGCACTGACTACGGACACATCTGCAATGCTGCATGGCCACGTGGGTAACAGAAGTGATGTCATGTCAGACCGTGCATATGGCACCGGCGCTGTGGTTGCAGCATGGCGTGTGATAGGGTCGTCATACGAACAATTCTAGGGAACAAATCTAGCTTTCCTGACAACCATCTGCTGAAAGAGCTGAGAGCCCTGATCTCATTTTTTCTTTATCTTTTCATTTCCTGTTTGATTGTCTTCCTTAAAGGTAAGCAGAGGTTCCTACTCTTAGGAGTGGTTCATCTGTACAGATATTGTAGGTAATATAGTCTTCAGACAGGTACGTAGGTTCAGGGGTTTGAGAAGCGACAAAGCTCAGTATCCTCACCTCAGTGGTAGCTAGGGTGTGTGTGTCATTAAATCATAGTTATATTAGTATCCAATACATGTCATGCAGGTTGTATGTACAATGGATCTCTTCTATTATTTACACTATCATTAGGTTGTGCTCAGAAGGAAACAGTGGATCGTACAACTCTGGTTTACATCAACAGCTATTGGAAAGGAGCTAGCCCTGCAGACCTATGGAATGTCTCCCGACCCTCTGTACATAGCCTGTACATTCCAGGATCCAAAGTGCATGAAAAATGCACATTCACCCTGGAAGAAAATACCATTACTCCAAAGGTACTACACAGTGTGAAGACACAGTGGTTGAGTAGCAATGTGGTTAATTGTGCTTTCTTTCACCTCTGTCTTAATTAGTAGCACACACTATGATTATTTTACAACTACATATCATTTCTGCTGTTGTACAACATAATTATGCTAAATGCAAGATAGGCTATATGTAGTGCTCATTACTTGGATGTGTAATAGAGTACCATATTGTGTTACATACGTAGATTGATAATCATCCAGCCCCGAAGTGTGCGGATGATCTACCTTCATCTACTTGTGAGTGCTTGAAGCTAGAAGGAAAGGAACAGGTTGCCATGCTACAGGGTGGTGATGTCGATGATGGCCTCATGAAACCAGTTGAGGAGGTTAGTTGCTTTGTTGCCTGCTAGTAATTATAAATAGCGATCTCATGCCTTCTTCAATCCCATTTCCATTCCAGACCCGTGGCCAGGACACTAACAATGTTTCTTGTTTGGTGACACCTCAAGGACTGTGGCTATCGGGAATGGGTTTTGAATTCAACGCAGAGGATAGGTTGACAGCCACTGTCCCACAGCCACGCAAACCCGGTGCAGAGCCCCTTTCGCCAAGCCAGTCAGTCATCTGCAGACAGAACTATACAGTGCCAGATCGAGCGTGCAACTCAAAAAATGCCAGCAGTGCATTGCAGCAGGTTGATGACAAGGAAGAGGACAAAGCCAAGGAGCATGACAAGGTGGAGGATAAAGCTGAGGAGCATGACAAGGTAACCAAGGAGCCAACCGATGAAGATGAGCGTGCTGTGAAAGATGAGCCACCTGGTGTAGTATCTGCTCAGGCCAGCAATACTGACGGGCGCCAGCCACTAGACAAAGGAGGACAGTTGGTTAAAGATGTGGAAGAGACAATTGGAGCCAAGGCAAGTTATGTATTCTTACCTATTGTAGTTCTATAGCTTACTGTATGTAGGCATCTTAGCCAGTACATGTAGAGCCTAGCACTCTTGTGTATATATATGCCTGAATTTATTAAGTCATCAATTTTATGATGAAATTTAAAAAGGAAAAATACATAACAATAAATATATCCCATATGTAAAGAGCTCAAGCTTATTGATAACCTAGTGTTAATCCCTGAATCATTAGTTACTTGTGCCTATGTAGCTGTATAAACCTTTATACATAACTAGCTGCAATGCCCGTCTTTGGCAAGCCCTAATTTTGGCTCCTTTCACCCGTTCCCCATCCCTTGCGATGCTCTATGCCATAGTGCAGTGTCCCTGGGCCTCTGAAGGTTTGATGGCGAACCGTTCCCGTGCGTAGGAGGTTGGCAGGTGAATTTTGGCCTAAACTCTTTTGCCGTTCCTACCTCGTCTGTTGACTGTTGGAGAACACCGACAATTCAGTGCACCCTACAGCACAGCATTGTAGTACTTTGAACATTAGGTGGCAATCTGTTAGCAGGCGCGTGAGAAAAGGTCGGGAAAAATTCTGCTTGAGTTCTCTATGGCAACATGGCAACTGCCACTGATTAAAGATGGCCACCGTGTGGGGTTAGCAAAAAGCCGTCGTTGCACTGCTCTGAGTAGGCCTGCTTTCGTAAATGATGATCAACTTGATTCGTAGCAGCAACAGTTGAGATGATTGGGAACGTTTGGTAACAATCCACCCTATGTCATTGTGGGAGTCTGGTTCGCAAGCACGTCCCAACTTTTCTGTCTTGTACGTTGCAAGAGTAGCCCATGTCCAAACACCTCTCCCCTGGTGACGCTCTAAGGCATAGCGCTGTGCCTCTGAGGAAGTTCGGTAGCAAACCGCTACCAGACACGGGAAGGGTCGGCGGACGTGTTTTCCCAAAATTAAACTCGTTCGCCTTCCCTTCCTCGGCTGTTGCAATTGGTTATTAAAGTGGGCAGATACTTCAGTGCAACCTACAGCACAGCGTTGCAGTGCTGGGCAAGTTTAATGGCAGTTCGTTCGTAGGTGCCTGAGAATAATCAGGACAAGGTTTCTGCCTACTCTTTATATATTACAGGTCAACTCCTTCGCTTCCCCCTCCTCGGTCATGGGTCATTAAAAAACAAAAACCTTGTTGTGCAGCCTACATCACTGTGTCACGGTGCTGGGCAAGTTTGGTGGCAATCTGTCTGCAAGTTAGGGTTAAGGACAAAAGTTGCACCCGACTTCTCTTTATATATATAGATGTGGATCATTTATGTTTAGCTTTACATATTGCGTACTACTATCCCTAAGGTTATTGTGATTGATTAACAAGCAACAAACAATTATATTAGATTATATTATGCTTGTTTGTTGAACTACAACATACACAAGGATAAACATGTCTTCACTGCAGCAGGATCCTTCGGGGGCTGCTAAATACACTCAGCACTGCATGGAACCAGAAACTGGTCACAGGGACAGTGGAAATCCAGAAAGAAATACTGCTGGTTTTGGAGCTACTAGGACTGTTCCACGCACTGACCAGGCACCTGTGAGACTTGGGATTCCCGTGAGTTACATTTTGTTACAGTATTAGCAATTAATTTTTTGTTTAGTTGCTCCTTAATGTACATGTGCAAAAGTGGCTGCAGTGGAGATTATTGCACATTTATTTACTATAAAATATAGCTGGTAGCTACATGTAACGTATATAGAGCCAGTCATGCTTCTGCAATATCAGACATCATGCTCATGACGCCTATTTAGGAATGTGTCCAATAAAAATGGTTACTCCTAAATTAATGCATTAGTTTACTTCGTTGAAACTATATAGCCAAACGGCGGCAGCAAGGAACAATTGAAGGCCATGGATAAGCTTCTCTTGATGCATTGAAAATGGCAGAGCACCCAAAGCGCCGAGATGTACGAGAAAGCAGCATAGGCTGCTCATACCCCATTTGTTTTTTCATCTTCTACCGTATTGTCCCTAATATTTCGGCTTCTTAATTGTTTGGCACCTGCCTAAATAGGGTCGAATCATACTCGAAGTTTGACGAAAAATGGCTGCCCCTCATTGTTCGTCTCGGACTGTAATAAGTCGTCGCCTGCTGCGGAGTCTAATGAATTGTCGCGCTCACCTAATTTATGCTTGAAGTAGAGTTTTGCATCAACTGCAGCCTCTCACTGCTCCATGTGAGCATGATACCCACGAACAGCTGCCTCGACTGTAAGTGAATTCGGTCATTTTGTTTCCTATTAGCTATTCCATCGCGTACTCCAGTTAGTCATCATAATTTCCTAATGTTTCGTTGCGCTTCCAGACGCAACCCATATATTCCTAAGTGCCGACTTGGATCTGTGTTTCATTCTGCCGAAACATTAGGGACAATAGGGTATTTTCCTTCTTTTTCTCCTCTCACTGAATTTATGTGCACTCCTAGTGCATGATACAGGGCACCTATGGGCCCAAGTCTTATACACGGACTCATGTTAGCATATGGGACATGTCCAATGTAAACAATGCATGCCTAATTTTGACCTCTGCATTTTGCTTCATTCTGCTAGAAGACAAATGCGATCAAAGTGAAACAAAGATCAGAAGGAATTGCCCACATGGATAACTTAGAACAGGTCGTTTACTAACTATTTCAATTTTCAGCAAATGAAAAAGCCTTCTCCGCAAAGACTGCTGATCGAAATTGTCAAGGCATTGCCATTTAACGTCTTTGACCAGTTGTGTCACATGACTATCTTGTGACAAGTCGCACAATGGAAGCCTAAGTATGATAATGTAGTCTGATGCAAGGCATTTCACAAGAGCTGGCACAAGCCAATCCAATGGTTTTAAGTTGTTCTCCGCATCCAGGTCAGCTCTTCGAGGCAACTGCCGATCAAGTTTCCGTACCTTGTTCCACTCCTCCACAAAATGAGCAATGCGAGAAGTAAAGCTGTATGACTCATTAGTCCAAAGTCACACACTCTGCACATGTGTAGCCATGGCAACACTGTAATTTCACACTTTCGCCTGTTAGTCATAACGAAGTATTCATTATGTAACAAATGCACATGTTCCACATGTGTACAGACGTAAAGGGCAAATATCCAAGTGCCAGTGGCAATCTGATAAGTACAGCGCTAGAACGGGTAGAAAGTTTGTCTTCCCCAGGCCGTGTATTAAGGTATCCCAATATCACCATTTCGTTGCACTGGTATACCATTACGGTAACACAGCAGCTCATTCATCTAGAGTGGCATAACTGTGCTTGATGTTCTGCACAATCTTCATGTACTTCAATTGAGGAAGGGGTATTAGTCAACGCAAGTATTAGTCTGATATGTAGCCATAGTCCTTGGACATGCAACAACTGTACAAACTATAGTGCATAGAAATAAGAAACAGTATCTTAACACCATGATAAACCACATTTCCATGAAGTTCGCTGTGCATTCCTAATTTCCTTGTAGCTGCATGGACCCAAATGTCTAGCTAGCTAGTCCCATGTAGCTACAAGGAAATTAGGATCGCAGAACGAACTTCAAGGAAATGTGGTTTATCATGGTGTTGGTTAGTTACTGTTGCTTGTTTCTATGCTCTTTCTGCTGACCATTCCTAAATCACTTGTAATTCCATAGAAAATAATACACTAGTGTACACTAGCACATGTACTAGTGCTATTGGATCAGTATACTGTAATTATAGTTATGCAGTTTGGACAATGCAACGTAATTCTTCTAGATTGCATTGTGCATGTAGATTTTGTTCCTACTTCTGGCTTGAATACTGTAAACAACCACTATTGAGATGTTACTAGTTAACATGTATGATACAGTCTCTCTATGCACTCTGCACAACCAACCCAAAGACAATATGTATAAATTATACTTGTACAGTGTTTATTCAATTTGAAATTATACACATTTAATCTTACTTCTGTACCTATTGATTAAATTCTATTCTATCCTCTTTCTCCACTCTTAATCCATGCTTTCTGTAGTACAAGACTGAGGCAGCTGGTCAGGAGTGATTCGTACATTATGTACACCTCATGCATAATGAACAATTCCGCTAGGGAATTATTACTAACATTGCTGAGAATAGGATTATTGCAATAGGATAGTATACATACACTAACTATATAATATAGTCTTAGACGAATTATTGTAGTTGAGTGTATTATTATTGATACTGTGTGTTATTGACATGGTCAAACAAGTACACACTGGTAAATTATATACTATTGAGCTGTTAAACATATTTTATAAAACATAACCAAAGCAGCTATTGTATACAGCCCATAATAAAAACACAATGAAGATGTTGTAAGTTGCATTAATTCATACGTATTATACTATATCTGGGGGGCAATCTTTCTATAAAGCCCCACTAAAGTTAACAAGAACAGACCTATTCCACCAACTGATATGAATAATACAAAAGAATAGTAAGGGAACAGAAGCGCTCCTACATTACACACAAGAGAAGCATATGCAAAAAGAAACACGCCTATCAGTTGATCACTTCCAGCATGGAATGAAGGTAGCTACAGTCAAGTAAGAATTAAGAGGAAACAGCAATTAGTGTCACAATTCAGTGCTAAATCAACATTAGCATGATCAGTTGTAACTACATTATGTAGCACTGTCAAGATTAGACTGAAAGCAATATACCAGAAGTTGATTTTCAGGAAAAGGCATCAAACATTTCTGTATGAATTTGATGTAATGCATTGATGGCCTATTGTGCACTTGTATTGCTTTCAGTGGGCTTTCTACTGGTCCTTTTTGGTATCGGTACGAAGCTGCATCATGGTAAGGTGTTTGAAGAAGTGCAAGGTGCACACACTCTCCATTAAGGTACTGAAAAATGAAATACAGACAAGGACAAAGACAGCAACGAGCAGTGTTGGCTTAGTCATCACTTCGTTCCAAGCATGCAAGCAGCCATATTGCAGTCACTTCCAACAAAAATTTGGAATGCTTCCTGTCCATGTGGAAATATGAGTGACAGGAAATTTGTTCTGATTAGAGTACGTACACATGAACAGATGTTATTTCCCTGATAGAAAATTAGGGATGACGTATTTTATTAGTGTATATGGTAACTGCATACACACATGTGCATGTGCACATAAATATACCATATAGCCAGAAATTTGGCAGGAATATATTTTGGCAGATTACTGAAATTTTGACATTTGGCAGAATAAAATTTATAATGGTTGAGTAAGCTTTATGCCACAATGATATTCATAGCAAAATGACTCATCCTGAAATGGGGCAGAGCTATGTTGCTACACAGCTGTTTAACTAACACTGGAGTAGTTTTGTTCCAATTGTTTGCAATTGTCTTGCCTTCAAATTCTTCAGCGTACAAGGGATTTTAAAGCTTCTTCGCTGTAGAACTGCTGACTCTCAGCTGCTCTCTGTGACTTCAAACACACTCATAGCTACTACTCCAATGCGGAAACAGTGAACAGGTTGCCAAAATCCTCCTGAGTAAGTGAACGACAGTGATATCAACATCAGTCTTCACAGTGACCGCATACACAAGCCATTCAGATTGCCTTCCTTGCACTAGCTAAGACAGCTCTTCTCTCACCTCTGGTGTCCAAGACTCTTTCAAAACATGGTGTCTTTGTGCACAACTGTCAATAGTGAACTCCATGCTGCAGATTAGCCAACCACATCCAACTGTGAGCATAGTTTAGACAGAATCTAGCAGAGAGGCCCGCCTTTGGCGAGTTATGGCTGCTTCCGTTTCTGCATTGGAGAAGTAGCTACGATTGTGTTTGAAGTCACAGGGAGCAGCTGAGCGTCAGCAGTTCTGCAACTAAGAAGCTATGCCTGTCCCCCAATGCCCTCAGCAACCATGTTACTGCTAGCACAGCTATAAATTAATTTAATGATTATTATCAGTTTAAATTCGATCGTGGAACGACTGCCAATCAAGTCCAGTAAAAACTGGAAGTCAATGGAAACCATAACTAGAAAATGGTGGTCGTCCACGAAGGAAAAAGTGGAAATGGAAGAATAACTCTCTGCGAACCGCAAGACAGGCGACGTCAATACCGCTATAACCTGACCCCTGATGCCCCCATCACGTTTGATGGCGATGGAGCAAGAAACGCACGTGCATATCCCGGACACACACACAGACACTTTCGGCTTTATATAGATTATAATTATACAACAATCAAATTAAATTGTTGCAGAAGAAATATTGGTGGATTGCTCTCAAAAAGTCAATCTGCCAAAATAAATTCTCCACCTAACTTTCAGCTAAGCGATATTCATCAACAATAAACAGCTAAAGGGCACCTCACCATTAGTGCAATGGACAAAATGAGTGACACAGCTGCCCCTACAGCACAGAGAGCTGTTGCAAGCCAGCCATCGCAGTATCCAGTGAAAACTACTAGTGACACTGACCATGCGAGCATCGCAAGCAGCCTAGCTCCAACAATATTCTGTGCAGCTTCAGGCTGTGTAGAAGCACATGAAAAGAGACATTAAAGGAGTAAAGAGTCATACGCAGCATAACTATATACAGTGCATAAAATAACTGTCAGTAGTAGCATTGCTAAAAGCTTCAGGCAAGTAGAAAGTAATTTCTAGTAACACTTTAACTGAAATTACATCACATCCCTCTGAAGGTAAAGGCTTGCACCCATACACGAGTGAGATACATACTTACTGTGAAAAAGTAACAGATTGCTGAGTGAAAGCTGTACATCCTTGCCAGTGTACCACAGGGTATAATGCATGCATACGTACATACGTACATAAATGTATTTTAGACACACATTACATCAATCAGGTTCACCGTAAGGTCTTGCCGAGCATTATCCATCACTTGTCTTTTCTATTAGAGTAAGGAGTGTACAAAACAGTTACAATTGTAATATAAAACAATTACAGCAACATCAGAAAAAGGCATATAACATACATTTTCACAACATTTTCAACTATTACCAATTTGCAGTCATTCGTGTGTGAACATCCAGCCAGAATGTGATTACTTGCATTTTCAATATAATTGCATAATTAAGTAATCATATCTGTCCTCTCCCTCATCAAGCGACTATAGACCTCTTGCCACTTCCATCATTACCTAGGAAATGGAAATTCCTGTGGCCTCATTTTGCATGTGGTAGCGAAAAAGACTCGTTCTTGGTATCGATTCCGCAGTACACAAAGTTGTCAGGTAACCACTGGAGGAGTCAAACTGGATGACACATGTAAGTAAGAGAGCTGTACATTAGCAAAAGGGCCACTGTATACCGGGAGGCATCCTGAATGAGTGAACAGGTGAAGTTGTTGCTTGTTGGAGCTGCATCCCACCGTACCATGACTCTCTAGCCAATGCACAGCTTCATCATTTGTTGAATTGCTTTGTCGCTGTTTATGGACATACACCAGAAAGTACAGTATGTCTTCAGGGACTCAAGGCAATATACTAATAAGCTGTAGAATACATAAGCCAGAAACCACACTGTCTGCAGGAAATGATCAAATATATTGAACCAAGCTTACACAGGCTTCTTCTATTCCAGTGTCAAAAATATGATACCAAACCAACTTATACTACTGTAGTCCTGCTATAGCTATCCGCTTTACATCATTACGGTTCATTGCACCTTGCCAGAAAGCTGTCTGCAGGCAAAGTCATAAAAATGTGTGTCAAATGTCCTGATTCCGGCTGACAATCAAGAACCACTTGGGTGCCATATACCGTATATGCTTAACTTTTGCGAGGTTAAACTTTGTGGTTTGCAAGTTTTTGTGGCTTTTTGTCGTTTTACTTTCGCAATTACAGAGTCTCAAGCAGGAGAATTAAAGCCTTGTGTAAGTTTTCATGTGGTAAAACCTTCGTAGAAGGTCGCTAATCCACGAAAACTGTGAAAGTTTAACCCCACAAAAGTTAAAGCGTATACGGTATGGTGAGGCTAGATACTACACTACTACACAATGCTAACCACCACCACCATCTTTTGGTGCCCTCTTAACTCATGCTGTTGGCTGGAAGCGGGGCATGTAACACATGTTTAGCAACTTATGCCTATTAGTGAAGTGAGGAGGAAGAAAGCCAAGTACGCCCATCTGGAGCCCAGTCACCACTTCGTGCCCATAGCAGTGGAGACCCTTGGTGCGTTTGGCCCAGAAGCCCGCAGTTTCATCCAAGACGACGCATCATGGATGCCACCCAGGAGCGCCTCTCCCACCACCATCTCCGACAAAGAATCGCCGTGGCTGTTCAGCAAGGGAATGCGGCGGCCATACTGGGCTCCATGGGGGGTGTTGACATGGGACTGTAGACTAGACTGTATAGTAGTGCATGCAGCAATATACATGATCTGTGTAGCTGTTTCTTTTCACTTGTCCATTTGTAAACATTCATTATATCCCATTTCATATAATCTATCATTAGTGAAACCATAAAGGCAGCAAATGTGATGGCCATGGACGACTGCTCTTACTGAGCACCTCAGTGCAAAGTTCAAATACTCCAAAACCAATCTGGTTCTGTGCATAGAGCAAGGACACGGCTGTTTCATTCTTATTCCACGTGTACAACTTAGTAAAATGAAAAAATGGCCGCTATATGATCATCGCATTGGTGATCCTGCCGTGATTGGTAACCTGCTGAAGTAATGGCACCAGCAAAAAAGCCAAGATCAGCTGTAAATTATCTTAGAATAGGAGCATTGACTGTGAGATCAATGAGACGTAAGGAGGAGGAGCTAGCAGAAGAAATGAAGGAGTATTGATTAGACATCTTAGGTGTTAGCTAAATGCACCTGCGTGGCTGTGGTGAGAAGCAGGTCGGTGAGGCAGCGATGGTGTTTTCCGGTGTAGTGGAGGGCAGAGTAAAAGGTGGCGTGGCAATAATGATTTCGGAAAGTTGAAGGGCTGTGTGAAAAGTGCGAAGATGAAAGGTTGATGAAGGTGAGGTTGCAAATTGATGGTAGATGGGCTACATTGGTACAGGTGTACGCACCCACGAATGATAGTAGGGATGAGATAAAGGATAGTTCCAATGAGAGTCTAGAGGAGATGTTAGCTTGTGTACCAAAACACGACCACCTAGTGTTAATGGGTGACTTCAATGCGAGAGTAGGGAGAGATGTGAGGAGCTGAGGCATGTAGTGACCATTACCTTGTGCTAGTGAAGGCAAATTTGAAGGAAGGAAAGCCAACACATCATAAAGAAGTCACCCAACCAAAGCTGAGAGTAAGCAGGCTAGAGGAAAAGGAGGTGAAGAGAAAACTTCAGTCGGAGCTAAGGGCCAGATTCAAACAAAGGAGATGTAAGGTAGAACAGGGGGTCAAAGAGGCATGGCTGTGTTTTAGAGAATGCGAAAGAGGCAGCACATAAAGTGGCAGGTAGAAGCAGGAAGAATAGACAGAAGAAGGGGGCAGGGTGTTGGAGTGATAAGGTGAAGGAGGTGATGAAAAGGAAGAAGGATCTGTATAAGAAGGCCCTAAGTGAAAAGACGGTGGGAGCATGGGAAGAGTATAAGAGGGCCAACAAGGAAGCAAAAAGGGTGGTAAAAGAGGCAAAAGAGGAGGAGCTGGTAAGATGTGGGACGGATTTGCAGAATGACTTCCTAAGTAATAGAAGGAAATTCTGGAAGAAGGTGAAGGGAAGGCGCACAAATAGGTTTGAGAATTGAGAGTGAAGATGGTGTCCTGCTGACAGAACAGGAAGAAATCAGGAAAAGGTGGAAGAGCTACTTCAGAGGGCTGTTGGAGGGTGCATGAAGTGAGTGGGGTAGACATGAGAAGAGTATCAGTGGAGACAACCGGAAGTGTGGCAGGCAAGATCGAAGAAGATGAAATTAGGAGGGAAATATGGAAGTTAAGGCGTTGAAAAGCTAGTGGTGTGTGTGGCATTCAGGGTGACGTCTTAAAGGCTGGCGGAGAGATCATAGTGAAGTGGTTCCATGAGGTCTGCAATATGGTATGGAGGACAGGTGTGGCCCCAATGGACTGGCGGAGTGCCATCATTGTACCTATGCATAAGAAAGGCAGCAGGAAAGTGTGCTACAGGGAAAATAGCCTGCTGAGTATCCCGGGTAAAGTTTTTGCAAAGGTACTCAACAACTGAGTCTGAAGAGTGACAGATGAACAAGAGATGGAGGAGCAGGCAGGGTTCAGAAATGGTAGAGGGTGCGAGGAGCAGATATTTGTGATGAGACAGTTGGCAGAGAAGATGATTGAGAAGGACAGGAAGATGTATGCAGTTTTTGTGGATCTAGAGAAGGCTTATGACACGGTATGTAGAGCGGAGTTGTGGGAATTCTTGCAGAGATATGGTGTGTCAGGTAATCTATTGAGAGCCATAAAGGCAATGTATCAGGTGAGTGTGGCGTGTGTAAGGGTAGATGGTGTGATGTCAGAATGGTTTGAGGTGAAGCAGAGAGTGAGACAGGGCCGCCCCACGTTGCCATGGCTTTTTAACATATTCCTAGACATGGTAGTAAGAGAAGCACGAGCCAACTTCCGAGGAGGTGTAAGTGTGGATGCTGGCATAGTACAGGTCTTGCTGTTCGCTGATGACACAGTATTGGTAACGAACAATGAGGAGGCCATCCAACACAACATCAAAGCACTCCAAAAAGCGATAAGCGGACACAAGCTAGCAGTCAACTGGGGGAAGACAAATGTCATGGTGATCAGCAGAGAGGCCACAGAATGTGACATAATGGTTGAAGGGCACAGCTTAAAGAGTGTCAATAAGGTGGTGTTAGGAGTGAAGTTTAGTGCAGATGGAAGAATGGATGGAGAGTTGGATAGGAGAATTGGTAGTGCAACGAGTGCTTTTGAGGCACTAAAGGAGAATGTTTTTGGAAGCAAAGAACTGAGTAGGAAGGCGAAAATGGAAGTCTATAATGCAATGGTGGTGCCAATGATGACATATGGTTGTGAATCATGGGTGTTGAGAGAGAGGGTAAAGGCCAGGCTGCAGGCAACCAAAATGAGTGTTCAGAGGAAGGTAGCAGGAGTAACTAGACTGGACTGCATTAGAAGTGAGTATATCAGGTGTAGGCTACAACAGAGATCAATACTGGAGGTTGTGTAGGAGAGGAGGGAGAATTGGAGGGTAAAAGTGACAGAGAGGCCAGAAAGTCTGGTTGAGCAAATAATGACAGGAGAGGTGGAAGGAAGAAGGCCCCGGGGAAGACCCAGGAAGAGATGGCGAGACGAGTTCTGAAGTGGAAGCTAGAGTACAAGTGCTGTTGTCCAAAGTATCACAGATTTCATCAGAGTAAGGTATGTAAGCAATGGATAACTCTGGAAACACATCACAGGAATCATATGTGGCACAGCAACTATTTTACCAAACATTCCCAAACTTGTATCATATGTGGACCAACCTGTTCACTCAAAGATGCACAATGTTTCAAGTAAAGTTACACTGATAATCGGATTGGCAATCGATATCAGGCAATATTGGGTCTCTAGCTTTATCAGTAATTGTTTTCTCCTTCGTTCTCATACCAATTAATTTCTGATTATGTTCTGGATCAAGTGGCGCATGGAACTGCCAGAAAAGAAGTCACCAGTGTGAGACTACTTCTCCATTGCCAAGGACCCAAACTTCATAGTGTGCCAGCAACAAGACGTTATAGCACGGTGGTGAGAATTGCAAGAGTTACGTTTATATGGGACTATGAGTTTGGTGCAGCATTTGAGGGCCAAGCACGCTCAACTACACAAATAGTTTCAACAAAAGTTGCGGGTGCAGAATGCAGCGACTTCATCGAGCAGCCCAGCACCTTTCCGGCAAATATGGCTTCGAGAAAGTGGAGCTCGTGTATGAGTCTTGGATATTAATGACGCGCGCACAGTGTATTCATAGGAGAATTGGTGAGATGATTGTACTTCATTGTCAGCCATTCTCTATTACGGACTTTACACGCGTACGTAAGCAACAACTATCGTCTTTTCAGCCTGGCCCGTTAGCTAGATTCTTCCAATCTCCATGTGTGGAATGTTTAAAGCCAGGCTGCTTGGTCGCGAAGAAGAGGTAGCTGATCCCGCATGTCAGCCGGATCATGAGGACACCTCTTATACGTACGTATTGTACGTAGAAGCTACTAAATTGAAATCCTTACAGTAGGATGTGTATGGGATCAAATGCAATATAAATCACTGATTGATCCGCCTACCTTCTTTTTAACTGCCACTGAACTTGGTCGTCCCGCGAGACCCGCAGTTCGCCTTCGCGTGGTGCTCCGAAGGGTCTAGTAAAAGACGATAGACTTACAAACTTTATACACATAACCATGCATAATAATACATACATATATAGTATACAATGGCACTATTATACAATGAAGTACAAAGATATTAGCCGTAGTTCGCCTGTATTTCGAAGCATACGTAGCTCTATGTTCGAAGGTAGTGTTCCAAAACGCGCACATAGCTACATCGGCCAACGTTAACTCTGAATGTTCAGCCATGCAGTGAGGAGTCTACTGCACTTGTAAACAGCTGTGTATTGATCAATACAACAGTCTCTAGTCTGCTATCCAGTGTAGCTTGTTTTGTCCTGGTGACGTACACATCCACTCATCTCCTCTGCTGCATCAAGGCAGGAGAGTGCAGCATCAGTCACGAACATCATCTGAAACTAATACAGGAAAAGGGGGCAAACTCATTCACTGTGCATTCAGATACTTCACATACTTACATAATGTCACTCAATATTGTAGCAACTACTAGGCACTTCAACACTAAACAAGGCAAGCAGCCACCACACATGCACACATACACACTCACAAAGACACACATGCACACGCATACACACGCACACACACACACACACACACACACACACACACACACACTACATATAATTATTGTGTGTATAGCCATACCTTATATTCCTTTACTCTGGACTGCCAGTCACACTGGGCTCATTCACTGCCAGGTGCTCTTCTTCAGCAAGCCATCAGTCACACACATAACATTGACCTCTTCCACCAAACTCTTGCCCATAGGAATGCACAATCTGCATATGTATGGCTCTTTCAACCTTGAAAAGCAGCTCAATGGTTCTCTCCACACAAGCACCAAATTAGCTTACAGTCTTCTTGATAATGGCTGCAAATAGTTGCTCAATTTCTGCGACATTTGTAATGGAGCTGTACGTATCTCTTACTGGAGCTCTTAGGTAGGCTTTTAATCAGCGACACTATATTCATACAAGTATGGTTAATATTATTCTTATTTGCTTGCTACACGGCAATGTACTACATAGGAGAAGCTAATTGCGATTTCAATACATTGCTGAATATTTACATAATTATATTTACTTCCATAGTGGATTAGTCTGTCCACAAACTCCTCCTACAGCCTGCATACAGTACAGTGCTATTGGCACCATATGGGGACAGTTGAAGGGGATAGGTATACGATGATTTGTCGCATCCGAGAAGAGTACCACACAGATTTATCCAGTTAAGGGAAGGACACAATGAATTTGTACATTTACAGATAGTGCAAACAAGATTCCAGCTTCCTAATTTACAAAATTGTGGCACATGCCAAAGAGAGGATGTGCACACTCTTCCCTGCAATAAAGCAGTAGCTAATACTATTCATAGGCTAAGCATTGTACTGAAGAAAATTAGCCACCATATGGCACCAGACAGCAGTAACACAGACGGCCTATATGCAGTATTCTTTGGACATTCACAAGCATTACACTTGACACATACAAACACTGTATGACTACCCTAAGCATTTGTTATCAGGAAATGGCGAGATTCATACAATTTGAGTGCATGATGACTGTATTGACTGTGTGGAATAAATTAACAAATAGAAATACCTCCCCTTCTCCATTAACAAGAGCTTGTAGATCTGTCTGCAATTCTGTGGCTTTTGGTCTGTCCTTTGGCTTGTCGTTTAGACAGAGAAGAACCAGTGGTCGCAATGGGTGGTCTTCATGCAAAGCCTTCAAGTCTTCCTCACGCCGTTCAATCTCACGTAGGACACCAATTCCACATAAATTTTGTAGTGGTTCTTGCTGTGTTCCAATCTCCAGCAACAGCACCCCAATGGAGAAGATGTCTAGGCTCTCACTGTATTCAGAATTGCCAGCAATCAAGGCTTCAGGAGGCATGAAGGTGACCATTCCCGGTTGGTCAGTGGTGAGATACATATCCTTCTTCAGTTTAGCCTGGCCAAAATCTCCAATCTTAATCACATCCTCAAATGAAAACATCACATTCTTATCATTGAGGTCACGGTGGACAAGTGGTGGTATCTGCTGATGAAGGAAGGCCACTCCTTCAATAATCTCCAGTGAGATGCTAAGTTGCATTGGTAGCAGAAGTGCCTTTCTCGTCCTATCCAAATATCGACGGAGATTTTCCTTCATCTTCTCCATGACAAGAATGGGACCTAGACTGTCATGGGTGTATGCTCCAATGAAACCTGCATATAGTTGATTAGTACAAGGAAGCATGCAATCCAGACTATATGCATGTAAGATTCGCAAGTGACATTATGAAGATACTGTAACCAGCACAAGTGAGATAGGGATCTACTTACACTAAGGTCATGACTATACATATAAGCGCTTAGGCATACTGTATTCATCATAATAATTATAAGAATTAGTCTCAAGCCAGACCCATTCCAGCCTCCATTTTATTATGACATCATCATCAGCCCTTTCATGCAATGTAAATGGCTGGAAGTCAATCTGGGCTTTATCAAACTATACAAGAATGACCTTCATATTATATAAGGAGATCATGAGCCACAGGAGCACACAAATAACATTACAATTGAACCTGTGTGTTTCCAATTCCAGTGATGGACTGATACATAATTGATGCACATAGCACTTCTTAGGTTGTCCATGCATTTGGCTGAGATTAACAGCCACTGGAGGCAGGAAATACAGGCATGGCTTGTACGCAGTGGTAATGATGGCTACGTCTGCATTTTACAGAACTCCTCTGATTTTTGGAGCAATAGCAAACCCAGGTGCAAGAAACATGGATTAAGGCATACACTTGTCACCATTTCACAAACATATTTAAAATAGGCAGCAAGTCGTGCTAGCTTGGTATGAAAACAAAAGGGATTTCACAAATCATTACATATTCAAGAAATGCTCAAGCTGGCCCCAACAATGCTGGCGGTCTTGCATTTCACAGCTGACAAAATTTGTAAATATATAGATCAATGGTGTAGCACAGAGACATGTATATAGCTACATATAGCTAAAGCACCACTTATAGATCTTAGATACTCCCTTCACCAGAGTCTATACGATCTATGACTAAAACTCTAAAACAAAAAACAAAACCTTAAACTCTTCATTCTCCTTGTCCTGTGTCTTCATTATTTCTTATTCCTGTTACAATACATTGTACTATTTGCCACTGTACTGGGCTCCCTGGAAGGTAGCCATTTAGCTACGTGGAGTTACCAGCTTAATAACGATTTGATACTGCTACTGATCTAGCTACGTATAGCCAACACACAGCATAGTGAGTTCCAAAGTGGTGCAAACGCATTTCGTCTCCTCAGTTTTCTACACATTAGTCTACTTCTGAACAGCACCTACCTACAATATGTGGGTGGTTCAGGTTTTGAAGTCGCTTGCATTCCTCTCGGAAGTCGCCAAAGACTTTCCTTCGCTCCTCCTCAGTGCCTTGCAGCAGTAGGTCGTGTATTCTCTTCACAGCGACAGGACGCCCATCTAGATCTCCATTGTACACGACACCCCAGGCTCCCCTGTCTAATTCATTTCCAACTTCAAGATTTGGCGGAATGGAGAAGGAGCTCACCTGCGCCATGTTATAATTTATCAGACCCACTTCCGGCCGCCATTTTGTAATGGCCCGAAAATTAATAAGCTGTGTCTATATACCATAGATCCCCCCCCCCCCGACTACTACAAATTTGCTCACAAAATAATTGGCTGCATTGAACACGTGGTAATGAGTCTCTTCAACTGCATTACTAAAAATGATGTGTGAGGCTACAATTTATTTATTCAACCATCAAGAGAACATTGCAGTAACTATCACAACTGTTCAACAGTTGGGGACAGCACATAATGTGTAAAAAGGTATTGTGTGACAAAAGATGCAGTCATTCTTTAATAAAGCGCTTGACAACCTTTCCATAAAGCCACACTAACAGTGCAAAAAGTGCGCCTGTTCCACCTAATATCAAAAAAGCTGAGAGTAGGAACACAAAGAAATAATAAGGAAACACCACTGCTCCTGCAGTAAACACTAGAGACACATATGCTAACACAAATACAAGATTCACGTCCTCATCATGTTGCTTGCTGGCGGGCAGCTGGAGTTGAGGGGGACACCAATGAGAACACGAATAACATGAAGCAGCATTCATGAGGCATCAGCACAGACTACTACAGGCCTATGTCAAACAAGTTTCCTTACACACAACAGCTCCTCTCTTGGTATGCAAGCATGCAGAAAGACTTTCTAAGAGTACAGCAAATTCTACCACACACATATGCCATATTATATATCAAACTTTGCAAATACATTTTCAAATGCCTCATACTGAAATTTCATAAAATAATACTTGTCGACCCAGAACTGTGAGGTATAGCTGTGTGAGGTGTGACCTGGTTGTGCTGAGAGAAAGTTAACAGCAAAGTATCTCTGTGTGTATTCCTGCATCAGAGGCTAAACATTCTACCAGCACTAGTGGAAAGGAACCCCATGCGCAAATATATGAATAAACATACATGCATGCACGCACACACACACACACACACACACACACACACACACACACACACACACACACACACACACACACACACA